>JANEHU010000625.1:0-348343 GCA_027563435.1 Nasonovia ribisnigri
ATTACATGTCTATTGAGACTTATTGATTGTGGGTAGTAAAACTTTTTTTGCTATCGACAATACATGCAACTTTGTCTACTGTTTTATGATTATAAATATGTATTATTTCTATGTACATAACTTGGTATTTCGTATTTCAAGCAAAGGACAAAAGTAAAAAAATATTATTATAAAATAACAAGTTACAAGAGTTAATTTTTACAGTAATAATATAAAATAACAAGTTACAAGAGTTAATTTTTACAGTAATAATACCGCGGAATTTACTAAAATTTAAAATATAAAAATACAAATATAATATTTGTTAAATGGTAATATCTAATAGGTAAGCTTTTACAATAACGACTAAATGTCTTAATGGTTTTTATTATAAGTAGGTATTGTAATTTTTAAACATGATGATCCCATATTTGTAAATTATAATATATTATTATTTATTTATTATTATTACAGTGCAGTAAAATGTTCATTTGAGTATCTGACCAGGCATGATTGAATAATGCATACCATAAAATACATTACTATTTACAATATTTACATATTTATACTATATTACTTTATAATACACCTATTTGGCTATTTATAATTTATATATATTTTTAAATAGCACCATACGCCACCAATGAACTCAATGAAAAAACAGTGACCAAATATTACCTACTATGTATACCTACACAAAAGAGTACATTATAAATTATAATATAAATTTATATTATATTATAGATTGTTAGAAATAATAATTAAATAAGATGAATTTGTAGAATATTATATTTTCTGATATAATACAAATAATGCAATGCATGTTTCATATTTTTTAATTAAGGATAATGGTAAGTTGTATAACTATTTAAGCTATTAATTTTAAAATTGTTGTACTGAGTACAAGGTGTACCTATATTATTAATTTAATACTTCTTTATAGATTTTGGTATTAATTAATCATTCATAATGTAATATGTAATACATATGTATGTATTAATATCAGACTAATATATATGTTAAATATTCAAAATTATATTTATGTTACCTATACATGCAAAACTCAAATCAAAATTAGTAATACCCTGCCTACTTTTGTACCTTTATTGGAGTATAGTCAAATAAGTTTACTCTGTCCTTCAAAACATGTGATTTAAGGTTTTTTTATAAATTAATAAACAGGTTAACAAAAGTACTTAGGTATTAATTATATTTTGTGGTATTTATTTCCATGGTTTTATGTCATGCTTTGAGTAAGTAGCTACACTTATTTTTATTTAAATTATTGAAAATAATAATTTTGGGTGGCATTTTTTATTCAATTGCAGTTCCATTTAAAATTCAAATTAAAAGATGTTAAGGACATCCATTTGCATATAAATGCTCACGTTGACAAGAAACAAAAATTAAATTGCTGTTTCTTATCACCTTATATTTGTTTTTTTTTTATTTAACATCAATAAAAATTAACATAATACCTACATTATTTAATATTTATACAATTGTTATGAATATCTCTATTTTAATCAAGCCTGTGATAGAGATAGAGAATAATACAATAATGATTATTTTAAATCAAATGAATAAGAAAAACTACAGATAGGTATTAGGTACATTCAAATAAAATACAAGCACAAATATTATTGATTAAAAATTGAAAACAATATTTTTCTGGGAAGAACATCTTCTAAGACCGTGGTTTTCTGTGTGGTCATTGTAACTGAAGGGCTTGCTGCAACAACCAGATAAATCCACTTTTTTTGGAATATCACTTTTTGACGGAAATTAATAAAGGAAAATTTTCTTTAAAAACAGATGCAACAATCAGATAAATCCGATTATTGACAAAGAAGTTATTATAGAAATGGATTTATCTTGTTTTACAAAACACATGCAACAATCAGATAAATCCGGATTTATCTTGTTGTTGCGTTTATATGGGCACACTGTAATTCGCACGTTTTTTTGATATCACTTATACAAAATATCGTTTATATTACTTTTAGTTTCGTAAGTTTCGTTTAAAATGTTCATCTTTATTAATTTGTTACTTGTTCACTGTTAATGAATCACTTTATTAATGCTGAATTAAATACAGACATTAAATTATCTTTGATTGAAGAAAAACAAATTCACCAAAAAAAAGCAGAATTATTTTATGCTGATCTAAAAAGATTATCTCTAGAGTCTAAGGAAAATACTGATTTAGAAGTTTTATCGTTTGACTTCCAACAAAACATGCCTTTACCACATGTACCATGTGGTGATGTGTTTTATAAAAGGCAAATTTGGTCATACAATTTTTGCATTCACTCAGCAAAAACAAACCAAGCTTACTTTTTTATGTATGATGAGTCAGTTGCCAAAAAAGGCCAGAATGAGGTTATAAGTTTTCTCCATTATTATTTACAAAACTTACTTCAACAAGGAGTAAAGACATTATACCTTTTCGCAGATAACTGTAGCTCACAAAACAAGAATAATGCTTTATTTCAATATATCTACACTATTATAAAATCAAATGCATTTGGATTAAATACAATCATTCAAAGGTATCCTGAGCCAGGGCACAGTTTCCTGCCATGTGACCGCTGCTTTGGTTTGATTGAGCAGAAAAAGAGAAAAATTGAACGTGTATTTTTACCAATAACTTATCAAGAACTGGTCAAACAAACAAACATCAAAAAATTTCATGTGATTAATGTTAATCAAAATTTTATATACAATTTTTCAGATTACTTAAAACCATTTTTTAAAAAATATATTACTAGTACAAACAAAGTCAAGTTCACAATAATGGCTTATCGCTGTATTGAATATACTAAAGAGGGTTTGTTATGTAGTGTTATTCCCAATTCAACTGCCAAAGAGCATTATACAATAGAAAAATCTGGATCCTTATTGAAATTTCCCATGGAAAACCTCCCATTATTGTATCAAGGAAAACTTAGTATTAAAGCTGCAAAACTAAAAGATGTCCTTGAATTGGCTGCAAAATATGTTCCCCCTCAACATTTATGGTTTTATGAACAGTTTGTAGAAACCAATGATGATACAGTTTTATCAGACTATGAATACTAAAAAATTAAACTTAATATTTTTAATTTTATATCAAATACCTAACAGCAATAATTTTGACTTCAAAATAGTATTATAGGTTTTTATTATTACTATATTATAATATGTGTTAATAATACTTTTTACCAAAGTTAGGTATACCAAAGTATTGTATTTCAGTTTATACTGTTATATAAACTATATTGATATGTTATTACTTTTTAAGGTATTTAAATAAGAAAGGAAGATGTCTTATTATTTTATTACTATATTTTTTTGTTTTTATTTGTGTAAAATTAACATTGTTATTGTTATTTAGAGGAAACATATTATTATTATTTTTTGTGATAACGCAATACATTTTACCAAAGTTAGGTACTTATACCAAAGTATTATATTTTAATTTATACTGTTCTATATACTATTGCCATGTGATTAATTTTTAATTAATTTAATTAAGAAAGGAAGATATGTTATTATTTTATTACTATATTTTTTTGTTTTTTATTTGTATTTAGAGGAAACATATTATTATTTTTGTGATAATACAATACATTTTACCAAAGTTAGGTATACTAAAATATTGTATTTCATTTTATACCATTATATAAACTATATTGAAATGTTATTAATAAAATTTTTAAGGTATTTAAATAAGAAAGAAAAGTACCTTATTATTTTATTGCTATATTTTTTTGTTATTATTTGTATGAAATAAATATTTTTTATTGTTATTTATTGTTATCACTACTTGAGTATTATATTATATAAGGAAGGTAATATATCAATAATAAATTAAGAAATAAATTATTAAAGTGCTAATTTAAGACATAATTTACAAAACAATAATAATAGGTTTTATGTATAAAATGTTTTTATACAAAATGTTATGTCAGATATGTCCTACTATTCCTTATTTGAAGGCTTAATACGATGATTAATAATTATAAATAAGAATAACATTGAAAATGCTACTGATATTGGATATATAAATAAATTAATTAAGTAATAATATAAAAACTAATACACTTAAGCGCAACAACCAGATAAATCCATGCTCCCCTCCACTTTGGCAAACAAATAATACCCCTAATTTTTTTTTTTTTTTTTGTTCAAAGTTTAAAATATTGTGAATAATTATACAAAGAATAATAAACAAACTAAAATAAAATTATTTTTAACAAGTATTTAGCCTAAAAAAAGAATTTTCTTTGCCCTGGAAAATTTCAAAAAGTGGATTTATCTGGTTGTTGCAGCAAGCCCTTCATATTACTGTTATATCCATCAGGTATTATTATTGATTAACCAATGGTATTATTAATTGCACCACTACGGCATTTTTATTTTCAATAAGGTTGAAGTGTTGAACATTATATGTAATTTTATGCAATAAAATATTAATAATAATAATATATACCTACTAATTAATATGTATATAAAATTATATTGTGTATTTGTGTACTATCACTAGGTATGTAATAAATTTAAAAAGTTGATTATGATAACACTTATCGGTGTAAATTCGGCTTTAATACGTTTCGGATAAAATACTGTCGGAGCAAATATTTGTCGGCTAAAATACTATCGGTTGTAATATTAGTCGGCTAAAATACTGTCGGTTGTAATATTTGTCGGCTAAAATATTGTCAGTTGAAATATTTGTCGGCTAAAATACGGTTCTGCTAATATACTTGTCCAATCAATTATTTTTCGGCTATTATACGCGCTCTCATGGCAAGTGCATACAAAAGTGTGCGAGCATTTGGCAAGCACGCCAGACCTAGGAATGTGATTTAATTATTATTATAATTATACATTATACTATTATAAAAGAACAAGTATTTTTGACCTTGAATAATACTAAGAAATATATTCAGATAGTTACATTTTAATTTTTTTATTAAACATTATAAATTGCCTATTTGAAACTCCTTAGAAAGTTCAAACCATTTTTGGTGATATATTACACTGCTCGATGGAGTGAGTGTAGAATTTGTTTTACGGGAGAATAGGATATATTGTATGATTATTTTTTCCGTATTTCTACGGTCCGGGACTTTAATATAGTCTATGTATTTATTCTTTCCGGGAGAATACGTTCCGTGAGTATACATTCCGGATTTCTACGGTCCGTGACAATACGGATCGATTATTTTTAAATTCTGGATTTATACGGTCCGGCATAATGTGGTCTGTGTGTTTATTTTTTCCCGATTTCTACGGTCCGAGAATATACGGTCTTTGTATTTATTCTTTACGGTTTGTAAGTATACATTCTGGATTTCTACGGTCCATGACAATACGGTTCGATTATTTTTAAATTCCGGATTTCTATGGTCCGGGGCTATATACTTATTTTTTCCGGATATATACGGTCCATTAGATTGTTTTCCGGGATTTTAAGGCCCCCCGGTATGAAGTAATGGACTCCAAAAGTTGTACTGTATCCGTAATCTGATAGAATGTTGGAAACGTGTATCCCTCTTCGTTACGAAATTATAAAAACGGAAACAATCCATTGACCACGGACGACGGCAGTTTTAATTTATCTAAAGACTAAAGTTTTTTATGTATGGTATTGCCAGTTTCAGTATTGTATACACTACACTATGGCACTATGCATTAATTAATATTATAATATTGTTATTTGACATTTTTAAAATAATTTATAATATTGAAATGAAATATTTAATTGATAACGTGTAACCTTTCTCTTTATTAAATCAATTTTAAAAAAATTTTGCCGATATCAGCTAAGAGTCACCGAATTAGGTGTTTGTTATACGAGTGCGCGAAACAACTTCTTACATTTTTATCCACAGATAATTTGTCATCAATTCACCATATTGTGTTTTAAATATAACGTTATAGGTATTGTAAAATAGTATAATTACTATTATATTAATATACCTTATAATATTACTATAATAATTATATAATTAAGCTTAAAATACCGTGTTAGTGAAAACACGGTACGAAGAAAAAATGAATCTGTTGAGCATTCTAAAAATACATAAATTAAAAATTTTTAAGGAATGGGAATTGTATAACGTTGTCAATACTGATATTATCACTATTATTATTATTATTATTCATTCTGTAATTGTAACTGTTGTGAGGTTTGTCACCCAAATTACTCACTTAATAAAATATAAAATATAATTTAAATTAATCAACCGATATATATATACATATATTTATAATTATATTATGTATAAAAATCAAACTAAATCAACCATTTATCAAAAGTTAGTGTACTCATGGATATTAAGGATACAAATTGAAATACATTTTTCTATACGCTTTATTTTTAATTATTTAATATTGTTATATATTTTTTTTTATCATAACTCACTAACTGACAGTTTCGCAACAATTTTTTATGCGGAATCGTGTTAATTTTAGGTTAAATAACAAATTTTTTTTACATTACGAAAATGTGCGAAATCGTGTAAGGTTAGATAAAAAGGTATATTGTGCTGAATCGCGCCCATGCACTCACGCTCGACTTTGTACTCTCCTCGGTCCGGAAAACACTTACATTTCAGTATAGTCCTTTACTCCTGTCCTTGGTGTAATAGGAGTTTTATTATTAATCAACATTTGTAAACAAATCTACCTATTAATAAGTAATAGATGATTGGCTAAATTTAATTTGTATTCTTGATTTTATTCTTGTCTGGATTATATGTAGTTACTTCTGTGTTTTTAAAAATGTTGATGGACATAAACTATTCTATACGCGTATTATTGGTATTATTGGTATTATTTTATTTAACATTTTATTATTATTGACTTATTTGACTTATTATTTGTTATTGTTTAGGTAGGTATATTTATTGACTGTATTTTTATCATTATTATTATTGACTGTATTATTATAATTAATAATTATTATTCACAGTATGAAAAATGTATTTGTTTTACAAAGATGTTAAATTACAAGAGAAGATTTTAAAATTGCAAATGTTGAATAAAATAGCAAAAAAATCAGAGGCCGCTGCAACTCCTCAAATTAGATTTCTGCCCAGGTTATGATTGCCATATCCTCGGATTCTTTCTACATTTGAGACTGAAACGACCTCTGAGGATAGGATGCCTAACCAGTCGTATATATATAAGGCATTCGGTCCGTCACCGTTACATGAGAGAGCTGCAACCATCTTTTCTAAGTTTAGCGGTCATTGGACAACGAACGTGCGCCGGAACGGTAGATAGCACTATCCGCAGTCATCTTGTCCGTTTATGATTTCACAGTTTCGTGTGTCGAAACGTTCTACAGGCTGGTTAGAGTCAAACATTGAGAGTTCAGTACTTCATAACACAGAACAATATAGAAGCTACACTCGATCAGATGAACGGGCCCTGTATGGTGACTTCTATGGTAGCGGTGTAGGTTCACCGCCACAATACTCTCCCGTTGGTCACCCTGTTGTTAGGTATGGTTGTTGACACTGACTTCGTTACTAACGCTGTGACATCCACATGTCAGACACTCTCCAAGATCCGCATTCCATTTGTTCAACCATTAACTGGCAACAGGTTATCTCTTAAGGGGATTGGAAGCGGTCATTTTCTGTCTTCATCTAACACACAGTGCAATATAGGATTATTGACCTGTTCTATTTGAATTTGTCGTCAAGTCTACTTGAGATCGACTTTCCCACATTTTTGATATCATCGCCCCAAAAATCTAAAAAGATCAAAAAAGAGTAATTAAAAAATGTACATATTTAAATTTTTGGAGTTGTTTAAATCAAAAAATCAAAAATGTTCATCATATCAATTGGTACGTTGGAAATAGAACAGATCTATAATCCTATATTGCACGTGTGTTAGACGAAGATAGAAAATCACCGCTTTCTGCAATCTCCTTAACTGCGGCGGCCATTCTCCATCAAACCCTAGTGCACAAATCACCACTTTTCACTGTCCTCAAATCTCGTTTATTTTCACACGGACATAGATCGTTCTAAGTTTCAAACTACCGCGTCAACGTTACGAAAGACGATTGTGCAATTGTGCAAGAACCTTCTTTTCCGTCGTCCAATCGACGCCATCTACGACTCACCCATTGTAAGTAACTTTTGTTTTAAGTAAATTTTAATTTCTTTTAATAAACAATCAAAACTCAAACGAATAAAATTAGTGTTTTTATCATAATATGATACCTATGAGAACTCATATTAATGGCGTGAGGGTAATACATATTACCGATCTCTCGCAACGCCAAAATGGTGATCGATGGTTAATATAATTGACTCTCGGTTTACCACTATTTAATAATTAGCTTTCTATCTTCAAAAAAATATCATAATGATAATAATATTAATATTATTTATTTTATTTTATTTAATATAATAACTTCATATTTGCTTTTATTTCTAGAAAAATAACTTACTATAGTTCAATAAAAAATCCACAACCCATGATGGCCTTCCATGATGTACCATCACAATCAATATGTACTGAACCACTTGTTTATACCCAAACACCAACAATTTCGGTTGCTCAATCGTCTCCAGAAGAAGGCTTTGAGGTACCTACTTAAATAGCTATGTTTTACAATTTACCATTGCAACGGTCACATACTCATATCTTTATGTATACCTACATCAAATCTTTATTATCAGCAGTTTAAAAACTTATCAAAAGATTTATTTACCATTGCTTTGAACATTAGGTATCCAATTTTTTTTTATAGTGGATACTAATTAGGTACCTACCTACTAATTACCTACATTTGTATGTTTAAAGTTAAAGGTTTATGTAATATGACACCAAACCACTAATATTTGTATTGAATAAAAACTATAACAACTTACAACAACATTGCAAAAGAACATGTCTATAGTCTATATATTCTGACAGATTTAAATTTCCAACATATTTTAAAATTACAGTACATCTATTTCAGAGCCATAGTACAGATTTAATTATTCTATTATCATTTTTGGATTAAATATTACAAATTTAATATTATTTCTGGGACATCTCGCATATTCATGAGACCGCTTAAAACAAATTGTTGCGGTGATGTAAATGCAAACTGTTGTTCAAGCTATTAGTTGTACCCAATAATATTTATTAATTTACATGAATATAAAATTACCAATATGATAACCTAATATTGATATAATTAGATCATTTGAAAGCAAAAATAATTTGAGTATTTTTAGTTTTGTATTTAACAAGAAAATCATATTTTTATAAATCAATTACCTACCTGTATTAAATTATTTGAAAGTTTAAATTTACCTATTGTGATTGGCAACTTTTATACCCAACTATTAATTTGATTCAACATTTATAATTTTATCTGACCTTAATATTGTATAAATGTACACAAATCTTGTATATATTTACAGTCCACATTAGTGATATTTTTTTCGTAACTATATGACCTCAGCATATGTACTCCCTTGTAACTCCCTGTCACTGTTCTCTTATAACAGTAATGATGATAATAATTAAGACTGTTGAAATATTAATAATATTTTTATTATTATGATTATTTACATTTTATTCTAAATTGTCTTGATGTATAATCTGCTAAAGATAATGTGTCTTGCGTAAACGGAAAATACTTCTTTGCCAGATTTATAAAAATGTATTATTTTCTCATTGGATATATAGAATAAACGGATATCAATTGAAGGAGAGAAATCAATTAATGATGGGTCTGGAAAAAGATGTTCGATCAAACATAGTACGTCAATTATTTTTAAATTAAATTATTGCCATATATATTGGTTATTTAAAATTTTAAAATTTATTTTTATGTTAGAATCTGAAAAGAGAAATTATAAGCAACTTGCAAATTCTATAATATATGATTTTGTATCTCCCAAAAGTGCATTTATGGTCTTTAATGAGGTGTTCCAAGATGTAAAAATTGTATTACAAAAGCACCCAGAAAATCTTTTAAATTGTGAGAGTTATTCTGCTTCATTTGAGGTAAGATAAATGTAATTGAATTAGAAAACTAGATATTACTTCTTGTGTAAATATATAATAATTAATCATATAAACTTTAAAAAAAATGTAGATTGATGGTCAGTTTTATGCTGCGAATGATATTTCCATGGATGTAGCCAGAGAAAAGGCATGTGAAAGATATTTGCGCCATTTTTTTGCTAGAAAAATATGTGAAATATCTGGTAGGTTAAAAGTGTTAAACTAGTTAACTTTAAATATTGCTCTTATAGTGTATGGATGTATATAAAAACTGTCATATATTTCATTAGAAGAAAAAAAATCTATCATGGAAATAAAGATGGAGGAAGGAAAATATGGTACACTACCAATATCTGGATGCCCATCATCATTGAATGATTTCCTATGGAAACAATATGCTAAATTAGCTATGCATATCTTACTAAATCAATGGGAAATAGTGAATTATTCAAAAGCTTTTAATGTACTAGAAAAATTCTATAATAGGGTGAGTAATCATTTATTTACATAGTATTTACAATTTATTTATAATTAATAGTGCCTTGGACATATAAATTGGTTATTTTGAATTTTCTGGAGTAGAAAGGTTTATGATAAAGGCTATGTTAATATTTGGACTTTTATTCAAGTAACTTGTTGGAAAATGAATTGGTTTATTTTTATTATAATTATTGTTTGTTAGGATATATATTGTTGTACCTATCATTGGTTATATAATACCAGACATACAGTAGTAAGTATTTTTGGAGATTTTTTTTTTTTGATTATACCTATGTATTATCTATAACTTTGTTAGAAAAAAAAATATGATAGATGCCACATCCTAAAATATCATTTATTTTAACTGTTTATTTTAGGGTCATAAAAAAAAAAAATTTGTTCACATTAGTTTTAATGATTTATTAAAAAGTGTATACAAATAATGTATACACTATTCTACATCACTACTAACCAAAGAATAAGCTTTTTTAATAAAATACTAAATTAAATATGCTGTAGACTCTCGAGAACAGCTCTATATTATAATATTATATATTACAAAATCAATGGTTGTACTTATTAAATGGCGTACTCAGTATTTATAAATTAGTTGTCTGTGGAGGGGGGCTTGACAAAGTAAATCAGAATTATATATCCATTACCTTATACTAGGTTGTTTTTACTATATCCCAGTCCCTAACTGTAATAACCACTACAAATAATGGACAAACACAAAATGTTTCTTCTAAACTGTTTTCAGATATATCATACTTTGCCGTTTATTATATAAAATGTGTACTATAATATCTTCAATTGTTAAGCCCCTTAACTCTACCTTCCTGGCTCGCCACTGTACTTATTTGTATGTTAGAATATACAAAGCATTTAAAATACAGAATAGTATCTACTATTTTAATCTTCTTTATTATCCAATGTGATAGGAATTTAAATACAAACTCAAGGTCATATAATGTTATTTGTACTTGGGTTTACCTTAAGTTTATACACAAGTATACAACACACTATACTATATTTTTTTAACCTTTTATTTTAGGCTGTAATGAAAAAGTTTCCCAAGGACCCAGGTAATATCCATCCAATACAGTTATTTAACCGTATGAGGCCTGATGTAGAATATACTATAACAATGCCATATTCAAAGTTTCCACCAATATACCAAGTGGATTGTATGATAGATGAAATTCATTTTGTTGAACAAGGTAATACTTTTGTTACAATTTAATACTGTTTTACTTGTTGAACTTAATTTTAAAACAAGATTTAATTATAAATAAATTCTAAAATTCTGTTTAATGTTAACTTAGATATTATTATGATTTGAGGAGAAGTAATGCTAACGCGGTCCCTCCACTGGTCTCCGATACCACCATAAAAAAAAAAGAAGAAAAGATTTTATGATAAACTTACCTATGATTTTTTTTATAATCACTTTATAAGACAAAAATTAATTTAATTATCAGTCAATGGCTTTGATGTCAATGCTATCTTAATAACTAATAAAAAAATTTTTTTTTAAAAATAGCACAATATGCCTACTATCTTAAATTTTGAAAAAATAAAGTTTATTCACATAATAAAAACTCAATTAAGAAATATTGATTAATGTAATAAGTATTTATATTAAAAATTGTTTCTACAGTTATTTTAATGGTAATAATTTATATTTTATAGGGTCATCAAAAAAGGCTGCTATGAAGAAATGTTGTATCAAAGCTATAAAACATTTATGGAATTTTGATTTTGATATTACCAATTGATTTTCACACTGAGAATAAACATATTTATAATAATATACGTTTGTGTACTAGATATTTTAATTAGTCAACTGTGTTTTTTTTTATTTTCTTATCAATTAAGATTACTTAGTGGTTATTATTGTAAGGACATAATATTAATTATAATATTTATATTTTTTTTCATTATAAAAACGACTTTTATTAGTAAAGTATACCTACTTTGGTCAAAATACTGAATCTCGTAGTATTTTAAATCTAAAATTGATATGTTATGAATGTATTTATATTTGTTTTGGCGATAAATACACTTTAAGAAAAAATGTACCTAATAAAATAATACAAATGTTTCCAATTATTTCTAACATTTTTAACAGTTATTAATAATTAATTAGAAGTTAAATTTAGTATTACTTTGTGCAGTTTATTAATATTTCACCTTTGAGTAGAAGATAATATTATATTGTGTTATAGACAATATTATATTAATTAATAAGTATAAATGTTAGTATCTTTTAAATTATATTCAGTACCTATGTTTATTTCTTAAATAATAATGTTTTGTTTAGATTTAATTATGTGCTGATGCTTTTTATCCAAAAATATTTTTTTTTTTAATAATTTTTAATTTAAAATCAAATTTAGTATTATTACAGTTAATTTATTAATACTTGATCGTTGAGTATAATATATTATAATTAATACTGTGTAATAGACAATAGTTTATTTAATAAGTATAAATATTTGTATTTTGTATATTATATATAGTACCTATGTTTTTTTCTTAAATAACGATGTTTTATTTAGATTTAACTAAGTACCTAGGTATATTTTTTATCCAAAAATAATTTTAAACACATAACTTACGGGTTTTCTTGTTAGAACTTAATTAATAAGTTACAAGAATATATTTTTTTTTATCATTTTTCATTTAAAATCAAATTTAGTATAATTACGTGTAATTTATTAATATTTCATCTTTGAGTAGAATATTTTATGATTTATAATGTGTAATTGACAATAGTATATTTAATAAGTATAAATGTTTGTGTTTTGTAAATTGTATTTAATATTTAGTACCTATGTCATAAAATTATATTGTTTTTTTTTTTGATTTGACTATTTAAGTAAGTATACGTAAGTATACGTAAGTATACTACTATTATCTTAAAATAATTTTTAACACATAGGGTTCATCTTGTTGAGAACTGACTTTATATTATTGATATGTTTATATTTTAAGAGGATTCGATAACATGTTTTTCTGTCTTTGTCAAACATAAGATTTTAGACGTGTTCATTGTCAAACATACCAATTTATCGAACGAAGCGATACGAATTCTAAAAACAGATTTGAATTTGTTGTCAAGTCTACTTCAAATCGAATTCTCCACATTTTTGAATTTTGAATTTTAACTTCTCCAAAAATTGAAATAAACATTTTTTTAACTACACTTTTTTAATATAATTTTTTTTAGGAATTTGGGAAATACAAATCAAAAATGTTGGGAAGTTAATTTTTCATGAAAAATTCAAATCTGTTTTCAGAATTATTACTTCTTCATTAGATCAATAAAATTGGTATGTTTGGCAAATAACACTTCTAAAATCCTATGTCACGAGTGAGTTTGACAAAGGCAGAAAATCACGGTATCGTATCCACTTAACATCAAATTTATAAGTTTCTACTTTCTATTGACAGTGTTTAAGATTTACCTATAGTGCTTGATTTTGAGAGAGTAGTCGCAGGGACACAGAATACCTCAACTAAATTTTGATATAGGTACCTTAGAATACCCCTACATTTTAGAATTACCTAAGGCGATATTTATTGAAAATATAAATATTTTTTAAAAACAACCGAGTGTGTGTATTAACTTGTTGTATTGCACTTAGTATTAAAAACTGATAAAGTGGCTGACTCGTGATGATTATTTGTGTAATAGTTAAGTACGTTTAAAATTTAGGCATAAGGGACCAGGACCAGGACCCGCATAAGTTCATGAATTTGCATATCAATCTTGTTAAGTCATATTTAATGCTAGATGACAAGGTCCTATGGTTAAGAAGGTGTATAGTTTTTTTTTTCTATATATATGCGTTTTCTATTTTTTACAGCATATTTAGTGTATTTTCGAAAACGTTTATATAACGTTATAATTATAACAAAAACAATTGGAAAAGATAACTGAAAACAAAACGGTAAACAGTTATCTTAAATTATCACTAAACAAAACGGTGCAATGAATGACAATTTTAGTAAAACATTAAAAGAAATGAAACAGAAAACGAAAAAAATGGTAAAACAGTAAGCGATAATAAGACGTTATAATGTTATTGCAAAAAATATGTAGTGGAATAAAAATAAAATGGAAAAAGAATGAAAGGAAAGGTTATAGTCATATGATAGACCTGTGAGTAGTAGGTTCTACACTACGGGACAGTGTGTAACAATATACTCTATGTGTGCGGGGTCATTGACTCGTTACAATGTGCGAAAAGGACACAGCGGACAAGACCGGTCGCGTCCTTCAAAGAAAGGATTGTTTAATGGGTCGTATCCCGTTTCGCCGCAGAATTCTCAAATTATTTTTGTTTTGAAATATGATTGTGAATTTGTGATTTGAAAAGCGATAAATAGATACAGTCAAATATTTATCATTTGAAACGATCTTAGTATTAAACTATCTGAATTCTGAAGTTATCTATTGATAAATCCCCGATAATTATATAAATAAAATAGAATGAATTGTGCCGTAGTGGCGATATCTGCAAAGTCGACAACACAGTCAGTCCTAATCGTATCGTATGATTATCATCGTGTCTACGCTTTTACAATTTACATTTTAAAATAATAATGTCGAATATTGAATATAATATCTTCACAGCGAAAAGGTGAACGCCTTATTTTTAATAACTATTATTTTAGAATTGATAAAACAATAAAAAATAAAAAATATTGGAAGTGCATCAAAAACTGCGGAGACCACGTGACAATTTTAAATTTATTCGCAGTACATTCCGATAAGTTTTGTCATCATAATCACATCCCTCATCCAGTAAAAATCGAAGAAGAGCGTTTTAAGGCCAAACTTCGTTTGAGAGCAGAAGAAAACCCTCTTGAACCGAAGGTAATTATAAAAATAATAATCAACCATATTATACACTAGGGGTCTAGAGACTAGACAAAAATATAATAGTATATAAAATTAATTAACTTATTTAATCTTATATAGATTTACAAAGAAGTTCGAACTGCCTATTTATGACAAGAAGGAGATTGTGTAACTCAAAATCAAAGAGAAGAAGTTGTAGCAATGTATCAATCAGTTAAGTCAAGCATTCATCGAAATAAACGCAAAGAAGTACCTCCATAACCTGCAAATAGAAGGGACCTACATATACCAGGTTTGTGGCGTCAAACATTAGATGGAAGAAACTTTATTTTATGTAACAATGGTTTAGATGATAACATTTTAATTTTTGGAACCCCAGAAATATTTTCTAAAATATGTGACGCTGAAACTCTTTTTATGGATGGTACTTTTAAAAGTGTACCAACGATATTTTTACATTACAGTAAAACCTCCTTATAACGGAACCTCTATAAAACGGAATTATCCTTATAACGGAAAATAACAACCATCCCAAATAACCTATATCTCGTATATTTTACTCTCCCTAGTCCCTATAACTGAAACTCTTTTGACGGAAAAAAATAGTCGGTACCGTGTGATTCCGGTATAAGGAGGTTTTACTGTATATACTATACATTTTGTACATTTTGATGTAGTATTCCCAGGAATATATGCTTTACTTCCTAATAAAACTGAAGCTACATGTAATCATATGTGTAATTTGTAATGGGTAGATGAACTAACAAGGTTGATTTGTACGACATTGCTAGAAAATTAATTAGACGATCATACCGAATGTTGGAGTACCTCAATATATAAGTCTGAACGTATTCGCTTTGAGTGGCAAAAATATTGTCAAAGTGCATACTGGCGTGGACGTTGTGCATCGGGTCTTCTAGTGGAAAATACTGGGCGGTGAGTCGATTCTGTGGGACCCTTATATGCTGTGATTTTGGTGTGGTCCCTTCTTCTGATATTAATCGATTAATAAGTGGTCTTTAAATATTGATATGTTTATGATTAAATTTTGTGCGGTGTGACAAAGTATGGTCGATAATTTATTGTATTGTTTTGACTGAACGTTTGTATCGTAGAGTTGTCGAAGGGTTCTTGTAGTGTATGAGTTACAATGCGTTTATGATTTTGTAAGATATAATGTTTAAAGGCGCCGCTTTATAATTGATTGTATTGTTTTTTACTAAACGTCTGATCGGAGAGGTATTGAATATTGTTAATGTGTTTCATGTGTTGTTATAATATTTGTGATGTTTAAAAAGGTTAGTATTTTGTTTGATTGATTTTCGCCAAGTGCTTCTGCTATGGTGGGTGGCATGTTGAGATGGGTGCGAATTTGGGAGTATTGTGGGCACTCTTCAATTATGTGCTTGATGGTTAGTGCGGTGTGACATGGTTCACATATTGGTTGAGGTTCTTTACTGATTAGGTATGAGTGAGTGAGGAAAGAGTGTCCGATTCTGGTGCGGGTGATTGCATGTCTTGGCGTCGGTTGAGATTTGGGGGAGTGTTCCATTTTTTGATTGTTTTTTTAATATTTTTGAGTTTGTTAAGACAATGTTATTTAGTTCCAGTAGTTTTGCCAAAGATGAGAGGATTTTCTGGTTTATAGAGTTTTTGATGTCGATGCTGGATATGTTGTTTATTGTAGGGTTAAGGATGGTTTTCGTTGCCTGTTCGGCATGTTTGTCTGCTTTTTCATTCCCTATAATTCCGGTGTGAGATGGGACCCACATGAATGCAATGTTTTTTTTTTGTTTGGACCAGGCATGCTTGGATGTTTGATGTTATTTCATTTCTTGGTGATGTGTTTTTGAGTGCTAGTAGGGTGCTGAGGGAGTCACTAATTATGAGTATATCGTTAGTCTCTAGGGTATTAGCGAGTTTTACCCCTTCAAATATGGCATAGTTTACGGCAGAGAATATGCTGGTTATTTTCGGGAGTTTGTGTTGGATGATTGTGTCATCCTTAACCACTGCAAAGCCTACCCCATGTTCGGATTTAGATGCATCTGTGTATATTTTGGTGTGATTAGGGAATGAGTGCTGAATTGTGTCTTGGAACTGAGACTTAATTATGCAATGGTTTAATTCATTTTTACTAAAATTGAGGAGATCCGTGTTTAGTTTTAGTTCCCATTTCCAGGGAGGAAATGTTTGAAATGTAATTCTGTTTACGACTGCGGTGTGTACGTCCATTGATTGTTGTAGTTTTGCGTATAAATCTCGTACCGAGGGGTTTTTTTTGTGTTCCGTGTTTATTGGAGATGCAGCATGGTTGTCGAAGATGGCCTTGTATCCTATATGATTGGTTGTGCTTTTCCTTTTTGTGATGTATGTTAGTGTGTCTTGGTCTCTTTGAAATTGAAGGGGTAATTCTCCAGCATAATTGAGGATATTGTCAGTTGGGCTTGTCCTAAAGGCTCCGATTGCCAAGCGGATTCCTTCGTTGTGGATTGGATCTAGTATCTTGAGGAGATTGGGTTTGGCTGAATTATATATTTGTGAGCCATATTTGATTTTTGATAAGATTAAAGATTTGTATATACTTAGAAGTGGTTTTTGATTTGCTCCCCATGTGTGGTGGGACAGAGTTTTAACTACGTTCATTTTATTTTTGCAAGAGCTTTTAAGTTGTTTTAAATGAGATGTCCATTTGAGATTGTCGTCAAAAATTATTCCAAGTATTTTCATGTTTTTGTGTTTAGCGATCGGTTGGTTGTTGAGGTATAGGTGTTGATTTATTTCAGGTTTATAATTAAAGACAATGTATTGACATTTGGTAGCGGAAAATTTAAATCCAGTTTTGAGTGACCAGTTTTGAAGAATATGTAATGATGATTGTAAGATCTTTAATGTAGTTGCTATATTATTGCCACTACAATATATATAGCAGTCGTCAGCGAAGATAATGTGTTTTGTGGAATTTGGTATTTTGCAAAAAATATCGTTTATAGCTATTAGAAACATTGTGACGCTTATGACTGATCCTTGTGGAATGCCGTTTTCCGTTGTATATATGTTAGATATTTCATTGAGTGCTTTGATTTGTATTGTGCGGTTATTAAGAAAGTTTTTCAAAAAAAAGGAACATTTTACCATTTATATTTGCCCTTTGGATTATTTTGAGAATTCTGTTGCGCCATGCCGTATGCTTTTTCAATGTCCAGGGCGATTAGGCAAAGATGCTGTTTATTGCATTTTGCATTTGTTATGTCAGTATGTAGTTTTAAGAGAGTATCTATTGTTGAATGATTTTGGCAGAAACCGCATTGTTCTTCGGTAAAAAAATTGGATGTCTCCAAATGCCAAATGAGGCGTTTGTTTACCATTTTTTCCATAATTTTTCCAATTGTGTTTATGAGTGAGATTGGTCGGTAGTTAGCTATATCAAATTTGTTTTGTTAGCTTTTGGGATGGGTATGACTATTGCATTTCGCCACTGGTCTGGGAAAACGCCGTTGTTCCATATTGTGTTGTATATTTTTAATAGTTGAATTTTGTCGTTTGGTGAAAGGTTTTGGATAAATGAATAGGGTATGTTATCAGGCCCGGGGCTTTTGCTTTTGCAATTTGACATGGCATTTAGGAGTTCGTTTTCATTGAAAGAGGTATTTATGTGATTGTCTTGATGTTGGAAGTTGTTTAGAAGTTCGTTTGTGATGGTATTTTCGATGTTGTGTTTATAGTGTGAAAAGGCTGGGTCAAAATTTGAGTCGCAACTATTATTTGCGAATGATTGTGCGATTGCGTCCCTTATAGCTGAAGGAGATGAGAGTAGAGTATCATTATGTTTCAAAAAGGGTGGAAGGGGTTGGTGTGTTATTCCTTTAATTGCTTTAATTTTTTTCCATATTTCTGTAGAGCAGGAGTTGTATTTTATTGAATTGGTGCATTGTTGCCAGGATTCAGTTTTGTATTTTTTGGTAATGTATCTAGATGCTGCTCGAGATTCTTTAAGTTTTATGTGATCAGAGGGTGATCTGGTTTTTTTAAATTTGTTGAGACATTTTTTGTATTTTCTTATTGCATCTTTGCATTTTTCGTTCCACCAGGGTACTGTTTTTCTTTTTTGTATTGTGTTTGTTTTCCCAATAGTTTTGTTGGCGGCATCTAATATAATGTCTGAGAGCTGAGTTATTATGGAGTTTATTTGTGCTTGTGTCTGTTGGGTTTCAGTGTCTATTTTGATGGGATTTTCTAAAATATTTTGGTTTATAAAATCTTGGTATAATTCCCAATTTGGGTTTTTGAGATTCCAGTGCGTGTGTGGCAACATTTTAGGTAGCAGGTCAAAAAAGGTTATGGATATAGGCCAGTGGTCGCTGCAGTTGTATTCGTTAAGTACTTGTCATTCTATTTGTGGTGCAAGTGTGCTGTTGGATATTGATAAGTCTATAGCGGAGAACGATTTGTTTGTTGAGTCATGTCTGGTGTAATCTCCCGTGTTGAGTAGTATAAGTTGATCATTATCTAGACATTTTTCCATTATTTTTCCTCTGAGGTCAGTGTGGTTTGATCCCCACATTGTATTTCGACTATTGAAGTCCCCTAAAAGTATAAAAGGCTTGGGCAGTTGTTGTATGATTTGGTTGAGGTCGTTAAGTAGCAGATTAGTGCTGTCAGGCACATAAATATTGCAGATGCATAAAGGGTTTCTGAGTTCAATAAGAACAGCAATTACTTCAAAGTGAGACTGAATTTGGATTTCTTTGCTTTTTATGAGATTCGTGATAAAGGTGGCGACACCCCCATTAGCACGGGAGGTATTTTGGCGATTTTTGAAGTACCCTTCATATCCACGTTTGGGAAATTTTTGATCGGGTTTAAGGTTAGTTCCTTGGAAGCAAAAAGCTATTGGTTGGATATTATATTTTGCTCGTTGAATATCGGTGAGATGTTTGTAAAGGCCGTTTATATTCCATTGTATTATTTGGTCCATATTTGTGTTGTGTATTGAGAGCATGTTCTTGAGTATTAGAGTTGTGTTTGAGTGTCTTGTGAAGGGAGTACTTGGAATAGTAGGTTAGCGAATTTCGTTAGGTGAGATTTCATTGTTCTATCTTTTGTAATATTAGGTCGAATTTCTTCGATTAGACTAATTAAAGATATTATATCTATTCCGACTTCTTGACACAGTGAGTGGATGTTGATATGTTTGTTGGTAGATTGTTCTAATATGTGTTGGAATTGAAGAAAATTTATTGGGGAGTTTTGGTTTTCTTCGAAGAAAAGTTCAATAGGTTTGAATGCTTCATCATTATTTTCAGCAGGTCTTGTAGATGAGCTTGAACGTGATCGTATTTTCGGTTTTTTTTTTAATTTTAATTTTTTTAGGATTTAGGGAAGAGGGAGGAGCTTTTGTTTTTTGGGACGATGAGTCCGATATTTGTCTTTTGAATTGTGTTGTGTGTGGTATTGGGTGTAAAAAGTTCTTGAGAGGAGTCCATGATTTGGATATTATTATGTTGATGTTCGTTGATTTGGGGTGTATAATTTAATTTTTCTGGCGATGAGGTTTGTTCAGGATAAGTGTTTTGATTATCTTCTGTGTATGAGATTGCACTGTCATTAGTGTTTTGATTATCTTCTGTGTATAAGGTTGGACTGTCATTTGTGTTATCTATATTTGTTTTAGGATTGGCATTGAGTTCTAATTGCGAAGGAAGGTTCACAGTTTGGCTTGAGGGGGGGGGGCTCTTGTTTTGTTCCGACGTATTTTTGCAGTGAGCTGATGTATGTCCGGTGCGTTTACATAGGTAGCATATGAGTGTGTCGTCTGTAAGGAAAATAAGGAAAATACGGTAGTCGATATTTTCAAAGTGAATTACTAATGATCCGGGTAGTTTGATGTGTCCTCAAATTTGATGTGGGTTTGCCTTTTAAAACTTATGATGTGGGATAAGTCATCTGTAGAGAAGCCAGCTTTTAAAAATGTGATTGGCGTAATTGTATTTATGCCGATAAGGTTTAATGCGTCGGTAATATACGTGTGTGGAATAATAGGCGATACGTTTGAAATAATAATGCGTTTCGCTTGATTTTCTAATCTACGAAGTTCAATGTTGTTGTTATCGACAGTGATTGTCTGGCAGCGATTAATGATGTCATTAACTATATTGGAATTAGCGAAGTAGATACAGAAACGGTTGTTTGAAATTCGTGAGGCGAATTTAATGTTTGAAGGATTAGTAATCAGACTAATCGCTTTAATGTATTCAATTTGTGGAATGCCGTCAATTGTGTTGAAAATAATGGCTTGATTTTTTTTGGGAAAGGATAGGTTTGCTGTGGTTTCAGCGAATGTTTTTTGGGTGCAATTTTCGTTTGTAAGGTTAGTGTTGTTGGTGGTTGAGGGCTGTTGGGTTGGTGTCATTTTTGAATTTTGATTGACCTGTTTACTGGTTTTAAGTGAGTTTAAAATAGGTTTGTTTATGGATGTTTTCGACACTACGTTTGATGTCGAGCGTCTTAAAAAGGTATGTGTGGGTTTTGGAGGCGGTTTGTCGACCATCGTTGTATTGTTGCCTAATTATATCGATAGTAAGATATTGTAGCGTACTACGGAATATACATTACCGATAAGAATTGATGCGGCGGTTCAACTGTTATGTAACACTGTACTGCTATCGGGAGCTATAAATGCGGAGCGCGATAAGTAAATACACGTGTGGCTTCTACGGTGTCCAAACACGTACTGCCCATGATGAAATAACAAGGTATGATCACAACTTTGTGATACGCATTAAATCTCTATTATCAGAAATAAGAGTGGGAGTCATCCTCGGCATTTCATTGGTCCTTGATATTATGCTGATAAATTATAAATTATAATTGAAAAAAGCAAAATATATTATAAATGATTTATAGTATTTGGCGTAAGTAATTAGTAATTAGTATTATAACTTATTTAATCATGATCATAAATCGATTTATTTTAATAAATAATAATTATACTATTTAGTGTAAATTTAAATGTTTTAATTAAAAAACTATTTATTGAAGATGTATTATACAAATACAATATAATATAATAATATAATATTAAACTAATTTCATGGCTATTTGATAAATTTTTGTTTTTTTCGTGTTTCTACTTTTTTTTTTTGATATTTATCTGAAATTAATTGTTTGTTAAGATTATTCATTCTTATGAATGTCCGTGTCCTAACTAGACAGTCAATAACTTCTTGCGGGATAGACATATATTGAATTATTGGTGTCAATCTATTAATCATATTTTTCATTATCCCTTCACTTTTTGTAATATTATCACCATTCACTAATTTAAATTCAATTTCAAGAAATTTGATTGCTGCCATTAAATTGTTTGATGGTAATTTCAAACCACCTCTTGACTTGAAATTAGTCCAACAGTCTTCTGCAACATCACCATCATCTGTTTGTTTTATCAAATCTGGATATTTGCTGGCAAACCGATTACAAATATAGCCAGCTACATATTGAGCACTATCCTCTTCAAGCTCATTAAAAGGTTCATTTTCTGCCATCTAAATCACATTAATTATTAATATTTACTATGTTTGATTGTGTGACTTAGTTATGTACTAAAATATTTTTAATTTACTTCAAATTCTCTCAGGAGATCAAAGCACTGTTCACTGATTATTGGTGTACATTCACTACCAATATTTGACTGTACGTTGGCTACTTCAGTTGGTCATCTGTTTCAAATTGTACACAATTATACATTTTTATTTTAGATTTAATTATTTTATGACTATTTATGTAAACTATAAATAATTAGGTAGTTATACATAATTTAGTTATATTAATGCATTCAAATTTCAAACTATATAAATACTTGCCAGTATTTGAAATCCAGAGCTGTTATACTACTGCTCGCTGAACCTGTCATGCCTTTCAGAAAACTAAATAGGTTTTCTATTATATCTTGATTCAGCCTCCTACCAATGATGTACTCCATGCCATGTTCATCTTTTAAATATTTTAGTAAGGATTTTAAAGATTTATTGCACACTGCTATTCCTATAATCATCAACAAATAATTAATAAAACAATATATGTTTATTATAAAGTATAAAATTACAACCTTTTTGAAAAGGAACAAGGGTTTTTTTTCCATATACTCTCATTTCCAATATAAAAGTACTCATTTTATCTAGAAGTTCATCTTGATGCTCTAAATTTATTCCATAGCTTGGAGTACCGCCATCAAACTTATGCTGAGTGTTAAAGATGTCAAACCAATTATTGAACAGCAGAATCATTTCAGAGCCCTATTTTTCAGGTAAACATATATTCATAGGTCTATTATTTGAAGCACATAAATTAAAAACCTTTCTTACATCTTTCCAATTTTGCTTATCTAAATAATTTTTTTCCCCACAATAAGCTATGGCTTTAGCAACAGTATCTGAAAATACTTGCGAAGCCAGTTTTACATTCATCCTTCCACAACCCTGTACTTCCAGATGTCTCTCAGTCAAACGATATGCTAATTTTAAGTCTCCTGAATCAATTTTCAAAAGAGTCTGTAAAATTGATTTACACACATACTTTGAATTTGGAAGTATAAAACCACTAAAAAAAATAAATATTTATTATTTTATATTATTAAATTTTCTTTTTATTTCTCAATATTCAACTTGTCAAATAGGTGATTCCTGGCTAATTTCAAAAGATGAGGCACATCTGCAAAAACATGTATTTTCTTGGAAGTAGTTGGATGTTCAAACGATGTATTTTCAATTGAAATGTTCAAGGTCCGCCATAAACCCATGTTTGAAGGACCCATGTCGCTTACCATAGCAATAACATTGAAATCAATTTTGTATAACTCTTCAATTATGTTAAATAATAATTCTTTAGTCATTTTAGTATCATAGTTATAAAAAATTGGCTGTTTCCAATTACTTGTAAGACCTAAATTGTTATTTAATTACATTTTATTAAATAATGAATTTAATAAGGTAATAGTAAATTGAATTATTATTTTCAGTCAAACTCAAATAATATTTGGTACCTCTAACTACAACCGTTTGTACACATTTATGTGGACCAATTGAAGGGCTTGCTGCAACAACCAGATAAATCCACTTTTTGAAATTTTCCAGGGCAAAGAAAATTCTTTTTTTAGGCTAAATACTTGTTAAAAATAATTTTATTTTAGTTTGTTTATTATTCTTTGTATAATTATTCACAATATTTTAAACTTTGAACAAAAAAAAAAAAAAAAATTAGGGGTATTATTTGTTTGCCAAAGTGGAGGGGAGCATGGATTTATCTGGTTGTTGCGCTTAAGTGTATTAGTTTTTATATTATTACTTAATTAATTTATTTATATATCCAATATCAGTAGCATTTTCAATGTTATTCTTATTTATAATTATTAATCATCGTATTAAGCCTTCAAATAAGGAATAGTAGGACATATCTGACATAACATTTTGTATAAAAACATTTTATACATAAAACCTATTATTATTGTTTTGTAAATTATGTCTTAAATTAGCACTTTAATAATTTATTTCTTAATTTATTATTGATATATTACCTTCCTTATATAATATAATACTCAAGTAGTGATAACAATAAATAACAATAAAAAATATTTATTTCATACAAATAATAACAAAAAAATATAGCAATAAAATAATAAGGTACTTTTCTTTCTTATTTAAATACCTTAAAAATTTTATTAATAACATTTCAATATAGTTTATATAATGGTATAAAATGAAATACAATATTTTAGTATACCTAACTTTGGTAAAATGTATTGTATTATCACAAAAATAATAATATGTTTCCTCTAAATACAAATAAAAAACAAAAAAATATAGTAATAAAATAATAACATATCTTCCTTTCTTAATTAAATTAATTAAAAATTAATCACATGGCAATAGTATATAGAACAGTATAAATTAAAATATAATACTTTGGTATAAGTAGGTACCTAACTTTGGTAAAATGTATTGCGTTATCACAAAAAATAATAATAATATGTTTCCTCTAAATAACAATAACAATGTTAATTTTACACAAATAAAAACAAAAAAATATAGTAATAAAATAATAAGACATCTTCCTTTCTTATTTAAATACCTTAAAAAGTAATAACATATCAATATAGTTTATATAACAGTATAAACTGAAATACAATACTTTGGTAAAAAGTATTATTAACACATTATAATATAGTAATAATAAAAACCTATAATACTATTTTGAAGTCAAAATTATTGCTGTTAGGTATTTGATATAAAATTAAAAATATTAAGTTTAATTTTTTAGTATTCATAGTCTGATAAAACTGTATCATCATTGGTTTCTACAAACTGTTCATAAAACCATAAATGTTGAGGGGGAACATATTTTGCAGCCAATTCAAGGACATCTTTTAGTTTTGCAGCTTTAATACTAAGTTTTCCTTAATACAATAATGGGAGGTTTTCCATGGGAAATTTCAATAAGGATCCAGATTTTTCTATTGTATAATGCTCTTTGGCAGTTGAATTGGGAATAACACTACATAACAAACCCTCTTTAGTATATTCAATACAGCGATAAGCCATTATTGTGAACTTGACTTTGTTTGTACTAGTAATATATTTTTTAAAAAATGGTTTTAAGTAATCTGAAAAATTGTATATAAAATTTTGATTAACATTAATCACATGAAATTTTTTGATGTTTGTTTGTTTGACCAGTTCTTGATAAGTTATTGGTAAAAATACACGTTCAATTTTTCTCTTTTTCTGCTCAATCAAACCAAAGCAGCGGTCACATGGCAGGAAACTGTGCCCTGGCTCAGGATACCTTTGAATGATTGTATTTAATCCAAATGCATTTGATTTTATAATAGTGTAGATATATTGAAATAAAGCATTATTCTTGTTTTGTGAGCTACAGTTATCTGCGAAAAGGTATAATGTCTTTACTCCTTGTTGAAGTAAGTTTTGTAAATAATAATGGAGAAAACTTATAACCTCATTCTGGCCTTTTTTGGCAACTGACTCATCATACATAAAAAAGTAAGCTTGGTTTGTTTTTGCTGAGTGAATGCAAAAATTGTATGACCAAATTTGCCTTTTATAAAACACATCACCACATGGTACATGTGGTAAAGGCATGTTTTGTTGGAAGTCAAACGATAAAACTTCTAAATCAGTATTTTCCTTAGACTCTAGAGATAATCTTTTTAGATCAGCATAAAATAATTCTGCTTTTTTTTGGTGAATTTGTTTTTCTTCAATCAAAGATAATTTAATGTCTGTATTTAATTCAGCATTAATAAAGTGATTCATTAACAGTGAACAAGTAACAAATTAATAAAGATGAACATTTTAAACGAAACTTACGAAACTAAAAGTAATATAAACGATATTTTGTATAAGTGATATCAAAAAAACGTGCGAATTACAGTGTGCCCATATAAACGCAACAACAAGATAAATCCGGATTTATCTGATTGTTGCATGTGTTTTGTAAAACAAGATAAATCCATTTCTATAATAACTTCTTTGTCAATAATCGGATTTATCTGATTGTTGCATCTGTTTTTAAAGAAAATTTTCCTTTATTAATTTCCGTCAAAAAGTGATATTCCAAAAAAAGTGGATTTATCTGGTTGTTGCAGCAAGCCCTTCAATTGCTATCAGTTCATGTAAATTCTAAACACTACAACTAATAGCTTAAATCTATTCTAAATTGTTGCTAATAATAAATTACAACAATGTAAGTTTGGTTATTTCATGTAGTTTGATTGTTATTTATTGGTATTATTGTTTAATGTTTAGTGGTTAGTATTTAATGAGCAAATATATTAAACATTATAAGAATATGACTTGTAATAAATTTAAATTTAACTATTTTCGGCGTAAATATGCGTGCGAGGTTAGTATACTATTATTTATTATGTAAGTAATAGTGTTAATATAAAGAAAAAGTGACAGTGTGACATGCTAAAATATTCAAATAGGCCTACACGGCTGTTTGGGTATTGAAAAAACAATTGAATTTACGCAACTGAATCCAAGCGAGCTCAATTCAGACGGAGCCCCCTGCCGGCTGCCGTCCAAGGGCGTGTTCAGGGATAGTCGTATCATTGTTTTTTCCTAATCAAATATAGGTATACTCGAATATACAGGTAATAGTGTAATGGCAAACATGATAAAAATCAAACAGATAATGATGCTCTAAAGTCTATATGACTATATAATATTATATAATATATGGTAATTACGATGATCCATTTAATGTAAGACACTCATAATTTCAGAAAACACTATCGTTTTTGAAAATATTTATTTTACATAATTTTAGGTCATTATAAAACAATATTTTTGGAGCAAAATTATGTTTTTATTAATTTACCGTTATAATTTTTGTATATGGTTTCTCTTACGTATATTTTTAATTTAAAATTCCGAAGTAGAATATTATTCGGAGTAGGTATTTTAATCTGTACAAATCATTGTGGAGTTTATTAGTTATATATATTTAAACTTTAAATGAGTGGTGTAAAGGTGTAAAGACGAACATTTTTTGGGGTCCCCTTCACTTTACTCCTAACAATTTTAAATACCTTTAACTCATAAACTACTCGTCACAAATTTGATTTGTATACATCTTAGTACTTCAAAAAATATTGTATTGTGGAATAAGGAAATAAAAACGCATGCGTTCTTTAATGAAAGAAACAAATTTAACAAATTATAAATATAAAAAATAGTAAAAATATTGTTTTTTAATGGCTTTAAATTATGGAAAAAAAAATGTTAGTACCTATTTTTTGTACGTTAAATGGATAACCCAGGAAATATAATTGTAAATTAAAAATTCATGTATGGTCGTCGTTATAAATACTGTTTTTGTAATACCCGCGATCTCGTCGATGTGTATACCTATATTATTACACCTATAATAATAAACATCATCGAGTGTGCATGATTTCCCGCCGTAAACATAAATATTGCACATTATCAAGCAAAGTCGAAAGTATATTATATTATGTTATATATTTTCGTTTTATGAATTTCCACTGTTTTTTTTTTTATAGATTTTTCATTCTTTTCTTTATTCTGATCTCTAGACTCATCACGAACGTTTTTCTGCAGCGCATAATATGATCATCGTAATTTACTGTATATTGTGTGACTGCTGGCGGATAATGTACGACGACTGTGCATACGGCAGGTATATTACGAAAAGCTTTCTGCACGTTTTCCGCATTAACACAATAATAAATCGTATATGGGCGATCGGTTTCGCCTTGTGCAGAGACGATCGTGCCGATGCCATAATATAATATTATATAATATGTACATGATCATCACTATTGTACTCGAGAAAATCGTCCGCACAATAATAATAATATACATAAAGTTTCGAATTATGGAAGGTTTGAATCATCGAAAGTCGACTGTATCTTAGTGATATCAGTACCTAATGCGCGATTTTCAATTCGAATGTAATAATTATATATTTTATTAAATAAAATAAAATTAATAAAATTAATAAAATTTTTATTGGCATTGTACTTTATAGTATATAATATGTTATTGGTGTACCGCATCCGCATGTGCCCATATAATATATATTAGGTAAGTATATACTTTTAATTTCTGTTTAGGCTTCGAAAGCTATCGTTATTAGCCTATTTTTATAGACTAGTTACAGGATATAAATACAAAAATAACATTATTTACAATTTTTTACTTCAATTTGAATCACGGAAAAAATAATACATTGTTTCCGTATTTTATTCGTTAAGCTCATGTTAGAGTGTATTTTGGGCATTTGGGCACAATGTGAATGTTTTTAGGGTTTTCTCTGCACGTTGCCATGTTGGGGCCGGTTCTTTTGCTATGAGGAAGGAGTAGGTTAAATGTGTGTGTTCTATTCTAACTGGAGTATAATTATTACTTCATCTCTTATTTTTTGAAACAACAGGAAATTTCCATTCATTAATGGAAGGTTTTATATTTTTTAATTTGTTTGTAAGTGGTATTTTATTTCAATTTCGATGTCATCAACTATCCATTATTTATTATTATTATGATGAATAGTATTATGTTACATTCGATCTGTGGTCCCCCGCGAGCACGCGCGCCAACCTACCGGTATATAATAATACAAATATAATATCGTGTGCAAATACGACGAGGCGGGCGGTCATCGCGGCGGTGGCGGCGGGTTTTACTCAAGATTGCGGCAGCGACGGAGTCGTCGAACGTCCTTGCCGGCGGCAGCGTAGAGTTGTACAGTTACGATATTATTATTATTACTAATATTATTTTTTTTCCCGAACTGGGCTGGGAATGGGACGCGGAACACTAGCGGGTTTCTCATCATCATCATCATCATCGTCATCACCGTCATCGTCATCGTCATTGTTCAGCGGCGGCGCGTCCCGTTATTGTGTGTGGTGTGCGCACAAGAGTTCGTCGACCTATCGCCGCCAACAGGTACCCATATATAATAATAGTAATAACTGCTAATAGAACTCGGGCGTGGAGGTAAGGAGAAGAAAATAATAATAATAATAAGTAATAGTAATAGTAATAGTACTCTACTACACGCGTATTATAATGACGTACAAATGCGTACAATATATTATTATGTACATAATATTATGGACGTCGGTAGGTACTTATATTATATAATATATTAATATTATACTTGTATTATACTTTATAATAAAAAATATAACCGTTGCGGTTTTGGTGAAAAAAATATTAATTAGCTGAAATTTACGATCGATTGTGCTGGGGTGGATGACGGCTGATGAGAGACATTATATTTTCTAATTTTTTAATTCCCAAGTTTACTTGCCGACTCTACATACAGACGAATTTTTATATACATTCAAAATATATATAATAATAGTTTTTGGTTAGTATAAATTGATAAAGACTGAATGCAAGTCGATAAATCGATAGCCAATGCTGATTAGCATTAGTAATAAGTTTTAACAGTGTGATACCACGGAAGCAGACGTGTATTTTATTGAGTTACATAATAATAGTTGTAGTTTATCTATATTTTATGTTTCGTTGTTATACGATAAAAAATAACTAATGTTTGGTATGCAACAGGGACTGAAAGCTCTGAAAAGCCTTCATTATAATTATTTTTATTTGTATTTGTACATATTTTGATCTATGTTTCATTTCAGGGAGGATACTCAAGGAATAATATACAAACTATTCATAGCACCGTTCATGCATAATCATTAATCATCGATTCGAAACGATACCTTTCAATAGTACGTATATTTCGGAAGCTAAACTGCAAACATTTTAATATGTTTAGACTTTAGAATGAAAAGAAAATCCACCTGCAGAAAACAGACGCGGGTCTTATTGTATTCGAAAGCGTATAAGCTTCAGCGAACGCATAAGATTCAAAAAACAATAAAGGTATATGGGACTCACTTAGTAATGAGGGACCTGATTTTCTTGAATGTACGGGAGCTCATGTCGTTTACAATCGGCCGTAAAGGATTTTCCGAAAGAAAAAAAGAGCACACTACATATATTAGCTCAATAACAGCCATCCGAATAGTCTTATCATTCTGGATATAAACTGACGTAACAGTTTATTAGATACTGAATAGACTTACGCAATATGGGATATACCAGCCGGCCAGCGATCGAGAAAGAGTAAATTGTCGGTCATCGTTCAATGTCAGGTTAGGTTTAGACCACATATGGGTATATAAATATATACCAATATACCATACATCTGATTATGTTAATTATTAAATTCGTGGACCACCCCGATAAATGTGTATACATAATAATTGTCAGCCTCAACGTTTTTAAAATATTTACGATCGTGAATTTGAAATTACTAGTTGAAAATGTTTTGAAAATACTCATTTTTGATTCATTTTTTCAGCGTTCTTTAAACTTTAATTTTTACGACGGTAATAGTTGTACATTTTTTTGTGAATAACTTATTGTTATTGTTAGGCCAGCCTAAAAATTAACAAAGTTGTTTAATGTAATAGGTACTATACAATGGGTTTTAAAGTTTAAATTTGTATTATTATAAAACGGTATAATCAACATAATAATAGCTTTTTATGCCTGTAGGTATACTTTATATTCCAAGAAAATGTATTATAATTATTATAGATAGGTAGCATAAAATTATATGCGTTATTATTTTATAATAAGTAGTAAACGGTAGTCGTGTTCTTTTCACTATTATATAGATAAAACTAATCCAATAATGTTAATATCATGTTACAATTAAAAATTATAATTTTAATTGAATGGTTTCACGGTAGGTTTAAAGTTTTCATTATTATATTTTATTCATAGATAAAACCTTTCATTAAGAAAATAATGATTGGACTGTGGATAAAAATGATTATAAAAATTTGAGGGATAGAACATTTTGGGTTGTCTGTGCTTCGTTTAAAAATGCACAGCAATTTTTGATCATAATAAATTTTAAATTTACAAAAAGTAGATTTTTGAATGAATTAACTCATTAGTTTATAATTTATAATTTATATATTACATTGTTATCTAATTCAAAGACTACGTTAATAATATAAATTCATAACCGACCAGCAACCAGTAACAAGCTTTACACATAATTCTGTTGCAGAAAGAAAAGCAGCGAACTAAGCTGCTTGTATAATTCTATGAAAACCAGTTTAATAAGCCTGTGTGGGTACGATTATAAGCCCCCGTGAATACAATAATTTTTAAAATCTATTTAAAAACAATACAGAGTTTTATTGAACCTGAACTTCTCCTTTTTCGATACCATTACATTTTTTTCACCCGTTTACAACAGTTTTCAGACATTACCGCAGATCTTATTGGACTTGAATAATGAGTGCCGAGATTCACGGACTTCAGCCCCGACAAAACGTCTGGCACAAAATTTGAAACGAAATCCATTAAGTTCTTTTGAGGTATCAAAATTGCCCCACAAACTATCAATAAGATTGTGTTCAATGCAATGATATCTGTCTTATTCGTCTTAGACTACAATGAGCAAAATATCAAATTATATTTGACATTTTTAAGATATACATTTTTCATTAAATTTAAAAGTTGTTGATAAGTGAAATGAACATACTTATAAGGTTTTTGTTGATATTGGAAATGTGATGGGAGGGATCTGTGCACCTGTACGTCATCCCTTAAAGAGTACGCCCCCTAAGTCGTGAGATCGGCGGTGGCGGTTTGAGTAGGAGGCGACGGATGAGAAACACAAAACGAACACAAGGTATGGGAGAAGGGGCGGTAAACCATACATAATATATATTATGAGTTGTGCTCGTAGAAGGTGGCGGCGAGGAGGGTTCGTGTGGGAGGGGAGGAAACGTCTTAATAGATCAACGAGGCGTCTTCCCCTCCATCGTAACGCCAAATAGGTATACCGTTGTGCCATGATGTGTGCGCGCGCGTGTTCGCTATCCCGTTACGTGACCGACCGACCGACCGACCAAAACATCGGCTGTGGAGGTGACGTCATCCGCGGCGAGTTATAACCCGTTATGTGCGATCCTACGTATAATAATAGTAATAATAATACGCGAGAAGAAGATATTTCGGCGGCGATTACCGTTATCCGCATAGCGGCGTTTTTTGGCCGTTCGTCGTCGGTAGGTATTATATTTTTTATTATTTTTTACGCGTCTCTATTCGTGATTCGCATATTACGACGACGACCACGACCACTATACGGCGACGGTGACGACGCTAATCGCAGAGCGGCGCGACTCGGTCCGTCATCGGTAACGGAATATTTTTCTCATTCTTCTTCTTCTTATTATTATTCTTCTATACTCTTCCTCGTACTTTTCACACGCGTACCGAGTCGACGCACGGCGGTTACCAAATTTACGGGCGACGTATGTAATTTTCGCGAACCGCGAATCGTACTCGCGACCGTTCGCCGATTATAGTATGGGTAATTGTATATTATGCGATTACGACAAGACGTAACGCCTTTACAATAATAATATATAATATATTGTGTGCGTGTGTGTGCGTACTGCATACTTATATTATACGATTCCCAATTCCCACACCCACCGCATTTGACCACCGGCAGAAAAATTCAGTGACGTTGACACAAAGCCCCTTTGAGTGCAAAAAGAATCGAATCTTCTCGTGATTATAAAACGCGGACTCACTACGTGTTTAAAGGGAGCCTTATGATCCATTTTTCCATCTACAAGAATATTTAAATTTTTTTCGTCAGTTCGTGGTATAGCCTTTGGCTATTATATAGCTACGTGTATGTTTCTAAGACAAGTGACATTAATAGATACCTACATATAAATTCAGTCAATATTTTTGATTTTTGGAAAATTATTTACTTATAAAATATACCGTGCAGATAATATTTAATTTGATGGTATTTTTACCATATTTTTTTTAAAATTGCATAATATTCAGAAAATGGTTGAAAACGAATTTAATACTAGACGAATAATAGGTAGTAGGTAAAGGTACCAAATAAAAGCAAAAATAATTAGATAATAGAGATAGTTGTAAATTATTATTATTGAGTAATTACTAAGATAAATGTTAGTCAAAATCATTAATTTAATATATTGTTTTAGGAACTTTTTAATAATTTTCTAGGGGATTGCATAAACTTATGAATAATAATGGCAAAACTTTTAGAATAATATCCATTTTTAACTAAGTTGTTTTTGTTATAAACTCGGCACTCTCCATAACAGTATTAATATCAAAATATCAAAACTTAAAAGATACTTAAAATCTTTGCGATTATTTAGTTAATTATTGACTTATATATAGAATATAGATACCTTTATAGAATTTGGTTAATTTATTTTGTTTTGGATTGCATGTCTATTGATTACACACGATTATAAGTGCCCTGTTGCTTGTTATTATACATACATGCTTGTTATCCAGAAGATTGCATTGATACTAATAATTGTGTAGATAAATGTTAATAATTATTATACAATTTGTTACGAGTTCAAATGTTCTTCTCCGTTGTGTGGTTTATTATAACTTATAAGTGTGATAGGTATAAAGGGTTAAAGTTTGCGCATTGGACTCTATAAATGATCTCAACGTTTTTGGCTAATTTTTTTGTTTTACGTATTGCTTAAGAGTAACGTTATACACTGTCTTAAGAGTTAAGTTGAAAGTGTTAAGTAGTGTTTTTTTTCAGTAAAACAATTTTCAATACAGTTATATAAACTTAATACATTGCAGGTTGTATTTCTGAGAAGTAATTTAACAACTACTCTTGTACTTTTTATAAAAGTTCTCTCAAAAGTGAATTTAAATATAGTATACAACCTATTGTATAATAATAATAATAATAATAATAGTATGTTAGTTTTCATAATTTTGCGTACCTATCGATAACCACGCAATGGCAACCAGTAATCATAGGTATATATGTGACAACACAGAACGAGATAATATCGCATTCATAATTAATGTATTACAATAATATATGTTTGTAATATTATGTATATGTACCTACACACAGTATTGGTTTGTGCGAGTTATTATAAAATATTGCACGCACCTGCCGCCCGAGACCACATGGCTGCATGTCATTATTATATACGAAGACGGCGATTGTTGTTTTTTTCCTGTATTTTTTTTAAGTCCCGTTAATCGTCGACATCGTGCGCTGTGCTGTTTTGAGTACTTCTAAAATATACACGCGCAGGCGTATTCCGGCGAAGGTCCGAATCGAATTATGGGACGAGTGCAGCGTTAAAAATATACATTTAAATACCTCCGGTCATAATGAGCTAAATTGTTATTTTTCATCAGCAATATACAACCTGCAGACTTGCAGATGCGTTACATTTGAGATGAGCTAATATGTATGAACAGCTTATGATTATAACTGATGCAATGATGAGTTAATTAAATTAAATTTAAAAGAATTTAATAACAATAATAATTTAATTTAATTTGTTTTACTTGGAAAAGTTTATTCTGGTCAAATCAACTATAATAATATGTCGAATATCGCATGTGTAAATTAATATGATTTGCGTAATATATTTCAATAATTATTGGTCGAATGTAATTTTTAAAATAAAACTATAACTTAATTTCAAATTTGGTTAGTAAAAAGGTACTGTCTGAGCATAAAATCCACAAGTGCACAGAGTTGAAAGGAAGCATAGTATACATTAAAAAATAATTCATCAGGGCTCTGGGACTAGATATGGCCATTCGACCAACCTCCATGTCCGACAAAAACTAATCAAACCACAATATTTCTATAGGTATATTATCTATACACCCACCACCCACGGATAAATATAATAACTACTATGTTCCAAAAGTGTATCATAAGTTATCACCAAATGATATGTATACATATGATACGCTTACCTATAAAACTGTCATGATCATATTATTTAGTCACTACAAAGAAGATGATATTTTAGGCGGATTTAATTTGATGGGCGGGTTTTATTACTATATATTACTATCACTATATTAACATTTTCTATTGATTAGCTAATATAATACGAACCAAGACACAAACCTTTTATTTTATATCGAGAAAACTCGATTTCATCATGTACCGGAGTAAAATAATAATAAAAAACTGTTAAGTTTACTACGTTCGTATCTCGTCCGCATAACATTGTGTATATGTTTGGTACCTATATGATAATGGTTTATAATATACTATAGCAATCACTGACCGGCGTATATATGTCATGTTTTTACTGCCCCGGAAAACGCGATCATCGGGTAGTCGTAATACTATATGTATTTTAGTATTTATGTATGGGTGCATAATGCATACCTATATAGATAGCACATGCGCGTTAACGGATGAAATTATGGTTTATGCATGTATATATTAATATATTATAGACGTCAGGTGGCGTCGACGAGTCTGCGGGGTGCGGTAATAATTATAGTATCGTATAATATTATATTCAGACCTTATTCTGGGAACTTTTCCCCGTTGCACAGATTTGGATGTTTGTGTCTGATGTATGCTTTGATGGTTGAGGACTGAGGTTAGGTAATAAAATAGTTATTTACATGATACTGATATATTTGGTCTTTTCAAAATTAAATCGTATACGAGAACGTTGCAGGAATCGAAAATATCAAATGACGATAATATAGTTTTATTCTAGCCACTCGTATTACTCGAGTGTATTTTAGATAAATACCTAAAGCAAATAGTAATTAATACTACTATTTACTGGCCGATTATTTGGGTTCTATATGCGCTACTCGTTCGTTGACATCATGATACATTAAATATACATTGCAGTATATTACAAAACTTTGGGAGCCAGCTCCTACGATGGCGATGGCGTTCGTAACTTTATGGCTGTCCACATAAACATTCACATGGGTATTACGTAAGCACGGTCGATAACGATAACACTGTCGTGTATACATGTATAATAAAACACACACACACACACACACACACACACACACACACACACACAACAAGGAAAGAAAAACATCAAAACCGTAAGACGTACTTTATAATATATTATACATTATGTTGGGACCGAGCGCCACGTATATATTATTATATACGTATTGTATTATGCGGATCGGCGCACGCCTTTTCGGCCAGCGCACCACCGATCGATCCGCGGACGAGCGAGCGCGCGCGGCAGGGCGGTGTTGACGATGCCCGTTCGCATCCCTCTGTCAACAACACCGCTCCCCCCGCACCGCACAACGCGTACACCGGTCACTCGAATATCCGCCGACACACACATATACATGTACTCGCACGCGCGCCCGCGCGTGCATGAGCGCTCATACGATTGGCTGTTAGTCGCTGTAGCCGTTACGGTATTATAATATTATATAATATCACAAGCAATTAAATTATTATTATTACTATTATACTGTATGCGAAACGAGCGACGTCGCATCATCAACACGTATAAACACGTCGTGTATACAAATTGTTGTCAATTTTAAGTCTACTGCGGCGAAGATCTATAGTTATATCATGCTGACGCAATGATTTTTACCTGTGCTGATGGGTATCGCGGGCGGCGGTCCCGGGAGCTGTGCGGACGTGGCCGCGGCCGTCAGCGGCTGCTGTTGCGGCGGCGGCGGAGATGGTGAAAATAGCCGCGAGCAGATGGGCACGGCCGCCGGGACGGGTGGTAAACTCGGATCGTCTGCTATGGCAGCGGCGACGGTCTCTTCGGCCGCTGCGACATCTTCCTCTGTCGACGTCTCCGCGTCGGCCTCCTGCTTGGGCTGCACGATGACGACGACGCCAGCCGGTGCCGCCTGGCCGGTGGCCACCGCTGTGGCCGACTTCTTCCTCATGGTGTCGCGCTACCCCGAAGCTCTACCGGCGGCCGCGACACTGGCGGCGTGCATCTCTTGAAAATCACTTCATGATATTCCGCGCCACAGCTGATAGGCTCTGTTTCGATGTTATATTTACTCGATGTGTTAACAACTGTATACGAGTTTTATATGATACAAAATTACGGTAACGACAATGTCGTCAGCAACGAAGACCGAGAAGACGACACGAGATCGGTACCTGCAGTGTTGCAGTCTGTATTCAGTGCAGTTATACGTTTATCGGTCGCGCGATTGCGAATACAGTAATAATATCGTATATTGGATACGTTTGTTTTTGTATTTACTAAAGAGTCACGGGCTCCGCACTGAACGGACGCGGCCACGGAAACAACAAACGGCGGCGGTTGCGAGACAGGCCGTCGTCGCAGTCGCCGTCGTAGTCGTCGCCGTCGTCGTCGTCGAGATGCGCGTAGGGCCGTGAACGTAGTGCGTGTGCGTGCTCGGTGCGTCGGCGTAGGCCTGGTTTATCGAGCGCCGGTCGCCGTCGCTACAAAGGCCGCCCGGGCCGGCGGATACGCGGTGCTGGCACGGCGGACGGTAGCCGGGGACGCTTTGTTTCGGTTATAGGAGGGGGGGGGGAGGTAGGGGTCAAAAAAGCTCATGTTGCCGCGACGGGACCGGCTTTTTCGCTCGTCCTCGTCCGTGTTTGCACCGCCGACGTGTGTGTTTACGATTTTTCCCACCCCGTTGCGTGTGTTACAGTCGCCGCCCGGTGACATCGCGACGTTTCGAAGACATTTCCTCAACCCCGTGCGTGTCTCACCAGAACCGGTGCAGGGGGTGGTAAACAACGCGAACGAAAGTTATGTACGCACTACCCCTACACTCTAACCACCCACGTCACAGGCGTTGAAATTGAGACTTTTTTTTATTAAGTGAAATCATTATATATACGCACTAACGTATAATTATTTAAATACTGGACAATCCCAATTAGATTGAATTAAGTCAGTACACGTTTATATAGTATTATTACATATTAGACATATAAAACTCAAATACCTATGCAATATTTTATAATAACTATTTTATAACAGTTATCCTAACTAAACAAAAAAACTAAAATATAATAATAGGTCCCCGTTGGCTAGTTTCATTATTCTAACCAGCAATTGGTTGAATAATTATACTTGCTAATAGGAACACAGAACGGGAAAAGGTTTCCTGACCCTAAATTTAACTTTTTACAACAGGACAGGGGAATCAAATTCGCCATTAATAAGTTTAGTGACAAACATTAAACTACCACTTTTTCTACCATTACATATATGGTGGACCATGAACAAAATGAGACGTTGCAGCATTGGCGCATACTCATGAAGTACGCATTGTAATCATGTGAAATGAAGGTGAAAAGTTGCGCTGCACCCTTTCAAGTTGACAACTACCATTTCGTGTGTTTGGGTCTTCAATAACCATGTTATATTTCAAAAGGGACAGGACAAATGAACAGTATAAAAGTTTTAAATAACTAGATAGCTTAATTTCAGCTTAACAAATCTAAGAAGTTTTAAGGTCTCGGACATGTAACCTTCTCAATATGGGTCTGAAAATGTAGTGACTAATCAAAAGTAATACGAACACAGTCACCTGAAGACTGTAGACTGTAGAGTAATATCATTAAAAAAGTATTCAAACAAGACAGTGGCGTCCGCAGGGGGGGGGCTAATAGGCTGAAACCCCCCCTTTGCTCGTATTATTGATTTTTGTTTTTATATTTACCTCGATTTAATATAGTTTTTTAAATCGTGTGTTTCCTATTTATTGCAAACCATTATAGTCCTAAACTCCTAAGGTTCATAGATAATATTATAATACATTGCCATAGTCACGATTAAAGATACTATAGCTATTTTTGTTATAATATTTTTTGTTAGTTATTTTTTCATATATTTTTTCTTGACTATTTTATGCTTAATTTAATTAAGAAATAAGAAAGCAATTAATTATTCAAACTTATAATCCTGTGACAACTGAGTAATTTTTTATTTTCAAGCCCCCCCCCCCATTGAAAAATTCTGCGTACGCCACTGAAACAAGATATATAGTATCTAGAGCATAAATGAAGGATATACATTTACATTATATATATATATATATATCTCGTATATATTTACGTCTTGTTATCACTTTTTATATATAATTCATATTGCAGCGTACCATCAAAAAGTATTTTAAGGGGTATTTTAGGTTTACTCGTCTTCAATACGCCATTCATCCGTTATAAATTATAAGAAAATATGGTCATATCTTCATCCCCGCGGTAATACACATGTTTTTTAAATACTCAATATTGGGGACATATTATTATAGGGGCGAAGATGATTGACAGTGATGAATATAGTCACATATTACATGATTACAATGAATAGGTACATTCATTTAATTAGGTTATTATTATTAATAATTAGTAGTAGTGGTATTCGAATGAACTATAAAGTTATTAAATAAATATTAAATTCTGTGAGTATTTAAATAAAAAAAAAAAATGGATGTAAAAATAGAAACTACAAATAAATTGACATTATAAAAGCGTTTCACCGGAATACACATGGAAATATTGGACATTTGTATACAAGTGTACAGTTAACTGTGATATACTGATACATAAGTATATCCTTATATCAGCTATGAACTTCAAAAACCGAAAGGATTATCCATGGACATTACAAAATTGACATATCAATAACATATGGGCACCGTGAAAATTATATGGGTATATATTAGTATTTTGTTATTAAATTACACAATAAACAATATCATTGAGTACAAGTTCCATACAGATAGGTATACACTATTTGCGAATAACTTTCAGACATATTAGGTATCTATATATTAAATACAAACAACGGATAACATAATATTAACTTAGCCATACGTCAATACGTCATGCACGTTAGCATGAAAAAAGATATAGCAAAATGTTGATCATTCAGACATCCAAAAACTAGCGCAAACATTTTAATGGAGTGTTTCTATATATTATACCATTTATACCTATAGGTACTACCTAGAACCTACTTATAATAAATTACATACACTTAGATATATAATTGAACCTCCACAACTGTGCGCCTGATGATTGGAAAACATTATAATAAGGTAAATTTCCTTGAAATGTTTTACAAGTCGCTCCAAAACGTCTAACTTAGGTACCTATATTTAGAAACGTTTCATTTTCGGTTCCTTTGGATTTACATATATTTTATGAAGTACAATAAACTAGAATGACTATACTGTATTTGAGTAACTGAATAAAAGTTATATACATATGTGCATGAATACACAGTTCTTACAAGTATAAAAATGAAGTTAAAATCGTGTTATTTTAATAATAATAATTGAATAATGACAGACAACTACTGTAAACATAATTTGTTCGTCCATCATTATTCATTACGCACATTGTTAACGCGATTTTTTTTTTCGTAAATAGATTTTTTCTTTTACAATTATATCATTCGATGCCTAATTATTTATTGCTTGCTAATCGACAACCGAGCACCAATTGCACATACAAACTCAATATAATTCGTACATAACGACCGTCGTGTGCGCGTATAATGGCATAGGTATATTTTAATATTATTACAAAGTTTTGGTATAATCGTTGTTAGCTTTTACTGATCAATTAGAAAGAACCTATAATTATAAGTATCACCTACTCGTTTTAGGCATCGCGTATACCATTCCTATACTTATCTATTTTTTTAATGCACTCTCAAGTGCTATAGTATAGGTACACAATAATAATTATAACAATATTGTGTCCACCCGCCGCATAACGCATACACCGCGATGATAATATAATAATATTGTTCCGTTAAAAATTAAAAACTTTTTAAATACCTATGATAGATACGTATTATGTTTACATAGGTGTGCGAAGACGGCAGCGACGCGCGTGGTGAGCATGGTAGTATTTTTTTTTTCTGCGCTTGCATTGTCAAAATCGTCTACCAAGCAAAATTCCACAAAATTTCGGAAACGCGCGCGCCCATGTATCGAGTATACTATAGGTATGATATGCGAATTTTTTTGCCGGTCCCCGCTCGACACATCAGCAAAATGACACATAGTACATGGTCATCACATAACGACGTGAGCGCGCGTTGTTCGGTTTATAATAATATAATAATATTATATATCGTCATATCGCATAATATAATTTACACTTGGAGTGTGTGAGTGTGTGCGTGAGTACTCTTAGGTCGTCGTGCGCGCGTGTGTGTGTGCGCGCGCGTGTGTGTGTGTGCGCGCGCGTGTGTGTGTGTTTGTATGACGACGACGACGCCGAAGACTATAATAATATATGAAATAATGTGGAAAAATGTTGGCGTGCTGCTGCCGTATAGGTCGTCGTACCCGATGCAAAAAATAAAAAACAATAACAATAATGATGATGGTAAAAAATGTTCAATAAACGTCGGCGGCGGGAAAAGTGCCGACGTCGATAGAAAATCGATTAAAATGCCCAAACACTGGAAACCCGCGACCAAACTTCGCGGCTGACGTCATCGGTTACAACTAATAAGAACCGTTCAAGGCGTTCTATGTATAACACGTAATAGGTATTCACTATTTAGGTATAATATCGATAACGATATAATATGTTTGGTTTTATCGATAGATATCGGTAAAATGCTATCGGTGAATACCCGGGAAGGCGCAAAAGTAAAATGCTTAACAGTACTATATTATAAAAGTCGTTGGGGCTTACCTCTGATTGTGCTCGGCATCGTTGCGGCCGTTGATCAGTGGTCACGACGACGACGATGGTCTTCCGGTGCTCACCACAACAGTGTTTCTTACACTATACGGCTCTCGCGCCGCGAAGGACGGTGCGACGGTGTTCGATTGCAGTCGTCGTGCGACTGCGTAAATCGCACGGTGATATTATTATAAAAACCGCGGTATATTATAATAATAATATATGATATCACAATAGATATTATATCGCATTCGATTTAAAATATTACGTTAAAAAACGAACCGGACGCAATGGATATACATTTAAATGGTTTACAATAATTCGTGGAACTACGACGACGACGGACGGTAGTGAAATACGTATTATTATTATTATTATAAATATAAACGTCGTTACGTTATAGTGTCGTCGGTTGAAATAAAAAAAATTGTTCAATAAAGAATGAAAAAAAAATTAATAAGAGAATGAAACAAAAAACATTCGTCAGCTAATACAGTGGCAGCGAGTTGTCCGCCGACCGGGCTCTGCAGCTGCAGACGATGTCGGGATCCCGCACGCGGGTGGTTTCCTGGGTGCCGGAGGCCTTGTCCCGCCGAAGCGGTTGTTGTAGTAGTAGTTGTTATTTTTGTTGGTGCTGATGGCGTCCGTGGTGCCCGTGACTAGACGTCTGGCAGACATGGCTGCTGGGGCGAGATTTTCGCTCCGCCGTTGTCGTACATTTAAAACGGTACGCGTGGAAACGGTTTTCGGATCGAAGAAAAAAAAAACAGAAAATCACCAACCGACGTTCGGACTTAGGGTTTTTTGATATTATTATTATTATTATACACTGTGCGTCATATACGGGAATATAATATCGTACCTATATTATTATTATTATGTCCGGCGACGACACAAAAATATTTAATACAAACGTACAGTAATAATATGAAACACCCGCAGTTGTGGGTGCGATAGAGGTGCAGACGCAAGTGTACGAAATTCGCGACGGTACGCCGACGGCCCGATGATGTTTTGTCGTACCCGAACACGGCAGTTAAAGCTGTACCGCGTAGGACCGGTTCTGTTCGCGATTCGCGGATGTCACTGCGCCGTATCAATGTGATGGTGGTGACGACGGTAACAATAATGGTTTGCGGACTGCGGCGACTCGCAAATTTTCGACTACAAACCGCGACGACTGCTGAGGACCACGGCAGACATTGAACTTGAAACCCGAGGCGGACCGCGACGGCCGCCGCGACGGGTTTCCCCCACCAGGAGAAAAAACGGTTTTCTTGCAGACCAGCCGCGTAAGCCATCCATCCGTCCGTCCGGGGGACGCGCGCGCGGTCGCCGCCGAGAGCCCCCCCGACCGTCCGCCGCCGATCATTCGGGCGAAAAAACGGCGAATTATAAACCGTAAAAATGGAAAATAATATCGTTATTATCATAGCGGTATATTATCATTAATTTCAGTGAATTACGGCAGCGGCGATATAATAATATAATACACGCAACTATATACATAACTGCGGCAGGTAAGATATTAGGTATAACGTATTATACAAACGGCCGCATTGTCTTATGTAGCTGCAACACGCTGTTGTTTGTTGTTATTGTTGTTGTTGTTGTGGCCTGAAAGTCGGTCATCGGAGCTTGGGTACGCATTACACGTGCGAGAAATATTACGATTCCGCTTTCGTCTTGTACGCATTTTTTTTTTCAAATATCATCGTACGCGGTAGGAGGTACGATAACGCGCAAATTGTGCATACATCATAATAATATTATTATCGCTTCTAAACTTAAAGTCGACAATAGTTACAGCCTTACAGGAGCTATAGTCCTAGAAAACCAAAGTTCAAAATAGTCTTTGGGGATTAAGCCCTCCTCCACACCCCATCACGAGTGTCACCAGAGTTTAGTAGACACAGAGAGTCCTGTAGTAAGATCAAAGTTGAAAATAAACCATAGAATAAAAGCACCCCCTCCGTCATTAAAAATAAAATGTAAACAATAAAATAAGTATAGTACATGTCTTATATAACTGTATACGCCTATATTTAGGTTCAAATGGTCATAAAATATCATTATTGATAATCCCGTAGTTTTCTTTCTATATATTACATTTTATTGTAGCCAGAATCTGTTTTGGCTCATAGACGACCCGATGTCCTGATGAATGTTTTGATCCTCATGCTTTGGTCCTCACTTCTCATGCGTTGACTCGTATTCATGGTACATTCTCGATATTAATATATTATACAACTAATTATTAATTATTTTTGCACATTGAATCCACGATAGATTTTGTTTTCATGCAAGGATTTGGATTATAACCAGAGGGGGCTATATAAAAAAAAAACGCTTGAGATGGCTAACACCTTTAAGCCCCTAGCCCCCTCCTAGTTATACCGATATGGTCGGCCATGAACTGATGGACGATGACTCTATTCGTGTTTTGATAGGTACCTATAGGTTATAGGTTAAATTGTATATTTCTGCGAGCGACGTGAATTTCTCGTGTGCCTATCGCTCGCGCCAAGGCGACAAATACGTGTGCCGATGTACACTGACGGACGACCATCATCATAAATATCTCATGTCATAAAACGCGAGCTGCCCCGGTGAATGGTGATATTATATAATTGTAGACACACACGAAGCCGGAGACGACGACGACGATAATATTAATAGATATTATACGCAATTATTATTATTATTATTATTATTACTACTAATACAGATAATAGGTAATGCCCGTGACCCATCGCCGTCGAGCTGTATAATATATTATTTTAAGACTCGCGGCGGCGGACCGCGCAACAACCGTTGTTTTTACCGGTTGCCGCCGCGGCGCGTAGAGGGCAACGGCGGCGACTACGACGGCGACGACGATGACGACGGCGCGAGGGGGGACCAACGGTAACTCGCCCGCGTGTACCGTTATTACGGTTGTGCGGAGGTTTTCTCATCGGCGGCGGCGACCAAGCGAGAAGAAGACGGCGGCGGCACGACGAGGAGGACGAAGAGTACATAATGTTTATAATATTATGCTCTTTCAAAGAGTAAAATCGCGCAGGTGTAATATTATTATTGCGACGAGTGTGTCCGGCCAATACTCGGGTGTGCGCGCGCGGGAGCACGTTCGCAATCAAAACGGTTATTTATAGTTATGGTTTATTATGGTTTTTGGGGAGAACCACTGAGGGCACGCGTTGAAATACTAAATCGCGTCATTATTATATGGGCTGAGACGAAACAGATTATACTATCGATTTTTCCCGAAAAACCAGTAGTGTGCAGGCATTGTTTAGGGTGTGTTTATAATAACACAACGGACGTTTATCGTGTAATTGGTAAAATATTATATCGTTTTGTGGTTACCTCCGAAATGTGAAAACCGTTAAAGTCCCGGTTACGCTTTCGTGGTAGAACGATAGGTAGATATACCACGGGCCGATGTAGTACAAATTGCACACACTGCACTCGTGAAAATCACTTACAAAATAGGTACACTCGTTGTGTATATAATATCTTATATGTAATAATTTTATTGTATTCGTGCATATAGCAAAATCCATAGTATTTTCAGTTTTCAATCGAGTAAACGAAAAAAGAATTGGTGATCGAATATATAGAACCAAAGTTTGCGAGACTATTGCTGAGTCAGTTTTATACCATGTTCAGTGTGGTATAAAAATGATTGTATTCTGTTTGGGAGTGGATATTAAATTAGCGTTAAGTAAAAACTTTTTGACTTCCCTTTTTTGAGTATCATGTCTCGCCTTGTCGGACAGATATAATATGACAATGCGTAAAACGCATTTATTTGTAATTGTTATGTAAAATTAACTATCACTTCGGTATATAGATTACGCGAATATAAATTAACCATTCGATTTGTTGAAGGTTCTTATCCTCAGCACAATTTTAACAATCTCAATAAAAATGTTTAGATTGATAAAAATAGGCCTTCCATATGTCATTAACTACATTGAGTTTCAGTGTATGACCTTGGTATAATAAGGGAGAAATGTTTATGATCAACAGATTGGTACTTATCTGTAATCACGACTATTAACGATTCTCTGTTATCACGATTAGGTTATCTCTACTATAGGTACGTTTTATAATTAAACAATATGTATATTTCTAAGTTATAAATTATGCAGGGTTTTTTCGGAAATGGAATGTAACATTATCACATCTGATAATTAATTTAACTGCCAAGTATGTATGAATCTGGGATTTATCAACAAACAAGAAAGATGTCGTTACATTCTTTTAAGAAAAGAGTATTTTACCGGAGAAAAGAGTGCGTTTGGTCACAAAGCAAAATTGTTTTTTGGAAAATACTTTTTTGGAAATTTAATTGTAAATCCTGCCAAAAAAAGGTGTATTAGGAATTTGTTTGTCGGCAGTCATATTTCTTTTGTGTATGCATTGCGCTTTATGTATTGTTGGGCAAAGATACCGATTTCTGTAAAATGTTGTCAAAAGCAAAAATATTTATGGTTATATTACAGAAGATTGGAATAATTATAATTATTATTTGTTTAACAATCGTGAAAAAATTTTTATTTTCATTATTTTTATTTAAAAAAAATAATAATGCCGGGTTGAATGAACAATCACTAAACATTTAATGAATAGTGAGCTAATAGTCGCTTAAACATGATTTAGTGGTACATGATTAGTCAGTTAAATTTTATTGAATCGCATTAAATTAATACATTTTTCATGCAACCCCGTATAAATACCTATAGTATTTATTTAAATATATTTTTTTGTCGGTTTTCAATAAAGACACTATGAAAACAATAACATTTTTTTTTGCAAATTAATTGAGACTTGAGAGGATACGTAATTTACCTATTATTTAAAAAAAAATCTTAGGTGTATAGTGTATACTGTATACAGCGTAGGTATTCATGAAGTATACCCTAAATGCGGCTTATGAGAACGCAACTGATTACAATACATATAATGTTGTAATAAAAACTCTGACGCTTTATCGTAATTACATAATTTTTCAGAGTTCAAATTTGTACAACATTGGATATTTACTCGATTTCTCAAACAGCATCTGAAAAATATTAAAAGTTCATGGACATGTTTATAAATATTTTAAGAAAATTATCAAATTGAAAATTTACAAATTATTTAGGTAGTAGTTAAAAATTTATAAAATGTTCAACTTTTATAGTTAAGGATTAAAAGTGTAAAACAAAGTTCCACGTTGGTAGTTATTTTTTTAACCAAAAATCTAAAAAATATAAAAATATATAAACACAGTTTTTTTTTATTATTATTATTTTAAGTTCAAATTTGGACGAAATTACATAGGTAGTAGGTACTAAATAATCAAGAACAATATTTTTAGTTATTTCGTTGTAATTTAAAATAATTATAGGTGGATGCTTGAAATTTCTTGTATGTATTATTATATATTCTTATCTAGAGTTCGTTGGAGTAAGTCGTTTCGTTTTCTGGTCTCCGTTATTTCATTTTATATCGTTAATCTACGGTATTTTTCGTTCGTTTTCAATTTATTTTTATCTTCGATCACAATGTCTTTTACGTGTGTCAAATGTTTTGATACTTCTACACATAAGGATGACATATTAGAGTGCTCAACTTGCAAAAAGTCTTTGCACTTCTATTGTGCGGGCTACTCTGAAATTAATTTTAAAAAAATGTCAAATAATACGAAAGCAAGATTCAACTGTACTGAGTGTCAAACTGATATTCAAAAATTTCAAAAATCTCCTAAAAATCAAAAAACGGAAAACAAGGTAAACTCTGTTAATCCTATGGAAAAAAATATTGAAGAACTCATGAGTTCAGTTTCTTTTATGAGCTCACAATTTGACAATTTTAATAAAAAAATTGATACTATTGTGAGTGAACTAAAAAATATCAAACTTGTAAATGAAAAAATAATTGCTGAGAATAAACGGCTCTCAGATGAAGTTTGTATACTGAAATATAAAATTGATGAAATTGAACAACATAATTTAGGTATATCTGTGGACATAATAGGTATACCTAAGACAATTAATGAAAATTGTATTGATATTGTGGAAGAAATTGGTAAAATTACTAATACGGAATGTAAAGTAATTGAAGCCTATAGAATAAATTCTTTGGTATCTAAGCAAAATATTATAACGGCGAAATTATCAACACTGGGCATGCGCAAAGATCTAATTCACAAAGTTAGATCTATGAAATTGACAGCGGATATTATAAAAAATAATTGGCCGAAGGAAAAAATATATATTAATGAACGTCTTACAAAATCAAAAAGAACACTTTTTTCACAAACTAGACGCGCTGCGAAAGAAAAAAATATCAAATTTGTATGGCTGTCAAATGCTGATATTCTCGTAAGGAAAAACGATGTTTCCAAAATAATTAAAATTAAATCATCTCAAGACATCGAAAATTTATAGTTAGTACTTTTTATTTTCAATATAATTAAAAATAAGAATAATAATTTCTATTTCCAATGAATGATAATATATTAAACATTGATAAGCTTTTAAATATAAATAATATTAATTCAAATTATGTAGATTCTATAGCAGATATCCCCCTATCAAATGATAATCTATCATTTTTCCAAATAAATATAAGAAGTATAAATAATCATTTCAATGAACTAGCTATGTTGCTAGGTTCAATAAAAAATTATTTTAGTATTATTGTATTATGTGAAACATGGCTTTTGAATGATGTTGAATTTACTTTAAATGGTTATAAATCTATAAACTCGCTGGGAACGTTAAATAAAAGTGATGGGGTCACAATATTAATTAAAGATTCCCTAAATATTCTTCAAATTGAAAAAAATGTTATATTAAATTGTAATTCAATACATCTTAAAATCAAATCTAATGAATTATTGTTTTCTTTAATCTGTATATATAGATCGCCAAATGATAATCTTGAAAATTTTATCAATAATCTTGACTTTTTCTTATCTCAAAATAAAAATAAATACCTAAATATTTTATGTGGCGATATTAATATTGATATTATGAAAATTTCCAATGTAAGCAATGATTATTTAAATGTATTGGCTAAACATGAATTTATATCATGTATAAATAATTATACCAGAGTCACTGAGTTCTCAAATACTTGCATTGATCATATATTTGTTAAAAATGTAGAATCAAATAAAATTAGTTCAAATATATTACGATGTGATATAACTGATCATTATGCTACAACACTGATGTTATCTGACGAATCGTTTAAAGTCCAAAATAATTGTCAAAATGTAAAATATATAAAAAAAATAAATATTGGCCTTTTAAATAAATAAATTAATTTAGAAAATTGGTGTTCCACTTTGTCTTCTGATGATGTTGATTCTATGCTCGAGGTTTTTAATTCCAAAATAAATGAATTTATATATCATTCAACTATTTCTGTAATTAATTTGAAATCTAAAAAAATGTCAAAATTAAAAGGATGGATTACAACAGGTATAATAACTTCTATAAGAAATAGGGAAAAATTGTTTTCTAAATTGAAATTGAGGCCTTTTGATACACACTTTAAACAATTCTATAATAAATATAGAAATATATTAAATGTATTAATAAGAAAAGCTAAACAATTATTTTATCAAGGTAAATTATTAAGAGCTCAGTATTAATACTTGCTATTATTAATTTATTATTTATGTATTAATTTTAAGTAATATAATATAAGAACCGCTCCCCCAGCACAAGCTTTGCTTTTAGCGGGTGCTGCAAATAATTATTTTACGTATTTATATAATGTGTCACTTGTTGTCTTGCAAAATAAAAATAAATATTATATTATATTATATTATATTATATTATTATTAGGTATATATAAATATATAAATATGATAATATGCAATTAATATTAGTTCAACTTATCAGCTACCATATAAATATTTAATAATAACAATATAAATATAACATAAAATATCCTAGACTGAAAAACCGCCTCCACTCAGAATCGCTTTACGTATATAATGATATAATATATCATTGAATTCAAATTTAATACCATGCATTATACCAGTGGTGCGCAACCTTTTTTGATCCACGACCCCCCAAAATAATTTATTTTTTAATACGACCCCCCTTTCTACCAACATTATGTAAGTGTGTAATATAAATTTACTTAATAGTCTTAATGTATACACACATTTTATTCATATACATTAAAAATTATTACAAGCTATACAAAATTATAAGCATTAATACGATCAACTCAACGGCTCGTACATGACTATCCAATTTAAATATCCAATATTCAATAGAACTTGTTATCGCAACATTAAGATATAACATAATGTCATAATATTACGATTGACACAGCCATCAACGGTACAAAATAATTTTACTTTGTATAAAACTATAAAATAATATACAATGTACATAGTATAAAACTTTTTCATTTAGTGATTACTGGCGACCCCCTAATAAAATTTCGCGACCCCCAGGTTGCGCACCACTGCATTATACAGTGATCCACTTGTAACCTACTGTACAGCCGAGCTACATCCTCTGACTAGCTTTTTTTTTAGAGTTCTATTTTAGATTCTGAGTGGAGTGAAAGAATGTATTGATTTTACAACGATGTGCGGTTTTTTCTGTCGGTCATTTTTGGTAATAAAAATGCTCTGATTTTCGAGTTCAGCATCTTTTCTGATAGAAAAGTGAATCTTGTTGGTGCTTTTGGGTGGTCAAAATTGAAAACTCTAAGTAATTTTAGAAAGTTTCAAGAAAAACAAAAAAAAAATCTATTTTATTTTTATGGTGTAACTCAAAAATTAACAACCGTAGACTATTTAAATTTTCAATAACTTATGTATATTAGTATTTTTCATAATTGGTATCATTTTCGAAATATGTTAACTCTCTTTGAGCTAGTTATGGATTTGAGAAATATTTTAAATTTTTTAAAATTATTCTCGATAAAAACTTTTTTACATGCTAAAAAAGCTTGAATATTTAATAATAGGTTCCTTATAAGTTTCATTAATTGAAATTCAAAAATATTAAAGATGCATAGTTTTTGCATTTAAGAAGTTTTTCTTTTCATAGCTAAGATTGAAAATTGTAATAGAAGTTTTTCTACCTACAACAAAAAAAAAAATTCTTAAACGGAGCATTCATTTTTTATAAGCTTTTGAATTTATAACTTTTACGATATTTGATATTCAGTTGTAAATTATCGAATTCCAATTAATTGATTTTTGATGTTTTGTTGTATTTCCAAATCGATTGACCGTAGGGCGTAGACTCTTGAAATGTTCGCAAAATATTCATATTAGCATTTTTCATACCTGGTAACATTTTCAAACTATTTTGACTCTTTTTGAACTATTTAGGGCCATGATAATTTTTTCAAATTTTGTAAATTATTTTTCAATTAGAAATTCATAAAAGTATTTCTTTTCATAGCTGACATAAGAGATTTTAATAGAAGGCTCACAAAAAGTTTTTCTACCTCTTATCAAAAAGAAAAAGTTCACCGGAAAGTCACGCTATTTATAGTCATGATAATATATTTTATATTTATTAATTTTTTTTTAATTATAAATTTGAATATTTATTCAAGTATGCTATATTATGATAATACAACTAACCTCTCAGAATCGTTTTTTGTATGCAATGATTTATCATTGAATTCAAAAATAACACATCTTTTCCTACAATTACATGTTCGACAATTACTATACAGCATACATTTATTGATCCACTCAGATTCTACAATTCTAAAATTGGGTACATTTCCGTATTATTATTTTTCGTTTTATTTAATTTCAAGCGATTGTAGGAAGAGAACTCGATAACCTCCATGATTACAAAAAAGTCTGTCCTTATATTATATAACAAGTTATTAATATCTTGGAAAGACTATAAAATATATTGTATTTGATGTCACTACGCGTAATGCGTCTCTGTCTTGTAATTGAAGATATTCGGCGAAATAAGTATCAGTTTAGAAAAAATTACTAATGGTGTTTGCTTTGTTTCACATAAGTTATGTGACATAACTAAAGAAATGAAAAACATTTTTACTCCACAGATAATTTCTAATCATTAATTATTTTTATTACTGCGTATTCATAAAACTATCGATATTTAATTGTTATAAACCAATTGGTATTCATGTTTAAAACATTAAAATGTATTATTAATAATTTTGTATAGTTCCTATCAATTTTGTACTAAAACTAATTTCAGTTAAAATATATTTAACTAGCTATCAAATCACGTTAACATAAAGGACGATAATTAAAATTTACTTTAGTTTGGGTATCCTGCAGATGTCGCTTAATCTAAGTCTATGGCAATTAATTAGTTTAAAGGTGAAATGTTAGGTCACAGATTATAAAAGTTATATTTTTCCATAACTGGTTGTAATTATTGATTTGCAACTAACTCAACAATCAACGGTATAAGTTTTATAACTATTATATTATAGTGTAAATGTCACGTAAGCTTAACGAGTTTTCTTTTTATCTTGACAACAGAAAAGGTCATTTAACAACTTATTTTAATTGAAAAATTATTATTTTAAGAATATTATATTAACAATTTGCATATTTTTTGTGTTTATCTCAATGTTGGTTGTGATAGAAATATTTTTCTTTATGACCATTGATCACAATTATTATGTCGATAAAGTATCTATTATATCGATTTTTAATAATAGTCGTAGTATATAAAATTATAAAATAGAAAAAGCTGGGCCGAGTACTTATACCAACTAAACTCTGAGCGGGATAGTATATAGGTACAATATTGTATTTAATTTTTATAAATTTCAAAGCACTGATAAATAATCGTAAAAACGATTAAAAGTACTGTTGAAACAATGCTTGTTGAAAATTTTTCATTTATTTTAACCGCTTGTATGCAGTTTTTTCTTGCTTCGAAGTACGGTCTGGAAAAGAATTTCGTTTCATATAAGCGTGAAATTAAACTTTTCGAGTTGTTTTATGACTGCTGGGAAAAATGTCCATATAGAAAAACAACTTCATTGCAAGATCAATAATTATTACATTTTTCAGAATCCAAGATTAATAATTAAATAAGTAATTTTTATTAGCAAATGTAAAAACAATTCGTCCAGTGAAGAAACTAAAAATGTATAAAAATGTAACTAATAACTTTATTCCTTTCCAATAAATTAAATTACGTATATAATAAAAGTGTACATAACATTCAAATTAACCAAGACAACATTTGTTTTAACTAAATTAAATTATAGAGTTTTTAAAAATAAGTTTTCATTTCCCTATATTATATGATTTATTTCAGGACTGACGCAAACATCAAATCGTACTGATGGTAATCATTAATGACAGTAATAATATAATTACTCAACACAAAAATGTATCTAAAACATTAAGGTAATATGTAATTAGTTATTATGATATAGGTAATATATTATATTATTTACTAATTATTATGAAGTTCTTCTGTAGGTTATACTATATAAACTCGTGATGTCTTCGTAACTCTTGTATAGGACAAATAAAAAATATGCAAGAGTCCACACTTTTAAGTAACTAAAAGATAAGGCAAGCAATCGACTAGAATAGAGAATTGGAGTTTAGGACCAAAATAATAATATATAATAATACATAGCATGAAAACCTGGATATTGTACTATAGGTATATTAAATAAATTATGTTTTATTATATGTGTGTTGTCTATAATTCGTTTCTCGTTAGGTAGCTTAAAAATTAAAAATTGTGACTTTATATGGTTTTTGTTTCATTTTCATAAACCTCTCACACGATTAATAATATCCTTACTTCAAATTATTTTGATTTACTTCAAAATATAAATGGAAATTAATCACTTTGTCTCTCGTCGGCTGACGACTTATATTTTTTTAACGATATAATTTAAAATTGATATAAAATGTAGAATATATTTCTTTGTTTATGTTCACAAATATTAACTATATTACCTACTTCTTTTTACATCAATACCTTTTTTTAGATTTTTTATATAAATGTCAATTAAGTTTTATTTGTTGGGTCAAAAAGCGTGAATATTTAATACAAGGCTACTGATAAACTGTTTCAGCAGTTGAAAAATATTAAAAATACAATTTTTTTTATAAGCATTTAAAGTTCAATTTTTGACTTATCAAATTTAAAATTGTATTATGATTTTGTAGTTAAAAATGTATAAGATGTTCAACTTATATAACCAAGGGTAGAAAATTTAAAACAAGGTTCCATGTAAGTAGGTTATTCTGTAACCAAAAAAATATAAAAACACAGTTTTTTTCATAGTTATTTTATGTTAAAATTTGGACTGAATTTCATATTAAATAATCAAGAATAACGATTTAAGTTATTTTGTTGAAATTTTTTAATATTATTAATTCAACTTATCGGCTACCGTATTACCTAATAATATAAGTAAGTAATAAACAATATAAATATATAATATAAAATATCCACACTGACAAACCATCTCCTCTCGGATTTTTTTTTTCGTATACAATGATATAATATATCGTTGAATTCAAATTTATTATACCATCCATTATACAGTGACCCACTTGTAAACTGTACAGCAGAGCGACATACACTTACCCGCTTTTTTTCACATCGACTATGGTGCTAAATAATATATATATTTGGTAAGGTATATAATGTTCTAATGATAATATTACGTGTTTTGATGATGTAAAATAGTATTATACGGTACCTCTGCACCTCGCCAAGGTGGTTTGAAGTAACGTGAGCCCGACAGTGTAGTCGGTCCACACGTCATGCGCATCTCGCCTTGCCAAGCCTCGTGAAGCGTGGGTGTCGAGTGGTGTCGGTTTTTTGGTCACGAGTCAAAAAACACGAGGCACGGGGCGAGGAATACCTACTGAGAGTGTATTACACATTTACTTCGAATTCGAAGTATTAACAATACCAACAGGCAATAAGTTATAAATTAAAAACAAAATTCAAACAGTTATTAAATTAAGTTTAATGGAAATGTACTTTGTGAAAAAGTAAAGTGGTTTCATAAATAATAATAATTTAAACCTAATTTTTAAAAAAGCTCATATTCAAATAATTGGTAGATAGTGGAGAGACTTATGTCACCAGTGGTGTGGCGTATCTTTGGAGATATGAGGGGAGTCTCCCCAGAGATTTGTACACAGTAAAACGTGTATATAATTTATATTCATATAATATGTCATATGTGAATTATATAATACAAAATATTATTTTTGAATGTTTGATAAAATTACTACACTCATCATAGTGATTTATAATATTAGACTGATAATACATTTCCCCAAAATACAAGATAAATTTTGAGTAGCAAAGAACTAGAAATTGTTTAGTTTTAACGGGACCGGGAACAGTATTCTCTGTATTTGGTTGATTTTGTTTATAATTGAGACTTGAGGTTAAGATTCATAAAAAGTATAGAATTTTGGTTCTAGTTAAAACGAGTTCTGAATATTTACTACTTATGTATATCTAAATACTATATAATAATATATTTGAAAATTGTATAATATTATACCTTTTGTTTTTAATTGATTTTGGCTATTGTATTATACTCATTAAATATTTATTATTGACGTTTTTATTTTTATTTTTTTGCAAGTCACACAAGAATTGGTAGTACTAAGATAAAATGTTACGAAATTCTTGGTTTGTTAGTTGTTACCTACTTACTGAAGTACTACTTTTCTTTAACAACATACATTAACTAATTATAAATTATGCAAGGCTTGTCAATAATAAATAAAGGTATTGTTGATTGAATTCTCCCTCTATAAAGGGAAAACACTTCCAAATTAATTGAAGAATTGAATTATAATACTTCTTTTATATAAGGGTTGCACGTGTTTGTCATATGATTTATTCCAGCAATTATAAATTATAATACACAATATATTATTAACTACCTAATTAGTAATTTCTATACCATTATACCGAGATATTTATGTTTGAAAAACAATTATGATTTCTCTATTTAGTTTAATTAATTTATACTACACTATTGTTACGCATATTATAAAAACTCAACATTGCTGGTTATTCAACAAAAAATTCAATTTTTCTACATGCCCTTTAAGTTTCTTATGTGGGCACTTAAAATGTGGAAATAAAATATATTTGACTGTAATATTTTTGTATTTCTTGTTGAGTTGTAACAATAACAGTCTGTACAATAAATTTTGGTTTGATTCATACCTAATAATCTATAACTAATTCTCCCTAGTCTAGATCCAGGTATTTCCAGTTGCTGGAATAGAGTTTATAATATCAGTTTTTTTACTTTGCCCCTTAACCATACTAAAATAGAAGTTTGATTTTTTGATGTGAAAACATCTTATACGGCGTTGAGATGTTTTCGCTAGGGCAGTAAAAGTTTTCGAGCGTTATCGTTTTCGCGTAACACTCGATACCTATTATATTATTAAAAGGAGAGGCAATTTTTATACCTGAAGTTTACTGGTTTTTCAAATTTTTCGAATAACATCGAAAATTATTTTTCCACTGATAGTCTAATTCGGAGGTCGGATTGGGCGTCAACCTTGGAGATAGGTCGAGATCGGAATTTGTACCGATCGAATTTTCTATGGAAGTAATATTTTTTTTTTTAATTCAATTTGTTTGTCACTTTTTTATATATATACGTGTAAATATTTTATTTTATTTAAAGTCATCACTTTGTGTTGTTATTTTCATATAGGTGGTTTTAAACTTACCAATTATTAAAAGAATATACAGTATTACAAAATTTAGATGTATTAGAAATTGCTGTTGTAATTTTTTGGAAAGTTGCAAATAAAATTGGTAAAGTAAACTCACAATTGGTTCCAATAAACTTATTTTCATTTATGCTGGATATCAAAAATATATCTTCTAGCGAACATATTTTTATGAAGTGATGACAAAGTAAATGTAACTGCAAAATTATGAAATGAGTTAATGATATTACTTAAGTCAATGGAATTATGACTTTCTGGAGGTGGTGGTCGATTATAGTTGGGTATTTCATGGCTATAGACAGTATTCTTAGTGCTTTCTTATAGCGCTTGTATTAACATTTTTAATATTATCGCAAATAGTATTAGAATTATTAAGCGTTGAAGTAGGTAAACTAAAAGTATTTTTTAAGTGCTTATTGTAACGTGTCTTTTATAACTTTTTAGATTGGGAAATATTTTAATGCATTGATTTTACTCGAATTCGCCGTACCAAGTGAACTAGTGAACCCTGCTGAGTGATGAGTTTTAAATAGATAGAGACAGGTAACTTTTTGGTACACGTACGACGTACGATATACATTAAAACATATAATTGTATAAGTTTTATACCATTTACCACTGTTGTCTTTAGGTTTTGTCATATGTATCTTAGTTCTTGGTCACATGCATAATTTGTGTCAAATTTGCATAATTCTGTTAAAAATATTTTACCTTTAGTAATTATAATAAATTATTCTTAAGAGGATGTCAGGCGCTGACTCTATTTGTTTTCTCTTTCAGGTCCACGCGCAATACATACTACCTAATACCCAGACAAAAGCGTTGACGCAAAATTGTTTTATTTTATGTTTTTGAGTAATCTTAGAGTAAAATTTCCCATTACAAAAATTATAGAGAATAATATTTTTGAGTGTTTGACATATTTATAAATATTGACTCAAAACAATTTAGCCCCATTAAAATTTATAATATATATACCTATATATATATATTTTTTAATATCAAATAATAGAAAAATACAAAACCGATATATTAAATTATTAAATTATATGCAATCATTATCTATAATAATGATTATTATTTTCATAATATGTGATTTCAATTTAAAATGGATTAAGAAAAAAAAGAAAAGATTTTACATGAATGCGTTTTGTCTATGTCATGAGTGGGTCTGAGTGAGAATACAAATGTGCACTAGCGTAGGTAGGAACTACTGAGAGTTGTTTTGTTTTTAATTTTATACAATTATTAATTATATATACTGCGTAATATTAATGTACGGAAATCGTTCCAAAAGAAATATCTACTCAAAAATGAATCTAAATCTTATTATAAAGGAACCGCAGTGGGCCCTTGTTTAAGAGGACGTAACACGGGAATTTGTTGTCTCCGTCTAACAAGTGCGTAACAGCACATTTAAGCTCAGCAGATCACGTATAGCTTCGTTAGTTTAAAAATTTGAGTGAATCGACCTATTATGAAACTTGATGGTAAGAACATTATCTGTGTTTGTATGGGTTTTTACGATAGTTCAATTTTTTTAGCAAGTTATGCGTACCTATATAATATAGCGTAAATTAAAAATGTATATAACTCGCTTAAAAATATAATTATCGTAAAATACCAACATATAAACACAGATAATGTTCTTAACATCAAGTTTCACCATCGATTCACTCTAATTTTTAAACTAACGAATATACACGTGATCTGCTGAGCGTAAATTTGCCATGTTACGCACTTGTAAGACGGAGACAACAAAGTCCCGTGTTACGTCCTCTTAAGGAGAAAAATATAGGCAAATAACATGATAGTATATAGTGAGTATAGTATAGTATAGTACTATAGTATATGTAATGATTACATGTAAAATAAAATTAAGACATAAAATCCATTCAACTAAAGACTTAGGGACGAACTAAGATAATGGATTTTGATTATTTTATAAGTTGACTGTGTTTTTCAATCAAAGCTATTTTTAATATTTCAAAAACTATTTAATAACTACCTATCACTATCTACAACAACTAAAATATAAAACTACTATTTTTTCCTTAGTTGATATATCAGTTGAAAAAGAAAAATATTAAAAATCACTTCGATTCAACTATAGTAAAGTGTAAACTATTGATAATGACTTATATTCCGTTTTTAAAACTAAAATCCAACAAACGTTTTGTCAAGTGATTAGGTTTATATAATTATGTACAATATTTTTGAATAGCGACTGCTAATAACAAACCAAGTTTAAGGTCATTCAATTAAAATAATTAAATATAATTAAATAAATATAATTTTCTTTTTGCATATATATCAAATTATAAGATGCAGCACTTATAACATAATAATATAATCATTTCACTTTTAAATGTAAAAAAGACAATAAGAAAATTATAGTTTAATATTTATTTATGTTGTCGACACAAATTGATTTTTTATGATATTTCAATAAAATAGTACCTACAGCTCATAAATAGTGCAATAAATATTATTATATTTTCCTTGTCTGACCTCTGACTGCCTATATTTCTAAGACATTTTTATATGTTTTTGTATGTGCTAAGTATTATTTACTATTAGTAATTACGGTATTAGTATTGATTTCTACTTATTTTTGCCAAAAACAAATCACATATACCTATTATACAATGACAATTATAATAGATACCTAGGTACTTATTTTAATATTACTTAAGAGGACGTGATAACCGCATGTGTTGTTTCCGTCTTACAAGTGAGTAACATAGCAAACTTTACGCTCAGCAGAACACGTGTAGCTCCGTTAATTAAAAAAATTGTGTGAATTAACCTCTTATAAAATCTAAAGGTAAGATTATAATCTAAGCAACCTCATGGGCTTTTAAACAATTTACAATTTTAAAATACTCATAACTTGCTTTGAAATTAAATTATAATACAAAGTCCATGAGGTTGCCTAGATAATAATTTCACCTTAAGATTTTATAAGAGGTCAATTCACTTTATTTTTTAAGTAACGGAGCTACACGTGTTCTACTGAGCGTAAAATTTGCTATGTTACGCATTTGTAAGACAGAGGTAACACATGCGAGTATCACGTCCTCTTAATATAATATAACTATAACAGAGAAGATACGATAGAACGGTGTATATAAATAACTTAAAATTAATTTAAATATTTTGAAAATTTAATTGGTGTATAGTAAATAATAATTTATGTATTAGTGAAAACTTTGAAGTACCTACAATAAATATTTTTTGAATAACTACAATTTTGTAAACGTTTTAACTTTAAATGTAAATAAAATAATAAAAAGTTGACAAGTAAGTAACCGCCCCGCTGTAGGGGTAGAGCTGTAACAGTCATTGTAACAGGCTCGGTTTTTCAATTGAATTTATTCATCGGATAACAATAGTTATTGGACAGATAAGAAAAAAATAGATTATAATCAGTTTTTCAATGTCTGAATAAGCTTCTTTGTCAAATATAGTTATTGCTAAGTTATCTGCTAGTACTTTTTGTATCAATTAAATTGCTATTCGGCGGATAACTCACTGCTGATAACATTATACCTATTCTTTATGAGATTCTATTTTTTATCTTTATATATTATTTTTACTAACTTTTAGTCAATGCCGACTTAATACAAAACGGTGTAAATGTTCGTGGTATAAAATATAAGCAATATCATAAATAGGTAAAATTAATCAGAAATGTTTTAAAATGTCATTGTTTACATAATATATAATAATATACGAAAAAGTTAAAATCCCGGTGAAAAATAACTTTGAAGTGAGTTTTTGAAGGGAAAAACACCTCCAAATGCCAATGTACCAATTTTATAATACCAATTTTCTATCAGAAGCCACACTCACAGTTGAAAATCTAGGATTTTTTACTGAGCTTAAAGGTAATAATGGACATTAAAATAAATTTAAAATAATTTTATTTAAAAGCGATTCAATTGCTTTGCTCAAATTCTAAAACAGTAAAAATTGTGTCTATCTATGTTTTTTGTTGATATTTTTCAACCGCTATAAGTACAACTTACAAGTTAAAAGGAACTGCATAATTATAACCTACCTATTATATTTTTAACTTTTTTACTGAGTATAACATTTTATATCAATACTGAGAGAAAAAAAAATTATTTAAACATTTAAAATGCTTTTATTAGTAGCTTAACATTATTTTAAATAATTAAAAATGACATCGTCCATAGAAAATATAATTTAAGTACAAAGGGATAAATCGTAAAAACGGGTAATATACATTTGAATATCCAATGTCAGTAAAATGTGAATTTCAAACACTCATAAAAAGTTATTTAACCTTAGGTACTCTAAACTTTATTTAAATTTTAGTAAGAACCACTTATGAGGAACCTTGTATTAAATTTTCAAACTTTTTGACTAGGTATTAAAATGTATATATTAACATGTACCTATGTTAAAACCTCAAAAAAGTCGAACATTTAAAATGCAATTTGATTTAATTTGAAAAGAGTAAAAATATTATGAAAATCATACCACATCTACAAAACACAGTTATATATTATTGATGAAATTTTTAAGTATCATTGTGATTCATTATTAATTTTAAAAAAAATGTGATTTTGTAAGAAACTGGTGTTGCTTATAATGAGTATTTCCGTTTTTCCGTAATTTTTTTTAGTTATTTCCGACTATTAAGAAAAGCAAGTAGGTGGAAAATTATTTTTGTGTTTTACCCTCGAAGTATCAACATAGATCCAATTTTCTACTAGTTCAAAAACTACCATTCAAAGTTAAAGATTTAATTATTTTTTCTTCTATAAAAAGTGTCTTCTAACAAAAAGAAAAAAACATAATTATAAAACCAATAAATTCATCACTCCGCTTGAATCTAAAACAGCTTTTCATATTGCTCATTTTTTGCTCTAAGGTTTTCTTGATTTGTTATAGAATATGTTTCCACAACAGTTTCCTAGATGCTATAAGCTATATAGTTTAAGAGGAATTGCCCTAATTGTTTAATCTAAATAAAATGTAATCTGGTTTTTTTTTTCTATAATGTTACATTTTTTTAATTTTAAATTTAATTTTGTACTTATTATAGTTATTAAATATTGATAATGATTGATTAACAAAGTTGTCTTCAATTAATAACATCTTTGAAAATAGTTTGTGTGATGAATTTTTGCAACAATTTATTATTCCATGTACGATATTTATTTCCATTTAATAACTTGTACAAATTTATATATAGTAAAATTGGTATTTGTAATTTTCAATAATTTATAATTATATTGTTTATAATTGTTTTTGGAGAAATTTAAAAATATAGAAAATATAAATTGGCATTATTTTTTGATAGGCATTTGAAGTTCAAATTGCAATATGTCACAAAATTGCATGGTTATCTACTTATCTATATTTAAACAAAAATATCGCGTTTAGTTATTTTGTTGTACCTAATACAAAATATACATTTTATCATTGAGGCTTTTTGCCATTCCTTAGGTCAATTTTTTTTTCCAAACATTAAAAAAATGTATACAAAATTTAATTTTTGGACCAATTTTAAACTATTTAATCCAAGAACTTATATTCATATAATTCTATGATATACTCGACAGTATTGACTTATAAGTTATAAGTTAAAAACATATCATACATGATATAATATTATAATAATTAGTGGTATTAGGCATATGTGATGATTTAAACAAAAATTAATTCAACATTAGGTAGGTATAAATACCATTTTTTGTTTTGGAATGATTTGCAAATCTATAAAAACACGCAAACAAATAATATAATAAAAATAGATAAAAAATGTATTATAACAAACCTAACCTAATTTCATTATACTTTAGTGTCTCTATGACATTAATAGGTTATAATAAAATAAATAAATCACTTTATTGATTTTAATAAATATACTATCCTCAAATATTTTATAGAATATGTACTTTATTTAATAATAATTTAATTTAAAGAATTGATTTAGTTCACGTGTTAGATGGTTTTTTTTATTAGAAAATGCTTTTCATTTCACCTTGATTAAACTTAAAGAATATTGTACCAATATAAGCGTAAATGTACGCCTTTGATTTAGCTAGGTATATATTTTAATAAAATATTTTAGCTTCATTGTTCGTTTATACCTACAATTTTTTCTATTATTTATAATAATATAATGCACCTGTGACCTGTATTTTTTTTCATTATATTATTATTATTGGTATTTCAAAGTCTAAATACTGCAGTATTGAGAAACCTATCTTAAAGAAATAGAAGAAAAAATTATAGTTCTTTATACAGTTTGAGAACTAACATTTAAGACCAAGATTTATAGGTAAAACGCCAAGGTCACTTCCCTGTGTAATAAATATATTTTTGAGACTTTTTATAATGAAATGTAATGTGCAATTCATATCTTCGTCCACCATATTATAGGCAGAGATTAAAAGGTCTAGCTATTCGTTGACGTTTACTGATTATTAAATTTAAGAATACATAATTGTCTTTATTAGTTCGTAACCGAAAATATGCGAATGTGCCGACTGTAAGAATGTGTTTCAATAAGTGAAGAGTTGTTCCTAAACCCTCCTTCCTCTGATCCTGAATACACATTTCACATACCTCCAAGACCCAGAGGCACAAACACTGATATCATTTGTACACATTTTATGCACAAATTCTTTTATGAGATAATATTTATTCCTTGAATCGAGCAAAATGCGGGCTGTAGTTCAAACCTTAAAAATAAGAAATAAAATTGGATGGCTAACATTTTAAGAACGTCTTGCATACTTTCTTTTTTAAAGTAGATTTCATTATTTTGTTATTTACTATAATGACAACCAATTTCAAAATGGTTTTTATTCATTTTGTATAGGATGATAACAAACTATTTCGTGCAGTTTTAGCCAAGCTGACGCTATTATTATTTGTTACAATCTGATTTAAATGTATTTAATTATTTATGCACTACCTACCATTACTACCAATTGTATTTGCAGCTCTAGTATATTGTTAATATACATCAGACCTTAGTGCCACTCAATTTGTACTGATTATAATACTAATGACAGTAAAGTGTAATATATTTCTTGGACTTGTTTACACCTTTGGTATATCGGGAATTTAGATCAAACCATAGAAATTATTTTTATTTGTATTATTGTTTTTAGTTACCATAACCAATACGATTTTTCAAATAAAGACGCACAGCTGAAATCTATTTTCTGCTGTTTCCATTAGTTTGTCCCATCTAGAGATATCGTTCAATTATATCCAATATCCGTATTAAATAGGTCAAAAATCTATAGGAAAACTGTAATAAGAAATTCACTGGCGTTTCCTTTATTTTAAACGTAATAATCCTAAACCCTAAACCAGCCACGGTTACGACTAGATTTATACTTTCTGTCATCATAAAATCCGAACTGCGTAGCTACACGATTAGAATGCAAAGAACTGACAACATTGTTTTATAGTTCGTATGTAAAGTAAATTAACTATATAAAATAACAATGCACACTTATTTTAGTGTTATTTTAAAGTTATAACTATTTAAAAGCTGTATTCATACTTTTGTTTGATTCACGACAAAAGTACAATATAGTGAGCAATTTTGAGTTAACATTTTTATGATTTCAGTAATAAAACGCAACAATCACGCATAGGTTGGTACTTATTGACCTAATCTCGTCTAATGTATTGTTCCCAATTTACCATGTTTATAAAGACTCAAGTATAATGCAGTATCATCAATGATGTGCCAAGATTGGCCAAGATTGACCAATTTACATAATATATTATAAGAAAGGTATTTATAATTGTTTTGGCTACCTATACTAGTTTTGTTTTGATTTCGAAAAATAAAATTGCATTAGTATTTTTTGGTCTCAATTTCAAATTTTTACAATCCCCACAGGCACAGCGCATACCAGTCAATAATAGTCCATGGCAAATTAGCAGCCGATCTGTGGTTATAAATAAAAGAAGAATACATGGTTAATGGTTATAACTTATAAGTTTAAAACCATACAAAAAGAGAAGATATAATTACATTGATAACAATCGACGTGTTCATATTCATATACATGTTTTTAGATATTTTAATATATTATACGCAACAATAAAAATAAATGTTTTTTGAATGCCCTCCCCCTCCCTATCACTTTCAGAAATCCTGGCTACGCCACAGATTTTCATCAAGTATTAATTTGTTATGGATTTGAATTTAATTATATAAAATTAATGTGTTTATAGAACCAGAAATAATAAAAAATTATATATATATATCGTAGTACCTAACTAGTAATTTAAAGTACCTATAATGGACTAAAATACAAATATGTTTATAATTCAATATAATACTGCAGCAGTACCCATATTGTGATGTGTGTATTCAGTTATAGTGTTTTTACCTATAAAATATAAATTGTTAAAATTAATTAGAAATTTATAATTTACAAGTCACGAAGATTAAAGTTATTAAAACTTAAAATCATTATAGAAATAAGAAGCAGCAACAGTATCATTCCAGTACGACAATGACATTAATAATTATGACCCACCTGGGTGCGAGGAAATTTAATTTCGTGACCGGAAATATAGACTAATATATTTCATAAGTTTATCTAATGTTATATTATGGTTGTAAAATGGCGTATGTTTGTCATTTTTAACAACATGGTTGAGTTTGTTTGTCGGTGGATCAAAAAATACTTACGTCTTACATAGAAAAAAAAATCCGCTCGATTGCATATGAAATTGCATGTGATGTAGTTAAATTTATTAGTTGCTCAATATATATTATATATAATTTTGTCAAAACTAAAAAAATTGAATACTCATAGTAGGTAATAATAAATTAATAAATACAATAAGAATAACTAAATTAAAATAAATAATAAATAAAACCATATATTTTTTAATACCTACATGAGTTATTATTTCTTACTCTGTAAGACTGTAACTGACGTAGTAATGATATCATTTAAAGGACTCGGAAATATTAGATATGATTTACTTCACTTATGAGTTATGATACATAACTTTCCGAACTGAAATAATGCCTTTCATTTCCAAATCATCATAACTAACATTATACCAATTCATTATTTCCTTTTTAATAATTTTGATTGGTCGAGTTTAAATTCCATCTTCTGCCTGTATTTTACAGTTTTCCACAATATTCGTCGTTCAATGTTTACAATTTGGTCCATTTGTATTGTATATGTTAACTAAAAATACTTACAATTAAAACTCGGCGTACGTGACTATGCTTGTGTAACATGTTTTTATTGTAGTAAGCAATTTTATATATGTTCTGTCTTTACGTGTCCATGCATACCAAAATTTATCAAAAATTAAAAAAATCACTACTCTTTTTGGATTCTATAAGTTTAATTGAATTTACGATGTTAAACTAAACATTGATATAAAACACTATACATATATTTACATAAGTGACGATTAACGTCGGAATTGAAAAGACAGAAACTACCTTTATTACCTAAATATTTGAAATTATAAACATTTTCAGTATAAGATAATATATTATAATATTTGATATTAGATTGATATCATTAACAATAAACGTAGGTAATACAATTGTCATGGTTATGACTTATATGACCCATGAACAAACGCAAACTATTAATAAATTATTTCTAGCTGACTCGTGTGGTAGGTACCTACCTATATGAAAATTTGATTTGACAACGCTTAAAACTTCGTACGTAATCGTGTTTTATAGTTAAAATCAAGTACTAACGATAACGGACATATTATAAAATTGTTTTCTACCCGTGTAAAATGTATCAGTGAATTAACAAAATATATTAGTTGTGCTCGACTATATTAGAAAGGCGAAGTCTTTTTAATATAATATATTAGTTCTTAATTATTACGTACAGACGTACAGTGTATAGGTAAGTGCCTACTACAGTGTACCTACCAAATATACGGATTCACAAAATATTCACATCCGAATATCTATCAAGTAATTGATTTATTACAACAAATTCAATTAGAAAATAACACAAAATGCAATAATATAAACACAAATATTCACAATTTATATAAAAATATTGGAACAAGATTTATTCGATAAACAAGAATATATCATCTATAAACAATAAGTACAAGGCAACAGGTGAAATAGTATAGATTCATCACACCCGAATCAAGTAATTGATGTATTACAACAAATTCATGTAGAAAACAACACAAAATGCAATGATTTAAATTATGTAATAATATTTTTAAAAGATTTATTGGATAAGCAAGAATATTTACAAACAACTTGACACAAGTACACATGTGAAATAATACTTTTGGAGTAAATAAACATGCCCGGCTTAAAGCGGGGGGGGGGGGCAAGGGCCCACATCATAGTCGGCTTAAAATATTGTATTAAGTTGTAATTCTTACTTTTTAATTCTTATACTGAAAATTATTACATATTAAGACAAATCAAGGAAAAAAAAATCATTAGACTTTATATCATATTCGGATATGAAAATGGTATGTACCAGTGTCCAGTACACTATCTGCCATGTCGTTACCAGACCGTTACGTTTTACGACCATTATTTGTATTTAGAATATCTACACTATTTTTTCCCCGGCTGATGAAAAGTTTTGATGACGAACTGCAATAATAATTTTTATTGTATTAAATATTAAATATTTTTATCACTAATTTATAATTATTAATTTAACCAGATTCCTTTTTTATTTGTATTTTTATTCAGATACTTGAGATACTTATACAGTTATACCTACACGTAAATGCGAACCTATATAATAGTATAATATGGGTATGAGTAAAAACTCAAGTGGAACAGAGAAGAGCCAAAACGTGAACAATTTTGTTTAAAGATTCCAAAAATTACCTTAGATATTTTTGAAATTGTTCTTATATATTTTTAAAATATTAAACGGGGATTTTTTTATATTATTAATTAACATTTTTAATTAATAAACACAAATGTATTTAATGTTATTAATATTCATGCAAATTTTAACTTTTAAATTATATTATTTTATTGAATATAATAATATGATGCAAGTAGGTACCTATTATATAAAAGTAAGTGTTTAAAAGTGTTAATTCTATGTTATTACATACTTCACTAATACCGATTTTACGAAAATATTAAAGTAGGTACCTAGGTAACAGTAACGCGTTCAAACTATTAAATTTTATTAAAAATTTTAACATTTTAATACAGTTAAATTTCCATATTACGAAGTTTCATGGGGCATAAAAAAAAATTATAAGAAATTATAGAGAATTTCGTAGGATAGAATTGAATAAATTTGGTTCTAATTTGGTTTGATTCTCAAAAATATTTCGTTAAACAGAAAATGTTGTTAAATAGAAGTTCGTTATATGGAAGTTTCACTATATTTACCTACCTTTATATCTAATGATAGTAATATCCATGATTATTCTTAAATAATAAATAATATCGCACCCCTGAAAGAATAGTGAAACAACTCAAAAAATACGTTTTTCGAGTTATTACTTATTACTATCAAAATTTGCAGAATTTCATCCTTTATATTTTAGTATGTTTGACATTTATAATTTATGTAATATAAATGACAGTATGAGCTAAAATATCTTTATTTCTGCTTTTAAATAAACAGTTTCCAGCTGGAAAATCAACACTTCATAGATGTGATTTTATTCTGGCCTGACTAAAGTTGTAACAGATTATATTTCTAGCCAGACTAAAGGTATATCTCAAAAGTAACAGTTTTACATGAGAAAAATTATTTTAATTTTATTAATATAATATTATAATACCTATTATAAGAATAACTAGTAGCGTTATCAATATTATTATAATCATAAACTATTTATAGAATGCTGTGATTAAATTAGTATCAGTAAACTTATATTATTTTTATTCCTCTGTAATAGTTGCCATACTCCTAAAGCATATCATTAATTTTATAAACATTTTTACTATCTTCTTAATATTTGTATTAAATATTATAATATTATGTTTATATAAATAAATATTATCTCATAAGTAGGTAGGTAGGTAGGTACTACCTAGCTAATATTTTTTTTTCTATTTTTTTAAGGTTTGAACATGACCTACGCTTAGCAAAGGTAAAATATTAAAGTAGGTAGGTACTTAAAAATTAAAATGTATCAAGTAGTTAAAACATGCAATAATAACAAATATATACATTCTTATTATTTGGTATTTAAGTGTTATTGATCTTAAATGCTATAAAACAAGCTATACATTTGAATGTTGTAAATAATATTATTATGACAAATTTTATTTTGTTTTATGTGGTGTAAATCAAAAAAATATTATTTTTCCAAGCAGAAATAATGACACAAGTCAAACTGAAATCAAATTTCCAATAAAACAAAGGTGAAACGGTACTTCAATTATTATTTTAAGCATATAAAAAGAAACCATACAATATTAAAAATAATATAATATTAAAAAAAAGATAAATTAAATAAAAACCCTATTTATAATGACATAATGAAAAATTAAATGTCGATTTCCCAACATTTTTATATTTTGATGTGTCATTATTCTTTCAGGAGTGCGATATATGGATAGGTCATAATAATCAATATCAATGGTGATAATAACTGATATTTTTTAACAGTGTTAGTATACCTAGGTATATAATGATTAAGTTGTGTGTAAACCATTGCGACCAATATTTAATAAAAACATGATTGACTTTTTTCTCATTGATTGGGACCCATATCCAAGTATCAGCCTTTGGGCCTCTAGAATCTAGGCTTGGAGTCAGGGTATAGTCGATAGCTTGACGTATAGCGGTCTCCGCTGAAACTAACGGGCCAAATTTAAAAATAGTTCTACTATAATCTATAGAGTTGTATGAGTCTATAACTCAAAGAACTTACTTGTTTAGATTTGTTCATAGTTAAAATATTTTTACTCTTACATGTCAACATAAAAATTGTATAATGCATGTTTACAGTAACGAAGAATTATCTTTTAATATGATCTTGTTTAGTCAGTGACAGTTGGCAGATTAAAAGAAGTTTTACAATGCGGCAAAATAAACGTAAGATTTAAAATGTGGTTACATTTCGTGAGGTTATGTTAGTTATTTTTTTTTACAAGAAAAAATACAGTTAGGTAGTTTTAATATCTAGGTATACTAAAGTTTATAAAGTGTAGGTAAATATAATATAATAACTATATTAAATTAATATTTTGAGTATTTATGTAGGTATGACTATAAGTATGACTATACATTATTTGGGGGAATATAATAAATAATAATTAATTCATCATATATTATTAAATTCGATTATATTTACTTAAAACATAAAAATACATTTACGATTTGTGTAAATACTGAATTTTGTTTTCAAATTAATCAACATGCTTGCATATTGTGGTACATTTAGTTTTTGAGTGTTTCTAAACTATGGTTTATGGTTGTATAAATATATAATGGTAGTATGTCTCTGGAAAATGTTTAAGTTTTAACTACTATTTGAAAGAACGTCTGTTTTCAACGTTCATTATTACACCCCAAGAAGTTGAAATTCCCATTTAATTAAATGGTAAAATCAATAGCATTCTCGTTCCCGTCCAGAATCTAAAATATAATATTAAAACTTGTTTAAAATTAATTTTTTTTCAAATAAATATATCTACACTTTTATAGATGAAAAATATTTTAATAAATTATCATAGAGACGTCATACATCAATATTAAAATATGTGGTTTGCCAGTATTGAAAATATGTGATCTTAAAATAAAAAAAAGTCTATCTATTTCATAATATATAATAATATAATATACCTATCTAAATGTCAGTATACTACACTCGTAAGTAATTATAGCCGTATAATTATTATAAAACACTCGATTGGTATTTATTATAGTCATTATTCCAATTGAATTTAGTTTCGTATAACATTATAATATAATGTTCTAATATTATTATTGTAATATTTTCGGTTGTAGGTACATAAAATATCTAACAAGACGCGCATGTAAGCGCATGCAAACGTGGGTCCATTGACCCCAACGCTTATTTTTACACAACTCGTGCAATAAATTCGATGGTATTTTTTATACGTTTTTGTCATAATCACACGAGCTGGCTGGATAACTTATATTAAACTGTTCATCGTATTAGTGAATATAAAGGGTCTTTGCGAGAGACGAATGTTTTTACGCATATTTTAGTATAGGTATATAATTATTATTATAGACTCGCTTTTCCGTTTTTGGTGTTATTTCAACTCGAACTTTTAAACTAGGAAGACCTTGTTAATAAAGCGCAAATAATCACGCATTAACGATTTGGATTCGAGGGATTCAGTATTATCGGAGGTAGGTATGTGGTAAAAATAAAAACTATTTGTGTTATTTTCATAAATACGTACCTACTCTTATTTATACGATTCGAGCATTATGATGATAATATTTTAAGAACAGATTTGAATTCCAAACAACATATTTATGTATTATTTGCACTTGGATGATTGCTTTCCGAACGATGGAAACTATTCGTATTAATTCCTTAAATTGGTCATAAATTTTCAACAAAATTGCAAAAAGCAAAAACATTTCCCAAAGAGGGCGGGTATACAATACACGCCCACATTTACTGCGTCCGTCTAACGCATGACATCACATAACTCGCTTACGTATTTCCAAGAAAGAATTCACGCTTTATTTTAGACGAAAAATACCTGTGATGAAAAATAATGAAAGACAATGTTTGACCGTCATCGATAGGTATATAAGTTTAATATTAAATGTTATATGTTAGTATTATTCGAGTTATACAATTACTAAATTACTTAAAAAATGTATACCTAGGTGAAATTCGTTATGAATATTTTCAGTCATAAAAATATAATATCGAAATTAAAATATTTGTAATAAATATTTATGTTAATTTGTTGAAAATATGAAAGCAAATATGTAATGCAGTACATAATAATATAACAATGTTGTGCATATATACAAATATACTATATACCTATATAGAATAAATACAAACAGCAGTAAATATCTAATAGTGAATAACGCCCTCTTTATTGCTAACTACCGGTACCTACCTTTTTCACAAAATTCTTAAAACATAAATTACATATTTGCAAGGTTCCTTCACACCTCTTTCATAATTATTTTTTCGTTAACACAGGATACACTAAAACACATACAGACAGGCAGACATCTTATATCAGCTCAATGAATTAGGATATATTGTAAGAATATATTTTAAGCTTATTAATATTTAATTTTGAAATCAGACACTTATTGAAAATTGTTCATAGGCCATGTGGCCCATTTCAGATTTCTAATTTCTATTGACAATACCGGCTGTTATATACGCAGAAACTATAATATAATATATAACGTTTTTCGCCGTGTATACAATATCATGACTGAATGATTTATTATTATTTCCACATCTTTAGAATAGTAAACAGAATATTATATCTTCATTCGAATTTCGACTACACATATTTTGTTCGGTTTGATAAATCGAATTAAAAAACTCTATTTACAATGCCTAACATAATGCGCAGTCAATGCGGGATTAGAATGTCACCCGTGCGAGGTTATATAGGTATACTGACCTAAAATCTGAATATAATGACCACGTAACATTTTTGATTTTCTAACTATTATTCTAAAAGGACATACCTGCCATGCCAATGACAAATATTTATTTCAAAGATCTTTACGTTGCATGTCAACGTTAATATTTTTATGTAATTGTGAATTTTTAACTTAATTAAAAAATAAAAGTTAGAAACAAACGCCACGAAAAATCTGACCCACGCAATTTGCATTCTTCTCATTTGAATGAGATTGTTATTGGAATCTATATTATTGTGTGTGATGACCCTGTGTATCATGACGTGTGGTTTTCACTACATAAATACTACATAGAACTTGTCAATAAAATAATGAGAATTAAACTTGTATCCAAAATAATGCTTCATAATATTTTAATCATTTAATAGTTACCTCAATACCACTTTTTTTTTTATTTCTTTTAAATATACCAGGACTGAAGCCCCCCTAACCTTAAGGTCTAGTTACACTTATGGGAACATGCCTAAGTTTGGTTTTTTTTTTTGTATTATTGTTAATATTTAGTCAAGAGTCAAGATAAAGAAGTGTTAAAATTGCTGAAAATTAACCCATCGTTTTACTCCTGCTTGCGTGCCTGACGAAATAATGTGGATCAATTTTTAAGGGCATTATTATTGGGTTGAAATAGAAAAATAGGGAATTTTTAGTTATTTAAAAAATATGTTGATAGTTTTAGGGAATTAAAATCTTAATATGATTATCAATAACTATTTATAGTTAACAATCATAGTCATATAGTGTTATAATTACGAATAAATAAATACAATTTAAATAAAAAAATCATCAGATTGTAACATTTATATATTTGTTTAAAATAATAAAAACATATTCTGAAAACGAATGGTTCTTATGCAATGTTGATGCGAGAAGGCATATTGAGCAATTTATTTGAATTGTGCTTAAATAGCAGAAGCTATATTATTGACTGATAACATAAAAATGTCCTGTCTGCGTACACAAAACTATCAGCCCGTCTCTGAACAGAGTACAAAAGTCATGTGTTATGTGCAAAATAAATTTAATTTAATTTATTTAGATGTTTGAAATCATTTCATTTCGTCTTTCTATTTCTACGAACACGTGACTTTTTGATATATATAACCGACCAGACATAAGTCACCATTATTTGTTCGTTATTAATCTTGTTTATTGTAACACACGTATGTGAAATGGTATTGTACTAGTAAATGTATGATTTTGAAAAAAAAAAATTTTAAAAATGTAGATTCATTACACAAGATAATAAATTGACAAGTTCACAGATTTACGGCACGTGCAGTAATCTCAAATACAATGGCTGCTGCACATTTCGTAAATCACTAATCTCTATGATATTATATTGCAATGCAGTCGTACACAAGCCAATATAATATTGTATTATAATATCTAATACACGTTCAGTAGGTACTACCAGTGGCGATAGGACCATAAAGACATTATCTTTTTTGAAAATATTTCTTTTACCCTTGTACCGCTCAACAAAACTTTAAATACCTATAACTCATAAACTATTAGCTATATGAAGTAAACATTTTTTTGAGTTTTCATCGAAATATTTCAAAAAATATACTACTCTGGAATAAGGAATTAAAAATACAAGTTGTTATTGAAGAAGTAAACAATTTTAAAAGTTATGACGATCAAAACAGTATAACGTATTTTTTTTTAGAAAAATGTATTTTAATGACTTAAAGTTATGTAAAAAAACATTTGCAATATAGCATTAAATAGTTTTTGAAATAATGCATTGACTTTCTTGAGTTAAATGAATCACTCGGTATAGACATAATTGGGTCTCCTAAAACATCGAAGTACCAATATATTGTACCAATTTTAAAACATTAGGTAAGTGCCGGTTTGTCCACATAAATTGTCATTTAAAACCGTATTGAACGAGTTAATACGTAGGTACAAAATAAATAGTAGTTATTACTAGGTATAATATATTTATTACAGCAGCAGAGCTGTGTTCTATACTCTTTTTTGGACCTTTATTATACCAAGCAGTATCACATGATACTAATACTATATAATATATACTATGTTTACTTGGAAACAATCTGGCGATAAATAAAATAAACTTTAACCCCGATCCCGCACAAACATTATCTTAAAATGTCCAAAACATATATAGGTAGTATAATAACAGTTAGATTCGCAGCGAGCAGAATTCAATATCATTTTGAATTTTTGAATCATTTTGTGATGAATTGAAGCGGTGTGGGAGCAGCATAACCGATGCAGTGCACGGGGGTTAGGTATTTCGGACACGTCTTGTCCGTCATCTACGAATTTCAGTCGGTTATATTATAGCACTCGCCTTATTTATACAAACATGAGCTGCAGTTCAGTATTCATAAATACACGATCATTTTATTTTCCGGTGTCGTAAAAAAGATGGTCGTATTGAATTCCATAATATTTACATTATAGGCATAGCTCTACAAGAAAATTAAATAAAACAAAGTTTAATATAGAAATAGGACCCTAATAAAAAAATATTATTTTAAGTCGTACATCGATCTTTTTTTGGATCTCCCAAATTATTATCCCTGCTGCGCAATTTCCTATCGCAACCTGCAGCGCTGTTAAATAACTAAGTAAGATACATACCCGAATTTCTCATATATAATATAAACTGCAGTGCAGCGTATTATAGGGGTGGCTACCAAATAGCCAAATATTTTTTTAGGTAATATAAGCAATATATTTTATATACGATTGCTACTTTTCAGCGAGAGCTTATTTTATCATTTCAAAATAGCCAAATCGATTAATTATGTAACTGTGGTCCGAGAATAAATATTAAATGTATAACATAAATATAAACTCCAAAATATAAGATTGGTTCGTTATCGACAAACTGTATTTACTATTTAGTTATGTTACATTTACAATCTTTTATTTTTCAAGTTTGTGCTTTTTGAATGACAACATTCATTTTTAATTTCATATTCCTAAGCAGAATATATTTCGAAGTACCTACTTTGATACATAAAAATTGAATTTCCTACGAATAGTAGGGCTCGGATTAAATATGCACAAGGAAATCACGAAACTTGTTCTTAAATATACGCACCAAATTTGCTCGTAAAAACCAAGTTTTAACAAGAAAAATTATGTTTTTGGTTTTAAATTAATACAAAACTTGTTACAGCTATATTTATTAAATATTAATTTATTAACTTTTATTGTATAATTATAATCCCTAAGAATAATATAAAAGCTATAGTTAAATGGAGAATATAAATTATTTGGTATCAAATATAAAATAATAATTGGATAATTAGACTTTGAATAATTATTATTATTATCATATTATTATTATTATTATTATTATTATTATTATATATTATCCTTCTACTGAATTGGGACTCTATAAAACAATCTTTTTTTTCGAAATTTAATTCAACTATACTGTCTATACTTGAGTTATACAATAGTCCAATATAAACCAAAATATAATATGACCTTAAAATTATAAAATACGATCTAAAAAGTAAAAACTGTAAAATGATGAAATATGCATTACCTAATAATGTTATGCTCTAATATAATTCGTATTTTCAATCACACTTTCATGACACATATTTTGAACTTATTATTAGCATACAGTATGATCGACCTGTAAAAATATGCAAATGCATATAAATCCGAGCCCTAGTTATGAGTACTTATTTAAAATTTAGATGACCGGAGTATAGTGTCAAAATGATAGATGCATCAGAAAATGTTGATCCACTGCTCCACTCATCTAAACAATTTTAATAGGTACTTACATATGACTAGTGCTCGAAATTGTATGCATTTGCATATTTTTAAAGGTCGATCATACTGTATGTTAAGTAACCACAAAATATGTTACGTGAAAGTGTGATTGAAAATACAAATTCTTTTTAGTGCATATTTCAATATTTTACAATTTTAAGGTCACATTGAAATGCTCTACTTAGAAATACGAAAGTAAAAATGAGAGTTCATTCAAAAATGTAAAAATTGAAAATGATAATAACGAGAACAATTTAAACAAAAATGTTTTGAAATTGCATTAAACTAATAGTATATAAAAAATATTTTAAAATAATTAATGTAGACGCTTAAATGGATCATGTTTTATATTATCATATAAAGGATGGGTTTTTAAGCATGCTTGCCTAATTTGTATGCTTAAATTATGCATAAATTCAAAATTTTGGCATTATTAAACACACTTGAAAACCATATTTTCGAATACTTGAGATTTTTTGTACCACTTAAAGATGATCGTGTAACAATACAAACTTCTATTTTTAGATTCTGAGCGGAGCGATGAATGTATTGATTTTACAATGATGTGTGTTTTTTTAATTTTTTTTTAATTTTTATTTTTGTGTCTGTCATCACCTTTTAGGACAGTAAAAATGCTTCGATTTTTTTCAATAGTACCTTTTCTGATAGGAAAGTGAATCTAGTTGGTACTTTGGGGGGTCAAAAGTTAAAATTTCCCAGTAGTTTTCATGAGCGCCTGGAAAAACAAATGAAAAATTAAGGGGAAAACGGGAATTTTTACTGAAAACCAATTTTCGACAAAATCGATTTTGGTTTTTGGTATAACTCTAAAAGAAATGACCGTATATACATGAAATTTTGACTGAATGTTTATATAAGCATTTTCTACACACCCTAGCATTTTCAAAATAGTTTGACTTATTTTTAGCTGTTAACGGACATTTTCAATTTTTTTAGTTTTTTTTTCTATAAATGTCAATAAAATTTTATTTGTTGGGTAAAAAATCTTGAAAATTTAATAGTAGGCTTCTAATATATAGTTTCAAAGGCAGATGAAAAATATTAAAAATCCGTAGTCACAATTTTTTTTTTATAGGTAATCAAAGTTCAAATTTTTAGAAAATACGTAAAAATGACGAAAATGTGCAATTTATTTTGAGTTAGAAATTCATAAAAATTTTTCTTTTTAAATCTAAGGTTTGAAAATGTGATACAAGAATCCTTATAAGTTTGCCTAATTTCATCAATGAAAAAATGTTTATAAGCAAGTCAACATAAATTTTTATGAGCATTTTAAGTTCAAATTTGTACAAGATTAGATATTCACTCGATTTCTCATGTAGCGATTTTCTTATTTTGTTGCAATTCAAAAACAAATAACTGTAGATGCATGAAAATTTCACTGAATGTGTATATTAGCATTTTCTATACACCATCTAATTTTGTATATATTTTGACTGTTTTTGAGCTTTTTACAGACCATTTCAATTTTCAAATTTTTTAGTTTTTTTTTCTATTAATATCAATAAAATTTTATTTGTTGGGCCAAAAATAATGAAAATTTAATACAAGGCTCCTGATATATTGTTACAATAGCAATTGAAAAATATTAAAAATAAATAGGCACACATTTTTTTTATAAGCATTTAAAGTTCAAATTTTGACAAAATTATCAAAATCTCGAAAGTTATCAATCATTGTAATTAAATAATTATTAAATGGTCAGTTTTTATAACTAAGGATTGAAAATTTAAAATAAAGATTCTAATAAATAGTACATACTGTAAACAAAAAATCTAAAAAATATATAAACACAGTTATTTTTTACAGACATTTTAAGTTCAAATTTGGACGAAATTACATATTAAAATCAATTTTAACGAGTAAAAGTATATATTATAATATTTTTCTAGCATTACTGATAATTTTAGGTTAATAATTAAATAATATGAATAATATTAATTCAAATTAGCAGCTACCGTAAAATAACTATATCAATATAATTTAAAATATCCTAGACTGACATACCGTCTCCGCTCAGAATCGTTTTTCGTATACAATGATAATCTTATATCATTGAATTCAAATTTAATACCATCCATTATACAGTGATCTACTTATAACCTACTGTACAGCAGAGCGAAATCTACTTGACCCCCTTTTTAAAAAGGAATTTCCTTTTTCAATTTCGATTGTTCAGCAGATATATTTTTGAGAATTTGTATGTATTTTAATCAAAAGTTGAGCGATTAGTTTTTAAGTTATATAAATGTGTTTAAAAAGGATAATATGTTTATTGTTTATGGTAATGGGATTAGTAGATATGAGGCATTAGATGATTTGAAAATGTTAATAATTAGTTAGTAATTACTATATTGATCTTTCAATATAAATAATTTGTAAAAATGATCCAATAGTATAATAATTATTAAATACTGTAACTGATATTACATATAGTTTATATTTATGTAAAACCATTTTTAAGGATTATTATCCTCGGTATAAACATAATAATAACTCAGAAAGAACAGATAGAGAATAATTCATTAGAATTTAGATTCAGATATATAACAATTATTAAGAAAATCATCCATTAAATAATTTAGAGTAAAAAGGTTGGTTCTCGTTAAAAAAGCGAAGTTTGTATCGACACAGGAATTTATCCTGTGTTGACACAAACTACTATTAAGTAAGATAAAAACTATCAGAAGTTTTAAAATATGAACTATAGGCATGTTCAAAAATTCTAAAAATCATAATTTGAATAAATGTTCTATTAAAAAAATAAATTGGGAACTGAGATGAGCATGTTTAAAAATAATCTTGTAAATATTTCAATTAGTCTATGTAAGTAACTGTTGATCATAGTTCATTAAAGAGTCCAAAGTTGAAACGAGATAACGACCAAGACTACGAGTACCTATTACAGATTAAAATATTAATTTATTCTGTGTCAATAATCATAATCTTACAATTTTTTATACGTATGAATTTCCTTCTTTCTATACCACAATCAAATCGTACAATATAATATAGTCTAAAATCTAAATTAATTTTAATTTTTTTGTATAAATTTATCATTTTTTTTTTATATGCCTACCTAAAGTATTTTCAAATTGGTTTCTGGAGTAATCATATTTGAATGATTATTAGTTGTATTATTTTTATTTACCTTTTAGAGCAATGATTAAAGTAATACACTAGTTTTCTACAAAATTGATTTTCTTATTTTGTTTCAATTTAAAAACGATTAACCGTATAGGTACTTTCAATTTTAAATACTAAATGTATATATTAGCATTTTACATTGGTAGGTCCTATATGGTATCGTGTTCAAGATATATTATATATAATACACATGTACCTGCAACTACCAGGTTGGGTTAGAAAATCACAAAATGCGGGAGAATATTTTTTGAAAATCTTTAGTTAAATTATTTAATGTTTTGTACTAACTATACTAACTGACAAGTCCGCGGTAAAATTTTTACTTACGAATTTCTTAATTTTTAGTTTATTAAAAAGTTGTAATATTTTATTTTTGTTATTTTTCTAATTACAAAGTAATTATAATAATAAATGAAATAATATGGTATCATGCGGTATTGTTTAGATTATTTACTTTTTTTTAGAAAATAAATATTATGCTATTGTGGAGATCTGGAGATATGTAGTACGTATATTTTGATTTTGGATACTTAATCAGTTTAAAATACTTTTCTTTAAAAAAAACGTTACCTATAGTTTGATTATTTTATCTAGGCGTGACAAATTCTTAAGTTTCGTGTTCCGGCTAGGGATAATATTGTCCATTATACAGAAATACAGAAATACAGAATACTAGGTATAATATATAACTACAGGTAGTTGTCGAATTTATGTAGATTTATTTGGTTTACATGAATATAAATAATAAATATTTAGTTATAATTATGGTAACTCTAAATTCGTGTAGAAAAAAATACCGTGGTGAACCACATTAAATATTTTTAGATTTTTAATGAGAAAGGTTTTTCAAGATAAGCAGACGATCGGCAAGATTAAATATTATAGTGACATGGTTACTTTATAAATGTACACCGAATACCGATTACCTACTTCAATGAGCTTCGAGCAAAGTTTTTCCGCATTTAACCGCATTTAAGAACCTTCTAGACTTTCTAGCACCGTTCAACTGATTGACATTGCCATATTTTGTACAAAACTTAGATGAATAATAGTAAGAAGATAAAAACAATTTTTTTTATGTAAGTTGTAAAATGTATGAATAGTTTATAATTAAAAATATTTTTTTTGAATTAAGTACATCATAAATTAAAAAATTAAACTGAAATTAAAAATAAATCATATTTTGTAAGACATATTTGTCTATATTTTTCGATATTCGATGTTTTATAATATCTGCAATGTCCAATTATTTTTCTTGACATTAACATATAATATCTCCTATTACTATATAAACAGTCGATTATAATTCGATCCAAAGTACATTTTTTATTTGAACAATTTCAAAACTCATTGAATAATGTGAGTAGAAACGTTAAATCTACACCATTACCTATTCTGTTTTGTGCTCCTTTAATGTATATTCAGAATTGCTGATTGGTAAAAGTTTGTTTACCGGCAATTACAGCAGACCACAGTAATATAGATAAGAATGGTCTACGCGGTAAATATAAAACCAGGGAAGTCGAGGTGGCCAGCTAATATATTGATTAAATAGGACCTTTTATTTTTAAGTATTTTAATGTGCATATATTTTGATGTAGATGACCTAAACGTATTGTAACTAAATTACGGAAGTGCATTATGTACCTATAATACTATTATCTATTATACGTGCGACGTGTCTACAAATCTAAATACGGTAATGTGGGAGGTTCTTCTTTTGACATGAGGTATCCATGTGTTAATCTGGAGTGCCCAATTCTGAGTCGATTTATAGTGGTTTCTTCTTTTCGGTTAAATTCATGATTTTCCCATCTAAATGTTGTTCTTTTTATCTGGTTTAGTTTTGTGTCTTGATCGTTCCAGAGTAAATGCTATTTTTTCCTTATTTGTGTTTGGACTGCCTTTTCGATGTCGTCATATGAGGAGATGTTTAGTTTGGTTGTGTCTGTGTTGGATGCAGCGAGTTTAGCGTATTTGTCCGTGATTTCATTGCCTGCGATGCCGGTATGTCCAGAGATCCAAATTATTGATATTTGTTTTTTATTTGTTTTGGCTTCATCAAGTTGGTTTTGGATAGGACTGAGATGTCATTTGGGTTGTCTTTGTTTTTAATGTTCTTTATGGCGCTTAGGGAGTCACTAAGGATTACAAACTTTGTGTGTTTAATGGTTTTGATTGTTTCAATGGCTTTTAGAATGGCTGTAGCTTCAGCTGAAAATATTAAGCACTCATTTGGAAGTTTGAATGTTATATTAGTATTTTCAAATGCGATGGCAATACCGACACCTTCATTTCACTTTGAAGCATCGGTATAAATTTTTTGGTGATTCTTGAAGTCATCAAGGATATTGTAGACATGGCTTCTAAATATCTCAGGTGTTGTATTTTGTTTAGAAAGGGAATTTAGTTTGGTCTTGATTACATAGGAGTAATCCCATGGGGGGGGGGGGGGGTGTTATTAAGTTCTCTGTGGATAATTTTAATTGGGGTTGCTGCATTTTCGTTGGTTAGCTTGGTTATTTCGTCATTTACGTCACTATTTTTACCTTTGTTGAGTCTGGATGGTCTTGCTATATATTTTATGAATAATTCTGTTCTTTTCAATGTAGGAAGGGATTCACCAGCTAAGTTATAAATGCTGAGAATAGGGCTGCTTCGAAAGTCTCCTATTGCCAGTCTTAATCCACTATTGTTTACTGTGTCGATCAGTTTTAGAGTTGAATTGGCTGCTGATCTGTATAGAATTGCGCCATAATTGATTTTGGCTTGGATGATTGCATTGAATATTTTCAGAAGCGACTTGGATTCACCGCCCCATGAGGTGTGGGATAGAATTTTAATTATTTTTAATGAGTGGGTTGTTAATTTTTTTAGATATTTTATGAAGGGGGACCAGGTTTGGCGTCTATCGAATATTACTCCTAGCATTTTTGTTGTGTTTTTATTGGTTATTGTGGTGCCGTTCAAATTGATTACGATATTTTTTGCTCTTTTTTTTGTAAAGATTGTACATATAGTTGTTTGTAATAGGTCTTGTACTGTTTCAATATTATTACTCCTGCACCAGAAATTAAAGTCGTCTGCAAACATATTGCATTTTACAGGTAGTCTACAATTTTCGACTATGTCGTTAATTGATATTAAGAAGAGAGTTACTGAGAGAGCCGAACCTTGGGGTACTCCATTTTCTTGCGTAAATTCGTGTGATAGGTAATTGTTGGCTCTTACTTGGAATTTTCGGTTTGATGTGAAGTTAGATATTAAATTTAGAAGTCTACCTTTGTTGAGGTCTGAATTTAATTTAACTAAAATATTATGTCTCCAGGTGGTGTCATATCCTTTAGCAATGTCTAAGTTGATTACGCCCATAAATTGCTTGTTTTCAAATGATTTAGTCATTTCTTCATTTATTTCGTAGAGACTATCCATAGTGGATCTATTTTTTCTGAAACCGTTTTGTTTTGTTAAGAAAAAATTGATTTTTTCTAGAAACCAAGTAAGTCTGTAGTTTATTATTTTTTCTAGAAGTTTGCACATTGTGTTGAGTAAAATTATCGGTCTGTATCCTTCAGGTTTGAATTGATTTTTATCAGGTTTAGGGATAGGAATTATGGTCCCGAATTTCCATTTTTGGGGCCAATATCCCTCATTCCATATTCTATTATAAATGTTAAGCAGAAGATTAAGAGTTTTTGTGCCAACATTTTGGATGAAAACGTATGGAATGGTGTCGGGTCCGGGACTATTACTTTTGCATTTTTTTAGTGAGTGTGTTAATTCCTGTATTTTAATTTCTTGGTTGATTTGTATTTGGTCGTGACAATTTTTATCGGAAGTATTGCTTATAGCTTCTTTTTCGCATTTTTGTTTGTATACTAGAAAGTGTTGTTTGTAGTTGTTGTCACTGCTATTATTATAAAAATATTCGCCGAGGTTATTTGATATTTGATCTGGTTTATTTATTAATTGGTTAGAATTTGGGTCAATTAAGTTGATTTTTTTTATTTCGTCTGAGTCCTTTTAGAGATTGTATTTTGTTCCAAACTGATTTTGAGTCGGTGTTATCTTTTATGCTGCTAGTGAATTTTTTCCATGACGATTTTTTACTAGTTCTTATCAGGAATTTTGATTTGGCTTTTAAATGTTTTGGTTGTATAAAATCGTCTAGTTTATTTGTTTTTTGGAACGTTTTAAGGACGTCGTTTTTTTCTTTAATTGCATTTTTAATGTCATAGTTCCACCATGGTACTTTGGGTTTGGGGTTTTTTAATTTGGTTTTTCCTATAGTTAGGTTGGCTACTGAGATTATTGTTTCCGTAAATTGGTCAACCAAGTTTTCTGTGTTTTGAAATTTGGATTTGTCTATATAAGATACTTTGTCATCTAGTGTTTCCGAGAAAAGTCTCCAGTCTGGGCTTTTCAGATTCCATCTTTCGAGTTTGGATGCTATCATTATAACGAGGGATAAGTTGTATTACAATTGGAAAATGGTCGCTGCTGATAATATTGTTTAAGATCGACTAGTTGAGCCTTTGTGCGAGGGATGCATTTGCGAATGAAAGGTCAATATTTGAGAAGTTACCATTAGTTGGATTTATACGCGTTGGTTCCATGTTGTTGAGTAGTACCAGATTATCGTTTTCCAGGATTTTGTCGATTTCTTTCTCTCTGCTGTCGGTGCTTAGAGAGCCCCATCTGACGTTGTGGCTGTTGAAATCACCTGTTATGATGAAGGGCTTGGGTAGTTGCTTTATTATATTTTCTATGTCTTTATCCGTAAATGTGTGTTGGTTGGGTAGATATATGTTGCATACGTTTACTTCAATATCATTCAGTTTTACTGCTACTGCTATTACTTCAAGGTGTGTTGAGATATATATTTCTTTAGATGGGTATATAGAGCTGACGTATGTTGTTACTCCACCACTGGCCCTAAGTCCGATGGTTCTGTGTTTGCTAAATCATTGTAGTTGGGTAGTTTTGCGGTATTTAGATTTGTAAAGTTGGTTTCTTGGAGACAAATTATTTTAGACGGCGGAATGTTATCTTTGAGTTATTTATGACAATGTGTGACTGTTGGCTAATTATTTGTTCGACAATATTTTTATTTGCAATGTAAGTGCAAAATCTATTATTAGATATTCTAGAGGTGAATGTGATGTTGGTTGGGAAAGTGAGTTGACTGAAGGCTTTAATATACTCAATTTGAGGGACATCTTCGATTGAGTTAAAAACGATTGCTTGGTTTTTTTAGGAAATTGTATGTTTGCTGTGGTTTCTGTGAAAGTTTTGGTGTTGTTGGTTTGAGAAGCGGACGGTGAAGTGTCGAGGGAGTTGGGTTTGGTGAGATCTATATTTTGGCTATGGGGTGGAGAGGGGGGAGGTTTTAGGCACCTGATGTAACAATGGTTATCGATAGTGTGTCTACAAACCTTCTTGATTGCTGCTTGTTGAATTTTACTGCTATCGGAAGCTATATAAATGCGATTAGCGTTGACCGTTGCACACGTGTGTATCGGTCGGTGGTTACACACGTACTGATATATATATAAATATTGTTATCGATGATAAACGGCTTTTATATAGCATACTAAAGCAAGGGGTTTTATCATTAACTAAATTTGATATGATAAAATATCGATAAAACCCCTCGAAATCTCAAAATCTCAAAATGTTCATTCTCATCATCGTGTGACAAATTCTGGTGGCCAATTCATTTTTATATTATTATGTATGGTTAGAATATATTGCAGATGGTTAGTAACAATAATATTTGGTTATGATAATCATAACATACATATTTGTAATATATTATGTATATGTTATATTTATGTATAACATTTAATAATAGATAAACATAAACTTGTTGCCTATATTGGAATCAAAAAAATTGTGTATGATACGTTTTTTATGTATTGTTAATATGTATACTATAACTATGAAAACTATTGAATATTTTTAATTAATAGGTACCTATATATTTAAATATTCCTGTATCCTTCTGAAGTGTAAAATAACTTTAGGTTTTATAGTTTACTTACAAACATTTTAATACTTTATTCTATGTAATAGGTTAAGTTATATTTTAGTTTAATTTGTTTTAAATTATAAATTACACGCACCAACACCGAATGGACGTTGCCTATAATTGTTGTTTATATTTTTCTTTAAACGACTTTAAATCATATGATATTTACTCTAATTACTTTTATTATTATACTGTTAAATTTACCTTCGTAACGGTTATAGAGTAAGATATTATATGCATATTGATAGCGAATGGCAGGAAGCAACAAATTATTAATTATAGTCTATTGCTTGTAAATCTTTTGTAAACATTTAAATATTTAATTCAATATTTTTAAATATATTTTCAAGTTTAAGCTAGATATTAGTAAATAATAATTCGTATTTTTTCTAATTTAAAACGTGTTATTACTTATTAAGCAAGGTTAATTATTACTAAATATATGATTGCTAAACTGAAACTACTGTTTCAAAATATATTGTATTTGTAAATTTTGATTTATATAAGAGAGGCGTGTATCTATATACCTACAAGCATTTAAATGTAGGCTTCTATTAAAATTCTCTTTTTGAATTAAGGAAAAAAATGTTCAATTACTACAAATTACTTATCATCGAGGACGCTAGAAATACCTCATTTAACTGAAATCCAATCGTTAATAATGGTTATAGAAGTGATATATAGGTAAACTCTAGTAAGCGCCACTGCGGTGTAAACCAAAAAGCCCAATTTAATTGTAAAAAATTGTTGTTGGTTGTATAAAATAAAGGTAAAAATTGTAAAGGTATAACCTTACACGTATAAGCACATAAATATAGGTATATCACCTAAAAATAATCATAAGGATATTTATACGATAGCGATAGGTGATAACGTATTTTTGTTGTACCTATATAGTGCTGCACTAAATGTCTACATATGTAGGTATTATGCAGTAGAACCTCATTATCCGAACTAATTGACACCGAGCCTATTTCGGAAACGCTAAAGTTTGTATACTGGAAATACTATGTAATATTTATTATGTACTTACATAGTCATAGGCGTATCTAGGGGGGGGGCTTAGCCCTCCCAGTGCGAATATTAGCCCCCCCCAGAATTATTTGTATTATTTTTGCTTATTTCGTCGAGTTAAATATAAATTATTGTGCTTATTATATTGAACTTGTGACAAATGATAATACTAAAATGATCACTCTTGTAATTATTTATCGGCGATGATACTTAATATAATATTTGTGTGTTTATTGTTATCAAGAGTTATAAAATGATATCACTTTAATCATTTTTATAATATTTATCTTCACTTGTACAACCAGCCGTTTCGTATACAACATCACGTTATTGAAGTTGTATTAATAATGTGTTCTAATTAATATAGGATTTACTGAAAGTTGATTTGAATTCACTTCAAGCTGAAATGATGGTTGCCAAAAACTGTATTCAAAATTACAATAATAAACCTGAACAAAAAAATCAAATAAATTTATTCAAAAAAAATATAACAATTTCAACTTTTCCTAATGTATATAAACTTTTAAATTTAGCTCTGACCTTACCAATTTCTTCAGCATCATGTGAGAGGTCATTTTCGACAATGAGACGTATCAATACATACTTACGCTCAACTATGACTCAAAACCGTTTTTCCTCACTGGCAATACTAAATATTGAAAGAGATATTTCAAATAATATGGACCCTAATGATATATTAAATATCTATTCAAAAACTTGGAATTATAGTTGAAAACAAATAAATGTCTTATTTTCATTTAGTTAAGTGTTTTTTTTTTTTTATTATTAAATATTATTATTTTTGCAGCCCCCCCAATATATTTGGTCACCCTACGCCTATGTACATATGTAACATAGTATACATACATTGATGTATATATAAATATATATGTTCATACATACTACGAAAAAACATAATACCTATTATTTAATATTATTTGATATTTATAATTATAACTATTATTATATACATTATTTTATTATCTAAATACATTTTATTTATGTGTACGAGCACTGAAACGCGTATATTTGACGTTCCAGCGTTCACATTCGTAAATTGCACTTGCATATATTATAATAGTGGGTTCGTATATACTTCGGGTACTCAAGGTTCAGCTGAACATACTGAAATCTAATGATTTTCTGAAAATACCATACTAATATATTCTAACTTAAAGTTGTCGGAAGTTTAAAATTATTCTAAATATTTTACACGTAATATGCATAACGTAATGGAAACGACAACGACTATCAGCGGATTAAGTGCTTTTCAAAAGCGATGGTAGGGTTGGGGGTTAATAACATTAGAGCCCCGATGCCATGGTATCGTCTGCATCAAACTATAATATTGATCTAAGGCACCGTAAGTAATAATATAGGAACCTACAATTCATGTGTCGTTATAATTACATCAGCGGTGTGAAATAGAATAATTAAGTACAATATGGTTACAAACTTATACGAATAGCACTTTGAAATATTCACAAACTCATAACAATAATAATAATAATAATAATATTGTTCTGTTTCACATTCTCACGAACATGTCACACCTTAAATAAACAGTCATACTTTATTATGCAAATGTGAGTATATACCTACGCCAATCAGTGGGTGGAACACGTGCAGCACTGTTCCTCGGAGGTGCACTCGAAGATTCCAGAGTCGCTTACATTTGCTACCTACCGACAATGATATAATATGACGAATGTTATCTGCGCCAGATTTCGAAATTCAATGTTACCAGAGATTTTTTTAAATAACAAAAAAATTGTTCATCATTTATCGTTACACGTGTCGATGTGTCGTTTCGAAATCGCTATCATTCACACTAGGTAGTAATATATTATATACAAACATAAACGAATTCTACAAGAGAAATAAATATATAATCAAAATGAATCACTTTTGCAATATTATAAATGAAAGAGCTTTAATTAAATACGTTCGTGTCTTGGAAAAAAAATTGTAAAATTGTATAATATATTATGTTAGTGAAAAAAAATGAACCGAGCCGGATATACACAGACAACAGAGTTACAGAGATAGGATTCAGTTATATAATGAAGTCTCTCTCATATTATATTATTATGAGCGTGTAAAACCAGGGCAGGACATATAGTGGCGTATTACTGTTGAAAATTTAAAACTCATGATAAATCATCGCGATTGAAAAACGATTCCGAGACGGCTCGGTTTACCATATTATTACAATGTTTATAAGACGTTTCAAAAATTTTAAATTGCATAAAAAAAAAAATTAAATTACTAAGATTTTGCAAAATTGTTTCAATATAATGTCTTGTGTAATGTGTATTGTGTTCATATAGTACCTATATAATCAATATAGGATATTACTGTAACATTGTACAATAGTCAATATTATAGTCTTAAACACACAAATCAAACATTATATCATACCTTTATATATAGGTATATCGTTTATTAAAAAAAATGCATAATACGTTAATATACCTATGTATTATATAACCGATTTCGCTTAGGTAAATTCAAATTTAAAACACCGCTATACCTGCATATTTGAAATAAAATCCAATTAATAAGTGAATACGAAAGTTGTCAATTCAAAAATCATATAGTTATGTATGAAAATAATTAAAATTAATATAAAGATTAAATTACATAAATAATGTTGACTAGGTAATGATTTTTGGAATTTTTTATTATTGTATACGTATGTAGCGTATTATGTTATTATTAAGTTTATAGAATCTTATATTATGAAAAATGTATGGATACAGTTTGTTGAATAGGAAGTTAAGTAGAAATAAATCTGAATAACGACAACAAATTATTATCAACATTATTGAAAATTATTTCACACCTTACGGCGAAATATAAGGGAATAGAATGCGAGTCTCGATAGGATTATTACTATTTTTTTAACTAAAATAAAATGACCGAAATCGATGCCGTTAAAAACGGGTTCACCGTATATAAATGTCACAAGTTTTTTGCAATTTGTCGGTAGTTTTCCTTTATATACGCTCAGGGAAGCCAATCTGAAAAATGACCTCTCCAAAGTACCATCTCAATTAAATTTCCCATCTAAAAAGTTGCCGCATAAAACTTTTGGAACACTGCTTCTTCTGCCCCAATTCCTAAATAGTATATTATAATGGTCTGTGATGCTACTGCGCACATACATACATAATTAATTACCCGACTGACTAAAAAATATACACTCACACAAACACACTTAAATACATTACTCTCTCCCCCGTCCCCCGAGAATGCAAAACAATTCACCCTATACACCTCTATCACTTGATATTTAATTAATTGTAATTTGTATTGAATAAATAGTATACCTAGCTAATAAATTATATTGTGCTATGCGCTTCGAGTCCAGTTGCACCAACTGCGATGCACCGATCGTATAAGATATATTTGCCATTTAGATCGCCGTTTGACCAAGTCGGTTAGATTATATAATTTATATTTTATTATTCTGTTTACTTTATATATATTCGTAACTGTTTAAACAATTTAACTTATTTCATTGCCGTGCACAGCTGCACAGCGCGTAGTATATTATATATGAATTCCTCGGGACATTATTATTGTTTATATCGATAAATTTGTTCATCAGTGCGTTCAGCAAAACAGGGTTAATTTTAAAGGTATGATAAGAACTTAAGGGTCTGTACTAACAAGCAGACGGTGATTAAGTAATAAATTGGCAAAGTTTTAAAAAAAGTCACCTCTCAGTTCCGTTTTCTTGAACCAGCCAATTAGTTAGTGATTATTATTTTTTTAAACATTCATTTGGTAGGTATTGAATTATCACACACTGTGGAGTATCCGGAAAGCAGGATCATATAAGCTAGCCTGGGCATAAACGAGTTAAAAAGTTAAAGTTAAGTTAAAAGTTAAGTTAATTTTAACTTATTAACTTAACTTTTTAAAATTTAATTTTCATTAACTTAATTTTTAACTTAACTTATTTTTATTGAAATTAACTTAATAAATAACGAGTTACTTTCAATAAAATTCAAGTTAAGTTAATTTATAAATAATAAAATAATAAATAGGTATAATAAAATTATTATTATTAACCATTTACTAGAATAGGAAATTAGAAATATAGTTAAATTTATTTATTGTTCGAATAAGCAGAATTCTTCAAGAAAAATACATATAGCAATAGCCATATAGGTATATATTATATTATAATATAATATATATAGGTAATAATATAATATGTATAAAGATATACCATACCATACCCATTACCCAGTATGGACTGGGCATACTGCGACATACGGGCGTATTGTAATGATAACATTATAACAATAATAATAATTTATAAATACTAATAATTAGTATAATAATAATATATTGTCATATTGATATAGATTATAGATACAAATCACTAATCAGTAATCACAAATGTACAATTCTCAAGAACATATTAATGATATTATTATAAAATATTTTCGACATAAATAACTAAAATAAGTTATTTTTAAATTAAAACCAATTGGGTTATGTTCATATATATATTTTATATTTCAAATGTTTATATTTATAAACAGCCAATATTGTATATAGACATAACATAGCTTTCTTGGGTTCACTAATTCACTTTTCACTTTTAGTTCACGGCTCCTCTTAGCACGCAAGAATAGAATATTCTATATAAAAAACGCTTACATCCAATCTCATACAGCAATTCCTTCTTCAGCTCATGTGGGACGTTTATTCAGCGCCGGAGGTCAGTTATTTAGGGTAATACGGAATTGGTTCCCGGGGTAAATTAAGTATACGAATTGGTTCCCGAAAAAAAGTACTTATCAGTATACAATTGTTCGAATTAGTTCCCAAATAAAAGTTTATCGACAAAAATATTATAAAATAGAAACACGGCCAAATTTTGAACTTACAATTCGTTAAAAATGTACGTTGTAAATTCATAGCACATTAATTTATATTAGGTACCTATTTGGCTATTTTATTATGACTTATTATGATAGGTAGGTACATTATTGCAGTTAGGAAAAATATTATTATACACTTGTATTCTATTGCAAGCACAAATATTGTTACTGACAAATACGTAATACGTTTGAGTATGTACTGTGTAGAGTATAATAATATTATATTATGTATAATATAGACTGAGCAACATTTTTAACCATACCTAAGTATTCTAGACAGTCCTAATAATCTGTATAAAATGAAAATTGTTGCTGGTTGAATATAATATTTTAATAGTTTGAAAAGTTAATTTAACAAATTTGTGTTTTCATGAAAGCATGTTGGAAGTGGGAACTAATTCGAACGTTACCTATAGACAACCCATGGGAACCAACTCGTATGTTACCTGTAGACAATCCAGGAACCAATTCGACAATTGGGAACCAACTCGTAGTCGTCCGTTATTTAATAAACGAAGAGGTTCAATGGCGGATAAAAACTTTGAGATGACTCTTTTGCTAAAATGTAATAAATATTTTACTGAAGTATAAAGTCCGTTCCCTGAAATAGTATTCAGAGTTTAATATTATTTAATTAAGTCATTCCTAAATAGTAAATAGTAAATACCATGTTATTTTTATTTAATAATTTAAAAAAAATGTTAATGGTATTAATACCTATCTGTATTAATATTTATTTGTATTAATAAATCAAAAGATTGTATTTATTTCGGCATTTTGTATGCTTTTGGTACCTACTACATAATTATATTCATCAGTACCTATAATAATTTAATTCTATGTATTGAAAAGCTATTGGCTATTTCCTGTGTTCAATAATATTTATGATTTTTATGATTTTATACCATATTACTGGGTATATAATATAGATATTTAAAAAAAAAAAAATAACTTAACTTAAGTTATTAAGTTAATTGAAAATGTTCATATAACTTTTAACTTAACTGAGTTAAAAAAAAAATCAGGTTAACTATTAACTTTAAACTTTTTTAAAAGTTTTTCATCAACTTAACTTAACTCAGTTAAATATTTTCATTAACTTGCCCAGGCTTGCGATATAAGTAATTACTATTGTAAGTCATAATTATTTATGTGTATATATTTTTTAGCGGATTCTTAACGATCGTAGACGGTTGCATTGAACAGACCTAATAATATTGTTTCTAACAAGGGAACCATTGCAGTGAATCACTAAAAGTTTTATTTTTATTAGTAGTAAATAGTAATACTATTTTTTCTGACATTTTCCACTCAGTTATTGGTGAAATAACATAACTATAGTTTTCCTAATTTTGAGCAAGTACAATATGTTGTGTAAGCACTAAAAACTATTCTCACGATAATAATTAATATTATAGTTTTTTGGTTTAAACGTACAGACTGCTACTATGGAAATTCAAAAAAAAAAATGATAACACTCAAAAATTGATCTATGATTTTGAAAAAACCTGTTACATAATAATATAGAGCATAGTTATTTAAAATGTTCGACTTAGCAGTCATATTTCATATTGTAATTTAATTTGTTCGACCTCTCAGAAAAATATAAAATAATGCCACTGAAATAGGTATCATACTAATTTAGCTCTTTCGAATCTTTTTCCTTAAATTTAAGCTAGTTTAGCCTCAGACACACGTATATATTGTTATGTAAGATAGGAGTTGTATCGAGATAGATATGATAGCGAAATTGGTTTGCGAGCAAAGATTTTTTTTAAATCAGTTATATGGGCTGGTTAAAACTTTTGTCCCCTCATATTAAAACTGATGTGACGCCACTGATTAGTATAGGTCGGACATGTAGGGCTTGGTTGGAACAATAGCAAATATAAACGGGACGAGAATTGAAACTGTATATAGACACCGCCACCCAACGCCCCGCCATCTGCGTCTGGAATACTGATTATAAAAATAAATGATGTCAATATCTTGAACATGCAAAACCTTGAACGTATATATTGACGTCCAAAATTTTGTCGTTCAATCGTTTGACATTCAACCGTTTGAAGGGCGTCCAGCCGGACTATTTACATTTTCCAAATATTTTTTCTACTCTTATATTATAAGCTCTTGTTTTCATAGGTTTCGAGCTATATTAGTGACCTACTCCGGAAACAATGAATGTTGCAGAATACTATTAATATAGTTTATACTTTATTATATTGCAACTTCTCTACCAAGTAAAATAATTATAATTAAAATCGTTGATATTAAAAACCACACAATTATACAATGGAGTTTTTTTATAATTATTGTAACGAATTTATTCCAATAAAAAAGGAGGTAATAACTTATAAAAATTAATCTATATATTTCGAGCTTTAAGTAATAACTAATTTAGTACATACTTGACTTCTTTTATTGAAATTTATAAGAATATCTTTTTAAAAAAATGATGATAAGAAATACTATATTTAAATGTGTTCAAATAAATGGAAAAAAATATTTTTTTTTAATACGTATTAAACATCAATTATAATTAAACATTAAATAAGACATTTTTGAATTTTTTTTCTATATTTTACAATAAGTTATATCATGTAGCAGGTATATATTGTAATTTATTTTAATTAAACCAATCTATGGATAGAAAAAACAAATTCCTGTGACAAAAATAAAAACGCGAATAAAAAGTAGGTACCTAGGTATGTAGAATAAGTATTTGAATATAAAAAAAGGTTGTAAGGTGGACAATAGTGGGTACCGCTCTCTTGTCATGTGGGTTTTGTGTAGGTTACTGAAATTAATGTGTTAGATAACATAAAATACCTATTAAGAAAGACCGTTTACGATTAATTTTTAGATTTTTTGGTTACAATATGACCTACTTATGAGGAATCTTGTATTAAATTTTTAAGGCTTTTGAACAAACAAAAAAATTTTATTGACATTTATAGTAACAAAACTAAAAATTAGAAACCTTTTAGAATGTATGGAAAATTATAAAATAAATATTTGGTGAAAATTTCAAGCACTTACAGATATTCGTTTTTGAATTACAACAAAATAAGAAAACCGTTCGATAAGAATTCGTTACCTAATTTACGGCCTCACGGGTGAATATATCCAATAAATGTGGTATATTTGAACTTCCAACTAAAGATGAATTTCACTTTTCAGTAAACTTTTTTTTTGTTAAAAGTAGGAAGGTTTATGAGTAGGGCTAGGATTAACATGCAATAATAAATCGTAAAATATGCAAAAATATGCAAAAACAAATTTTTATTATTCCTAGAATATTATTATTTTTATTATAATTCATAATTTATTATTATTACATTAAATATTAGTTTACATTATTTCATTAAATATTAGCTTATATTATTACATGCTACAATTATATTATGTTGTTTAAATACGAATTAAATATAATTTTCAAATACGAACGACCAGCGATTTGAACGTAGAATATATTTATTTTGACTAAAAACTGTTTAATTTGGTTTTCTAATGAATTTTTAATGAATAACTGTTTAGATTTGGCTTTTAAATTAATATTTTTATTATGCTTGCTTGTATTTTAATGCTGTACTACCTGGAAACGTTTTGCTACGGGCATAGCTTGATCACAAATAACACAATATAATATTTTACCATCTATTATAAAAACGTCACGGGAAAATTCTTCAACAAATTGACGTAACTTGGCACTTTCAATTTAAACTTTCAGCATTTTATAAAGCTGATACTGTTATTAAAACCACTCAAATTATTAAGAATAAATGTTCACACATTTACGCAACACACGACGTACTAATTAAATTATTCTGTGCTGTCTCACTGTATAACAATTATGTGTAAGTAATTCTATCAGTCGTCCGACCAAGATAATATTAGATAGGTAGTATTTATACTATATATTTACCATAATTCAACGGATAAACCTAAAACTATGGATTTCATGAAATACCATTTAAAAAACAATAACTTATAAAAATTTAAAAATTTAAGTTAAAAAAAATCAAATTCTCAAAAATCAATGAATATGCAAAAGAAAATTGGTTCTATTTAAACGAGAATAAGCCTAATCGTGGACAAATCTGACAACCAATCAATTTGAACTTAAAGAAAAAAACATACAAATGCATATAAATCCTAACCTCGCTTATGAGGAATCTTATATTTAATTTTAAAATCTTAGATGTAAATAGAAAACTTTTTATGAATTTCTGACTCAAAATAGTTTGCAAATTTTGGTGATATTGACGAATTTCGTTAAAATTCAAACTTCAAACGCTCATAAAAATACTGTGGATTTACGCTCAACTTTTTTTAATTTCCACTAATAACAATTTATGGAGGACTTCGTATTAAAGTTTCAAGTTTTTGACCGAGCAAACATTTTTTATGACTGTTAAAAAAAAAATAATAAAAATCGAAAATGTGTTAAGATTAAAAATATCTCAAAAAGAATCAAAATATTTTGAAAAACTTTATAATGTATAAAAAATGCTAATACAAACATTAAGTGAAAGTTTTGTGTAATAAAGTTATTCATTTAAAGTAACACCCAATACCGATTTTTTCAAAAACTGAATTTATGTAAACATTTCCGTTTTGCCTTTTTTTTTTTTACATAGATATGGTTTTGGCTGGATAAAGCTTTTTAACCAAATTTGGGTAACGATTTGTTTATCTCCTTAAAAACAAATCAATAATAAAAAAAAAAAAAATATCCGATGCCTGAATTTCTCTTGAAGAGAAAAAAAATATCTAGAGTAAGTTATATTTTATAACTATTTTATAATATTTTTTGTTTTACTCTACGCTTTTGAAAACTTTCAGTTGAAAATCGAAGCATTATTTCGAATACTACTTATCATGTAAACAGTCACAAAATATTAAAAATAAAACACTTATCATTGTAAAGTCAATATATTCATCGCTCCACCCAGAATTTAAAATTTATTTAAATTCTTTTTTTCATATTCTTTACAAGATTGGTGATTGTCATTTGTTGTATAGTCATTGGATTGTTTACAATATAATTTTCATGATTCAATTAAAATCCGATAAATTGGCGACACTATGGTCATGGTGGTTAGGAGCGTGTATCCACATCGTAGGTACCTATATAGTCCAATTATTTTTCTTAAAGTCTGAAGGGGTTTAGAAAATTAAAACTTTTAAGGCATGTTTTAAAATATAGTTTGTATAAATTATGCAGTTTATTACTAGATTGTTTGCATGGAGATAAACTAGTTAAGTTAGATTTAGTTCTAGTGGTCGAAGCAATGCAAAAGCAGTTCCGTTGTTCAAACAGGGGGAAGAAAAATAAAAAATCTATTATATTATATATATATATATTACATTAGGTTTTTGTCGCCCACCACCGATAATAGTATCAAAAGTGGAAAAATGAAAAAAAAATGAATTCTGGTTATAGATAAGTTAAGTAAACATTAAGAACAAATGTTGTTAACTATATTAACTCATAATTAAAGTTCTTAACGTTTACTTAACCTATCTATAACCAGAATTCATTTTTATTTTATTCATTAAAATGATCATCTTATTTTGTTTTACAATTTTTAATATAATATTATACCTTTAAACTATTTTGGAGTTAAATGCATAATATATAGAAGATTATTAACTCAACTCAGTGAAAAAAATGTATCTTATTATTTTTAATTACCATTTCATTACGCCCTAGGTAAGACATAGTAATTATATAATTTTCAATTTTTTTTTAATAATAAATTAATCGTTTCGTTAACAAATTCATCCCACTATTCCTTTTTGTCGCACACTATAAGTGTTAGTGGCTTAAACAAAAATAGTTGTGTCAATTAAATTTTTAAATCAAGAATTAATATTTATCTGTTTATTTTTATTAAAAAATACTGTATATATTAAATTAATTTTCAATTTCAATCATAGTTATAGTCAACAATAAACATTATTTCATTCAAAAGAAGGTCTTATTTTAAAATCAACTGGAAAAACGCACAATTAAGTTATTAAATTAATTAGAATTGAAATAAAAAACTAATCACATAGTTGAGTTTAAAATTAAAAAAAAAAAAAAATCCCTAACATTTGTATACTACCTATCTAATCTATAACTTATAGTGGGCAGTGGCGTAGGTATTTAGGAGAAAGATTAGGACATTTATATGACTTCCTAGTTCCTATTATTTAAATTCATATAATCAACTTGTTTTACTCTGTAGACTAAAAAATAAAAATGTATTATGATACCAAAGCTCTTTGGATGTCATGGAATCATTTTATGATAAAAATATTAAATATACCTGCAAAGTATACACCCGATCATATAACTACGAATTTTTGTGCAGGCCCGGTTGAGGCGGTGGGTTACCGGGTAAAACCCGGTGGGCCGTTAAAAAGTTGAAAGATTTGGGCCGGTTCGATGAAATTTTGAACCAGAGATTTAGGCCCAGTCTAGGCGGACAGCCCAGTAAGTAATTTTTTCCCAATCCGGTGCTGAATCTGTGCCCTAACATACAAAAACACTTTACCTATATAATTTATCGTTTTAAACGTGTCAAGACTTATACCAGAAGTGAGAATACCACAATGAATAAGATTGGATTATTATCGTCCTAAATAAACTAATAATATAATTATTAATATATAATAATATTATATTACTGCAGTTTACAAATATAATACCGAGTATAGTTACTTAATTTTAATTTTAGGGCAGATTGGATGGACTAGCAATGTTATCCACTCATACAACATTGCAAATTAAGGTTGACAATATGACTGATGAACCCTCAAAGAAAAATAGGAAATTACAACAATTTTTATTATATGAAGTACAAAAATATTATATAAAATAAAAATCGACTTTTTTAAGCAATTTCTTACACGCTTTTCATTTTCATCACACACCGAACAATATTCAATTCTTATTTACTATCAGCTCCTCCCCTGGCGCCAAATCCTGAATACACCATTGTAATAATATACAATGTCGGTCCGTGGTCATTATAGTGAATACGGGCAATGATTAATAATAAGTAATAACGATGTCGGCGGCGAACGATGTATGCAACACATGGCATGTTTGTGCGTACGAGGTTGCTAGCCGATCAACACCGGCGCTGGGAAAACTAAACCGAAAGAAAAATAAAACAAATTGGTGTTATGCCTTATACAACCGAGAAAGCGTCGCGAGCAAATACATCGAGACTGAATGCATGTAAATTCCACTGGTAGGTACTTTTTTTTACCTGAAAAAAATACTTGGATTTATAAATCTTTAATGATGCGATGTTGTTTCCAACGAATTTTTACAGAATTAATAGTTTTTAAAACTTTATTTTCACACCATCACTTTTCTTCACAAGGCTTTAAGCTCCTTTGTATCCAAAACACAATATTAACCTAACATAGTAAAGCTTTGTTACGTTCGCTGACTGTTCCGTTCAATGTACTTGCTAATTTTTAATTCAACGGACGAATTAAAAAATATTACATTATAGTTTAGTATGCCGAGTGTACAATCATTTTTCATACGCGTTCAAATCGCGATAAGAATAGGTATATGACATTTAGCAAAACTCAGTCACGGATTTAAGGAAGAATCCTGCAGTCCACAAACTGCAAAGGGTCCAATATTAATAAATGCCCAGGGGTAGAAGAACATTTTCGTTTTTTCATAAACATTTTGAAGTAAATTACCTTACCTAATTAAAATAAATAAAATTATTTTGAGTTAGAAATTCATAAAAATGTTCTTTTTAAATCTAATATTTGAAAATGTAACACAGAATTTCTCATGAGTTTGCCTAAGTTTATCAAAAAAAAAATATCTAATATCAAGTCAAATTAAATTTTTATCAGCGTTTGAAGTTTATATTTTTAGAACATTGGATAGTCACTCGATTTCTCATGTAGCGATTTTCTTATTTTGTTGTAATTCAAAAATGAATAACTGTAGATACTTAAAAATTTCACCGAATGTTTATATTAGCATTTTCTATACACCATCTAATTTTGAATATATTTTGTCTGTTTTTGAGCTTTTTACGGATCATTTAAATTTTAAATTTTTTTAGTTTTTTTTTATATAAATACCAATAAATTTTTATTTGTTGGGCCAAAAATAATAAAAATTTAATACAAGGCTCCTGATATATTGTTACAATAGCAGTTGAAAAATATTAAAAATACATAGGTAGACATTTTTTAATAACCATTTAAAGTTTGAATTTTGACAAAATTCATCAAAATCTCGTAAATTATTAATCATTGTAATTAAACAATTATAAAATGTTCAGTTTTTATAAGTAAGGATCGAAAATTTAAAACAAAGATTCTAATAAATAGTATATATACTGTAATCAAAAAATCTAAAAAATATATAAACACAGTTGTTTTTACAGACATTTTAAGTACAAATTTGGACGAAATTACATATTAAAATCAATATTATCGAGTAAAAGTATATATTTTAATATTTTCCCAGCATCACTGATAATTTTAGGTTAATAATTAAATAATATTCATATTAAATAATATGAATAATATTAATTCAACTTAGCAGCTACCGTAAAATAACAATATCCATATAATTTAAAATATCCTAGACTGATATACCGTCTCCGCTCAGAATCGTTTTTCGTATACAATGATATTATATCATTGAATTCAAATTTAATACCAACCATTTTACAGTGACCTACTTGTAACCAGCTATACAGCGGAGCGACATCCACTTGACCCCCTTTTTTCTCGTGTCTTTTTTAATTATTTTCGGTAGCTATCAGTTCTAAATTCTATTATAAGTACCTATACAAGTAAGTAATATAGAAGATGTAGATAAAGCGTTTTCATTATTTCAAAACAAAACAGTAACAGACTTTAATGGCACATTATGTGAGATAAATATATTAATAGGTTTCAAAATCCAAATTGAAAATGTTAATGCACTATACCTAGCTAATGTTATGGATGTAGCCAATACATTCTATAACTATAATTTCTATGGCAAATGCACTTTACTGTTGCCATTAATATAGCTGGTTACCACAGCTTCCATTAAACAATGTTTCTGCTGACAAAAATCAATAAAAATCATTTAAGAACAAGTATGAGTAGGTAGTTCCGAATTAAACGGTTTGATTATACTTGGTTCTGAAAAAGACATTTCAGATAATAATATAGTAATGACGATGATGATTTAAAAATGAGCATCGTTAAAATAATGAAGAATCTTTGTATATATTACACAATTGTATTATTATTATTATTAACTAACCTAACGTTTATTTTTTGTTATGTGTTATGATAATTATTTATAAATTACTAGCTGACACGGCAATGCATTTCTAGGTTTTTAAAATTATGCGAGCAGAATATTATCAGGTAGGCAATCTATCCGTGCGTGCGTATAAGTGTATAATTGAATTCTAAAGTATCAAAAAATGCAAAAAATTGGTCCACTGAAACCGTGCTTCGAACTCGGTGTATTCTGTAGTACAATTAATGTACAATACATACGCTTATCGCATTAATAATAATAAAAACCAATAGTAACCATTTATAAACAAAAATAAACAAAAATAAATAATAATAATAATAATAATCTCAAAATCCCTGTTTGAGAAAATTCTCGGGTTGTACCTACTTCTTATTTACCTTTTTTCGTGACACAATTAGCATAATATCTTCTTCCCGAAGGTCCAATCTATCTTTGTAGTAAACTTCATCACAATCGGATGAACGGTTTAGGAATGCATAAAGGACAAAGGACACAGTCAGTCAGGCGCAAAATTTTTTGTCTATACATATATAAATTGTTTGGAATTTTTGATTTGTGATATTTAATATAAGTATAATATTTGCAAAAAATCAATAGGTAGTTATTAATTTATTTTGTTTCTGTCAAGGCTTGTATTATTTAAATCTTGTTGTATGTCCAGCCTTAAAAATACTTAAAATAATTAGATAAAGGTTAAGTTAGCTAAAATTATATGTACCGATATACTAATTAATAGATCGGAATTATCTTAATATACTATATATTACATTTGCTGGTCGTTTTGGTACTTATTTAAAATTGAAAATAAATTTAAGGAGATTTAATTTCTATACTAGTTGTTTTTATTCCAAGATAAGTAGGTACTTATAAAAGTGTAGAATATAAAACAACAAAAAAAGTGCACAGACGCAGCCACTAAAAAATTGATTTAGGATATTTCTATAGAAATAAACATTTTTCACTTTTGGGTGCAACATGTATATGTGTGTAATAAAGTTAAATGTTTAAATTATTGACACAATTTCATTAATTATCGTCCAATTTAAAAATAATTACTATTAAAAGTTAAGCTTATATTTAAAGATCTCCCAGATAAAATTATTAGTGAAAAGAGCAGGATGATTCTATTTTATATAATAATCATTAATATTTTTATTTTGTAGTATTGTAGTGATCGGTCCAAAAACGATGAACAGTAGCGCTGAGTTATGTGGTCACTGAAGAATAAATTCTACAAAAAACAAATGTTGTGCTAACCGTTCGTTAGAAGAGGACGCCCAGACAAAGGTAATATTAAATTGGTCCAACAGAATGCTTTGAATGTGGAGCTAGTTAGTGTATATTTTAAGTGTTTTTTTTTTTTTTTTTTACAAAGACAATTTGTGCAAATCGAAACAAAAGTGTCTTTTCAAAGTTAAGAACACTAATCATTCTCTCATAGCTGTAAGTTGGGATATTGTACTATGCCGTATATCTCTTACAAATAAGCCCGATACTATTGACACTGACACATATAGTATAATATATTATGAGGGATAATATCTATGACAAAAAATAATAAGTTACCGTGACAATTTGTTTCATTAAGCGTGTTTAAGAAATAGTAGTTTTCTTTGTTTTATTAATAATATTTAACACAATATATAAAAAAATTAAACTTAAATCATGTGTTTTATTTTTTGATTTTAGGGTTTTATAAGTTCTTAACATAACAGTATTGGAATTAAAAATATATAATGTGTATTTTTTTAATACTATTTGAAGCTACATATTGAAACATTGTGATTCATATAAATGTATGCATTTATTAGTAATACATAAGCATTTAACATTTTTTTAAATATAAATTAAATTTCAATCAGTATTTAAAATTAAACTATCCAATTTTAATACAATAAATTAACAAGATAATTACAATATTTAATTAATGCTATGATGGGCAGAACTAAAACCAATTTATTAAAAAATATTTAGACTGTTAAAAAAAATCAAATGTCTTAAAATAATTGATGAATTGAATAATAAAAAATCATATAGTTAATGGTTAAGGCAACTTGTTTCATCTCAAAGTACAATTTGAGTCACATAAAATACTGTTTGTGGATCATATTTCAATTGTTTTTAATGATAAAACTAAATAGTTGGTTAATATCTCTAATAATTAAAAAACTATTTATTACCGCACATACTTTGCACAAAGTTTTTTATGATTTATTATTATAGCCTTTGTATCAATTTTTTCAATATGCATTTATTTGCCACATAAAGGCCATTATTTTAAATATATATTGTACTTTGAATTTTTGATAGATGATGTAACAATTTTTCCCTTTCTTCATTTTAATATGACTTAAAGGATATGATAATAACCATGTAAATAGAAAGGCCATAATTTCAGTTTTTTTTATATTGGAAGTAGTATTCAATTATTGCAGCAAATTAAAAAAATTAACCACAAAAATTATTTAACACATTTGTTATAATTATAATAATTGTTTATATTACACTGGAGTGGCGCGTCATAATAATCATAATAATAAAATGTACAAAAAAAATATATATTATTATTGAGGTCTTTAACCCGCTCACTCCCTCATTATTGCTGCTGCTGTGTTCAAGTTGGCGTACAAAATAAATCATTTACGATAATTTTATATTAATAATAATAATAATAATATAATAATAATAATAATAATAATAAAAATAATAATAATAATAATAATAATCATCATCATAATAAATTATTAAATTGTAGTAGCAGTGGTGGTGATGGATTATTTGTTATTTTTCCATTATAAATGTTCACGTCTATACAGTTTTAGTATAAATATATATATTATATACATATATATTTTAATAATACTTATATTGTATACACGCACAAATTAACTATTTTTTTTTTACATTATTTTCAAACTTAAATTTTTGGGTGTTATTTGAAAACAAAGTGAATACACATAAAAATAATTATATTTAAGGATTATCAGTCTGCTGTTAATCTTATACAATTGGGGGGCGGCTTAAAAAAATATAATTAAAAAAAAGGAGAGGATTAATAATACAACACACATAATTTGCTAATATAAATAATTGTTATTGCTTTGGAAAGTCAAATTATTGTTATTTACTTGGACACAAAAAATTGTTGAGGTCCTCCTCCGCCAGGTCCCGATGGACCTCCTCCTCCACCTCCACCTCGAGTATTGGTGGCATATAATTGTTGCTGGAAATTATGAAATTGCTGGGCATAATTTGGATCCGCTGTGGTTGGACCGACAAATGAATTTGTTGCAGGTTGACCACCTCTAAATCCTACAGGACCACCACCAGGACCTGGACCACCTCCACCACCCATTGATGGCGGTAAAGGTTGAGTAGCATCTGGAGGACCTGGTCCACCCATCATTCCTCCACCTTTATGTTGCTGAGGTGGAGGGCCACCTGAACCACCTCCCATCATCATCATTTGTTGTTGTTGTGGATGACCTGCTGAGGGATGATGAAGAGGTCCACCACCACCAAACATGTTATCTGAAGGTCCTCCATTATAGTTACTACCACTCATTCCCATTCCGCTGTTACCACTTCCTAGTCTTATCATACCCGCTGTATTACCACGCATCATTCCTCGACTATTATTTGGACCACCGGGGGGCATACCACCCATACCACCTCCACCAGGAGGACCACCACTACCACACATCATGTCATTAATTCCAGAGCCACCATTACTATTATTGTAACCTCCGCCCCCAGAATTTGGAAAATATTGTAAATTATGAGTAGGTACTTTTCCATCTAGATTAGACAATGGATTTCCACCATTACCAGGTCCACCAGAAAATCTTTGCAAAAAATCTAAGCCAGGTTGTTGCTGTTGTTGTTGATTTTGAGGAGGTGGAGGAGCACCTCTAGGACCACCACCTCTAGAATTGTTGGGTAAGTATTGTATTGTGTTGGGAGCACTAGGTTTCACCTGTATATTAGCACCACCATTATACAAGCCTCCTGGTCCACCTCCTGCTGGTATCCTAGGCATTAATCTTTGTTGTTGTTGCTGTTGATATTGTTGTTGTTGCATCATTGACGAAGATTTTGGTGATAAAGGACCACCACTAACACAGGAATTCATCATCATACCACCATTCCTACCTCCACCTATTGGAGGCATTCCCAATGGTAATCCACCTCCTGGTCCCATAGACATTCCACCTCCATTAGGACCTGGTGGTGGTGGTCCTTGTCCAATCCCTGGTCCAGGTCCATACATCATTCGACCACCACTACCAGGGGGACCACCCATTCCGCTGTCGTGCATTCCACCACTGCCCATTCCCATTGGACCACACATAGGATCACTATTACCAGCCATCATGTGCATTGGTGGACCACCTCCTCCACCAAAAGGTGACATCATTCCACCTCCAGGATGGTGATGTCCTGGACCACCAGGATGATGTAAAGAAGGTACTCCACTGCCATGGTTAACAATCGGAGATGATCCTCCACCAGCGACATTATTAGCTAACTGTTGGTTCATTTGAGCCAAAGAAGATATCGGATCAAAATGTTTCATTGGTTGCTGTTGTGATGTTTGAAGACCAGCTGCAACTGCTGCTGCGGCGGCTGCAGAAGGGTTTAAAGGCATATCACCAGAACGAACAATATTATACGATTTCATATTCGAATCAGTCATTATCATGTCCATATTGTTTTGAGATGTAGGGACTCTAAAACAATAAAAACATAACTATATTAGAATGATTTATAAAAATTACATAATTTGTTTAAAATAAGAGTAATACTCCCACACATAAAATAAAATACATTTGGCTTTATTAGATGTTATCAGTTAGTAATATAAATGTAGCTCAAATTCATATTATACAATATAAACTCTACTGTGCATATCATTGATTTTTAAATGTATTGTAACTAAATACAAAGTAAAGCAATTAATAATAGACACGCAATAAATATCATAGTCTCAAATCCGAAAAATAAAAACCAATATTAATTAATTTTTCAATAATTATTTTTTAATATTTATAGTAAGAAAAATATTATGAAATCTTACATTGAAATTACAATATAAAAGAATAATAACAAATGTGAATTATTTTTATAAGAAAAAAGTTTGTGAAATAATACTTACACAAAATTGATAAATATAATTATAAGCCAATTATAGAATTTATTGAATTATATTAATTTATTAGTTTCAATTATAAATACAATGAAAGGTTGACTTACGAAGGGGACATTGTTGAAGTAGTTGTAGTAGTAGAGGATGATGAATCTTTTAAACCTGTATTTGGTTGTTTTTGAATGGTAAGTTCTTGCCCATCAAATGTATTAAGGTACTGAATGTGTTGAGGAGACGGAACAGGCATTAAATTAGGTTCATCTCCCCTTTTAGACAGCTGTTTATTGTTGTGACAAAATAATCCATCTAAAAAGGTAATGATAAATAATAAGTTATAAAATAAAATAATTTAATTTATTATTAACTATATACCAGGAGATTGTTGACCACCACCACTAGGTTGACCCGGAGTAGCAATGTTAGATGAAGGTGAAAATTCATTGGACATTGGTCCTTTTTGTTGTTTCATAGATGAACAAGAATTGTGGCCAGGCGACATATGAACTGGTGTACCTGGATTACTGGATTGTAGTCTTGATCCATTGCTACCAGGAGATCGTACAGCAGTAGGGCTCATATTTGAAGATGGTCGACCACCAGCTGGAGAGTTAAGTGCTGAACATGTGCGAGGAGATGGCAACGACAAATTGCTATTTGTCACTCCAGTACCATTGCCAGCTAATGGTGAGTTGGGGCTACAACTTGGTACGGAAACAATAGGAACACTAGCAGATCGAGCTACTGTTTGATGGTAAGAAGGTGGTGGACCACAACGTCCTCCATTATCTTTCTTCTTCTCATCTTCGTTGCCAAACATTGATTTAGGCCAATCAGATGAACACGATGTTGGTGTTTTAGGTGGCAATAAGAGGTCACCTGCAGAGTTAGTTGCTGCTGCAGCTGTTACAACAGCATCTACATCCAAATCATCATCAATAGATGGCATTAAATCGTCCATACCACCACTTCCACTGCAATTGTCTAACGGACCTCCAACAGAAGAGGATGACGATGTAACAGGCGGGGGTTGCTGTTGAGAAGGTCCTCCGCCACTATTTGAGTTTTCGGGAAATAACACTAGTTGAAGTTTTCGTAAAGTTGCTTGTTGTTCTTCACGATGCTGTCTTTGTTGTGGAGTCAAATTTTCATCAGGTACTTGAACACCTGACACAATAAAAGTATTATAAAATATATAGGTAAATACAATGTTTAAAAAAAATGTTGAAAGGGTACCAAATAACTTAATTTGAAAACTAACTTTTTTTTATTTCTTTACAGCTTATTATGTTTATATTAATAATTATATTATCAACTGACAAGATAAAGAACCGATTACGTAATGCTCATTTGTAGTATTATTTTAGTATATAAAATAAGTACATTTAATATTTAACATCATATATTTTTTTTTAGGCTTTACATTTTAGTAACTCTTTTATACTTCTTTAACTGTACATGTACTTGTTATTATAAACATAATAGCATTATAATGTTCTGTGAAATATTTGTAAATGTGGTTTATGGTTTCTAATCAAGGTATTCGGAAAAAAAAGCCCCAGAAAAAAAATACGGTAAAAAAAGCCCCGCCATAGGAAAAAAAAGCCCCGTACCTACGAAATACATATCATTTTTTTTATTATAGTCGACATTTTATAATTTTAAATTTTTAAACAATATACCTAGGTATCTATATTATATTATAATTGTAATAATAACCAACGTAAAACTTTTACTAAATATTTTACACTATATAGGTATAAATATACATTTGGAATATAAAAGATTAAAGCATATAGCAATAAAAGTAATTTACTGTCGTTTGACTTTATCTTATAAATGATGAAGGTATTATATTTTATTATAGACACTATCTAGCAACTTTTGTGGGTATCTTAGTATCTACAACATTTTATTGTTATAAATGTGGTTTTTTCGTTCATATAGTTATTGTTGTAATTATTTTCAATCAAAGGTGTATAGGTACTGGGTACCTATACCAGCTGTTAGGTATGATATTCTCTTCAGTACGTATTTTTCGATGGAATGACGTGCTTGAAAGAAAATATACCACCTCGTGCGGAAGACCTTTTGTTTTATTTTGATTTTTATTACGTAAATGGTACATATAGGCGAGTAGGAACTGCTTCGTCCTTGCGTTTGCGTAAAATACCCCCCATATTTCCACCGTCTACGTGGAATGTACACGAAATAACATTGAAAGGTGGACATCGCACCAACAATACCACAGAGGGTTGGAATAACCGTTTTTCAAAGCTCTGTGGTCATAAGCATCCTACAATTTGGAATTTGATTAAAAAAATGAAAATGGAAGTTGCTGCAGACCAAGCAAAATTAGCGTTATGTAATGTAGGAGATTATGGAAGTACAAAACTTGGTACAAAAAAATTAACTGAAAACCGCTTAAAAAATTTATGCATGCAAATTAAAAATAATGAAATAAGTATATTAGATTTTCTCATGGCTGTTAGCCACAATATTAGAATGCAATGCTACTAATTTTTTAGTTTATTTTATACCTAACCTATTTTATAATTAGTTATTATTATTATTATTTTTTTATAGTTACCTTTTAAGAAAATAAATGTATTACCTTGTATAATAAATTAGATGCATAATAATATAATAAAATAATTTACTAGTATATTATTTTATAATATTATATTTATGATTATGGATATTATGATTATAATTAATTATATAAATCATAATAAAAAAGAATAATGTATTTAGTTGGTATGGGGCTTTTTTTTCCTATGGCGGGGCTTTTTTTACCGTATTTTTTTTCTGGGGCTTTTTTTTCCGGGGCTTTTTTTTCCTAGATTCCTAATCAAATACTCACCAGTTAATGAATGGTGTGATGTTGCTCCTAGAGATGAGTTTCCACTACCTATAGGATCATCAAAATCAGCTAAAGATGGCATCATAGAAGCTAAAGAATTGTGGCCACCTGGTGAATCACCTGGGCCTGAAGGTACTGATACTGGTGGTCCACCAGATGATGACATAAGACTATCCATTGTGGATGGTTGACATTTATTAGGGCCACCCATAGACATCATATCAGACATACCATGGTGGTGAGGAGGCCCACCCATTCCGAGAGAACCTCTATGGTGAAGTGCACCAGAAGGATGATGTGGAGGAGGATGATGAGGATGATGTGGACCACCGCCCATCATTGGTCTATGCCCCCCATCCATCATATTAGATGGGTGATGTGGATTTGGGTGGTGTTGTTGATGATGTGGGTTGTGATGATCCATTAAATCCAAGTCCATACCATTCATGGGCATCCCACCACTACTACCAGGCCCCATGGAACATAAATTTCCTAAAAATTGAAAATTAATAGTAATTTTAGTAAGAAAATTAAAATTAAAATAATTTAAAATAAATACCATGCTGATTCATCATTGAACCAGGACCAGGACCCATCATTGATTGATTTGAATTATTGCTGTTCATTAACATTCCAGGACCCATTGGTCCTCCACCACCATGATTTGACATGCCCATAATACCATTATTACCAGGACCGCACATTGATCCCATCATATTATGATTTGAAGGATGTTGTAGTTGTTGAGATCCAGAATCATTGATATTATTTCCCTTAAAAATAAAATTGTGACTTTTTTAGTTATATAATATAATATAAATTAAAAATATAGAACAATGAAAGTAGAAACATTACACTATTTTCCATTTAACAACAATATCTACCCTAAGGTGGGAACCATCATGATGTGTTAATTACTCAGGTTACAGAAACCTTATGAAATAGGAGATGTTAATAATAATTATATTAACTGAAGTATTGATTATCATTGAATCTTTCATGGTTAGGGACTACAATTTTCTATTTTAAATATTATTTTTTTTATCACACACGGGTACTTAATTATTTATAAAAATATTATTGTGATTTTATGTTACAAGTACATTTTAAAATGTTTTAAAATTAAATTTTGAAATATTAGTGAATATTGAACGAATAATTATTGATTTATAAATTATGATATACTTTAGATTCAAGTATACCTGTATCAATGCAAAAAGGACTAATAGTTAATACTACATTTATTTGATATTTAACATGATTGATTCAAACAATTTGTAAGTTATTCGTGTTTAAAAACTATTCTTAGCTCAAACTAAAATAAAATAATCAGTTAAAAGTTGTATGATAAACTTACCACCTTTTTGGTTTAATGTCAATTGTAAATCATTCCTGTTATTGGTGAAATATATAATTATTATTATTGTTAAAAGTAAAATTTGAAATCAGATCCTGATTAAATTAAAATGATGTAAAGTGATCTATGTCGCCAAAATTTAACTCTTTAACTCATAAAAACTGTAATATGTCACTACTTTGTTTTATTGTTATTCTTGCAAAAATATAGGAGGCAAACACATTTAGATAGTTATTTCAATTTTCAATTTTATCCTAACCTAACCTAACCTAACCTATGTTAAAATAAGAAAAACATTATTTATTTTTGTAATTAATAAATTTTATATACAACAATTATAATATATTCTAATATTTAAAAAAAAAATTAAAATAAAAAGTAATTTTTACAGAACAATTTGAGTTTATTATTATAGGGTAATGTACCTATCTGAAATCACTAAAGGCTGTTATAATAATCATGACTCCTGTAAATATGTCACATCCACTTCGTGTAATTGTATTTTTCATGAAACAGATATCTATTTCATGAACTACGATCATATCACGTAAGTCAAATTTAAGTTCATGAAATGGACACATAATTCATCCATTTCATGAAATGAAAACTCTTATATACACTTTGTGTAATATTTTTAATTAATTACATCAAAAGGTAATTTTTCTTGAAATCAATATAATAACATCGACACGATTACATGAATCTAATATTTTTAAATTATAGCCATTAATTTAACATGTTTTATATTGAACTCTGATTTATTTTGAAAAAATACGAACATTTAAATTAAGTTATATTGTTAATCTATTAAATCTATTTATTGTTACTCGTATTATGATAATTCATATTTACATTATATATTATTATAGTATACTAGCTGACTCTATGCACTTAGTTGTCCGTTAAAAATGCCAACTCTGTATACTTTAAGAAATTAATTAAAAAAAACTTTTATATCAATAATTACTGCATTAAATATTTTAAAATAATTAATTAAAAAAAACCGGTAGGCTGTAGTTTAGCAATAATCATAAAAATACTGAAAGCTGTAAACCCATACCAAACATAAATTACAATCGTAAATCTCAAAATCTTTTCTTAAATGTTCAATAAAATAAGTATGGGCAACTTATCGAGATAACAAACTATTAAACTATTTTATACCAAATCACACTTATTGATCATAATTTCATCAAAATCAGTCCAGTAGTTCCAGAGTGCATAACAGACATACGACGGGCATGTACACGGGATTTTATTATATAAAGAATTATTTTATTAACACTAATTATTACTAATATTATTAATATTATGGCAACGACTTTTACACTTAACAGAAGCTTTAATGCACACAGTTTTGTTTCACATTGTCGTTTACAAATACAACTTAAAAAACCTTGTAGGTACCCCAAAAATATGAGACACTGTTTCACATAATGTAAGTTCTTTATCATTATTAAGTTCAGTATTTAAAAAAAAATAGATGCCGCTGGTTGCCGAATTTCACTATCCTTGTACTAAACCATATTTAATTAATACAATTTAAAATATTATACTCGTGTAATAGTGTCAATGTTATTTTATCGATTTCACAAAAAGTTACCGTTTGATGTAATTAATTAAAAATATTACACAGTGTATATAAGAGTTTTCATTTCATAAAATAGATAAAATATATGTCCATGTTATGAACGCGATATGATTGTAGTTCATAAAATAGATATCTATTTCATGAAAAATACGATTACACTAAGTGGATGCGACATATACATCATGTATAATAAAATCCCCTCTACAATTAATACTTAATACAGTAATCCAGTGAGTTTTGCCTGATGTGATTACTGGTTTACAAAATAAAAAAAAAACCTAATTACATGTTTATAATGTTGGGGAAGTACCAGGTTATATTATTGAGTCACTTTAATAATTGAAAATAATCAAAATCAGAGCTGATTGCAATCATAACATTGGATAATTATTTTATGATAAATAATAACAATATACATATTTTACATAATTAGCAAACAAATTTTATACTAAAAGTTTTTAGATTTTCCATATTACAGGTATCATTTATTTTTGCTATTAAATAAAATTTACCAATTACGTACACTATGTTTTATTTTTAAGCTAGTATTAAAAATATATTATGATACCATGCTCAAATGCAAACAGTTATTGATGGCTTTTATTTTTCCCAATAATATGTATTAAGCGTATGATTTTAATTAAATTTAAATTGCTAGTATAATAATTTAGGAATACTAAAAATATGTTTTATGAAATTACTACATCTAAATCATAAATAGCATTTTAAAATAAATAAACTACTGGCTTACAATACCTAATGTAATTAAGAAAACATAAATGGGTTACTCAAAATAACTATGGTCATAAGCATAACTTATAATTATTTGGACTAGGTCAATGGAACATTAAAATCTGTAAATAAACAGCACAATTGGGTAATAAAGTGCCTCTTTGTAAAATATTTTCAATATTTAAAATTTTTAATAATATTATTGACTGAGGTTAATAATTAATTAATACTCATATAGTTTCTTAAATATTATAGAAATAAAAAATATCCTTGGCAAGGCACTAGATCAAACACTCACCTAAAAATTAATTTAGTTAATTTTACCCAAATATTAAGTCATATTTTGCATGAGAAAAGTATAAAGTTGTTTTCTATAATAAATACATAATAGATAGAAGCAATAAATATTAACTAATATAGTATTTTTAAGCAAGCGTACAAAATTTTTTTTTTTACACTGTACAAAAAATATTCATTATTGTGATAATAGAATTCCTATTTCTAAAAAGAAATGTGTCAAACAAACAAATTGTTTCTAAATTGTTTTTAAACAGTTATTTTTTTACACACCTCGACCCTAGTGAATTGTGCATATTATTTATTATAATAATTACAAAATATAGTTTTATTAAAATCAATAAAATTATTATTTTATGATAAATGCATGAAAATTAAGAATATTAAAAAAAAATGTTTAGTTAATTGAACTTTGTTTAATCAAGTATATAGTCAATAAAACTTAAATATTAAAATATATACGGTACAGAAAAAAATTCTTGTCATTGTTAGTATATGCATTTTTTGATTTCTGTAACTTGAATCAACGACAAAGCTAACCATTACGCCTTTGGAAAAACATAATTTTTTTTCATTATATATCATATGATAGTAAAGCACATTATCAAATTAATGTACTTCTTACCTTTGATTATAATGCTGCTAGTGTACATACTACAATTATTTTCCTTAATTTTTTTGTAAATATTGTATTCAAATTTTATTAACTAACAAGATTCAAAACAAAAATGACTTTCCAATAAAAAAATTATAACTTTTGTGGGTTGGCTTTGCACCTTTAACATTTCTGTGCCTACATTGCCAACCTATAGCTACAGCACTGCTTATAACATTTAGTAATCACTAATGTTATGATACATATACTAATATATTTGTATAAACTAAAACAAATAATGAATATAAATTAGATAGGTATGCTTGATTAAAACTATACCTGATGATGATTCCACATAGGCATTCTTGCTCCAGGTTGTTGTTGCATCATTGGATTTTCCATTGAGGCACCTGATGGACTATTGCTGTTTTTCATTGCTCTTGAATAAGGAGTACCACCACCATATTTTGGTTGTCCGCCATGAGGAGCCATACCTTTGTTAAGTTGTTGTTGATGTTTCATTTGTTGTTGGGATGCAACCACATTATTCATCCACTGTCCAGGGTTTTGTCTATTAAACTGGTTAACTTTTAATGGATGCTTCTAATAAAATTAAAAATGTGTTAGAATTATTTTTATACAGGTAATCAGAAATTTTCAGCAGACATTTAAAAATATTTCAACATACCTCTAGGAATTTTTTTGTTCGTGGTTGAGCACAATGGTAAGCTATAATGGTAGGATATTGACCAGCTAATACAGATTCAGCTGATTTATTTGCTAAGCTCGTTGAAAATACAAAAATCTGACTTTGTTGTTGCATGTACTGCTGTTGTTGGGCATCCATATTTCCACTAGTTGTATTTGATTGTTTGTTTCCTGTAGCATTTGCACCTAAGACATTGCTCATTAATGGTTGTACTCCACCAGAACCATCAATTAAATCTGATGGCCCTCCACTACCACTACTCATTGAAGATAGTACAACTCGATCACACGATTCTAAAAAAATTTTGTTTAATGTCTAAAATTAAATTAAATAAAAAAAGTCATACCAAAGTCAGATTCAACAGTAGTTGTGGTTGTGCTTGTAGTATTGTTATCTTCTACTTTAATGCCACTGTTATTACTGGTATCTTCGTGCTTAACTGAAGAAACCATATAATAATTTTAGTACCAGCATTTTTTTTTTTTTTTTTAAGGAAATAAACTAGAATTATAACTCACTTTGACCAAGGCAAATGTCATTTGACATTAGCTGTTGTTTTTGGTCAGTGTTAGAAGAACCTGGAGAAGTATTGCTACTTGCACTTCCACCAACACCACTTTTATTATCAGCTACATCCCCGCCAGCATTATCTATTAAAGCTGTCATATCAGATTCGGTTTTGATAATTCTGTCCAAATCGTGATGAAGTTCACCACTATTATTATCTGGTGTTTTGATCATTTGATTATCATCCCCGGCACTAGGGTCACCTTCACTACTAAATGATGAAGACTTGTTTTCGATGTATTGCTTCTCCTTGATCATCACACGCGTGAGCTTATGTGATAATAAATCTTGTGGGGCTGTTTAAATAGAATATTAACCAAATTAATTAAATAGGTAGCAGGTAGGCACTAATCATAATTTAATAGGTAACCAAAGTTGTATAACCTATGTATAATTTAATGATTTAGCTTATCAATTAGTTTTATTCAAAATTATAATTAGTGAGGTATAAATCTTCAGTCACATTTATTAAAATGGATTTAAAATTTTATTTAAGCAACAAATTTTCAACCAAATTATAAATGTAAAAAGAACTATTTTAAAATTTTATTTTTACTGAATATTTTGTTGTTTATATTTATTTATTTTACTAATTTGTTAAGTGACACCCTTGAAGGGCAATGAGGTATAAAAATACATACGCAAAAACCATACAGAATACAGCGTGCATACAACATAAATTAACAATAATTAAGAATAGGTACAAGAAAATATTTATACATAATGATAAAGAAAGATAATAATTAGTAATATATGAAATTAATAAAGATAGGTACATGGTCAAATTAAATATTAACACAGAGAAAAAAATAATTTTTAGAAACTAATAATCATACCTATTAGCTATGTTTGATTTGTGAATATCATCATAGAAAAAAATCAAAATTAGAGATGTTATTTCAAGAAATTATCATATGGTTAAGTGGACTGGGACTGTATCTAACGACATTATTCTAGTCTGAATTTGTAAAAAATAATTGAGATTGACGGATATTATAAACTGGCACTTTAAGACTAATTTATTCTAGTAGATCAAGACAGTATATCATATTATTAAGTAGTTTATAGATAAATGATATATCTGTATTTAGCCGCCTAGATTTAAGGTAGAAATTTGGCATATTATGGCAATATATTTTACTGGATAACCAACCAAACAAATTCTATTGGAAATCGTATAAAATAATCGTCTTTCAAGAGAAAGGTATAAGATAATAAACAACAATTAGGATCATTAAATTCGGAGAAATTTCTTTCCAAAAATTCTAAGTTAACAATATTTTTACTACAATTTAGACTACTATGTACAACAATGAAGCCTCTGATAAAATAACTACCAAATATATGAATGTGAATAATTTTGTTAAGGTTAAAATCCCCAGCATTTAATTAAAAGTTATTTTTTCTTTCAAAAAAGCTTTAATTTTGGTCTGAGGGCTGAATTAACATTAGTCGATGATCATAATTCAATAAGAATTGGCCAAGGTTTAGAATTTAAATTACCCAAACGTTTACATTTAGTGCTGGAGAGGTTGAGTTTCATTATTTTGAATAAAGCACTTATTATTAGCTCAGTGTTATCGCTACACTTGTTAAAATTATCAGGTACATAGAACACTAAAATATTTTTGCAACGACAGAATCTATCATGAGTTTCATTTAAGTGTTGATGACAAATGAGTTAGAATTTGTATAGCACATTTTGGTGTTTTTAAGTTTTTAAATATATCTACCTATCATATATAATATGTTTATTTATCTTGAACCTATTTTAGATAACACTGAATACCACCATAAATCACAGTTTATATAATTTAGTATAAACATATAAAAATAATTGATAAGATAGAAAATATATTTTATAAACATTATTTAGGTAGGTAAGTACAATAAATATAAATTATACTTTAGAGTTAAGGCAAAGATAATAAGGCATGCAATTTTTTTTTATTAACTTCAAGTTGAACAATAATTATTTTACAAACTTTTAGTTTTTAGAATATCTGTAAAAAATATTTTAAATGAAAGTAATGTAATAAAATTTTTTAACAAAATTATTAATGGTAAAAGAGTGTAAAATAGTTGAATACATACAATAAGTACACTCAACAAATTTTATGTAGGTAACAAATATTAAAGCAATTAAACAAACATATTTATGATATGCATAGAACTATTTGAAATAAAATCATGATTCATCATTGAATTCATAAGCAAAAATACAAATAAAAAAATGTATGAGAAAATACAATCAAAGAAAAAAATTGTTCAGTTAACTTATAATCAACAAATTTAATAGGTAATTAAATTATGATTACAAAAATTAGGTATATACCTAGATTATAACTCATAATTAGGACTTGAACTTTCGTGAACTTTATTGAATTTGCAACTTTTTAGCACTGATTTATTACTTTTTAAGTTTTTAATATGTTTTGTGAAAAGTACCGTTTAAATGTAAGAGTTGATTTTTTTTATTATTACTATCAGGTTATCGAAATAAAATTTTTTTTAAATGTTGCATAATTTATTTACTGCAGTAGAAGCCACTTATTAGGAACACATTTGGACAAAGGTTAAATGTGTCAATTAATCAATTGGTTTCTACTTGTAGTAGGCCCGGCTAGATGTTTTGTTTCAATAACGCGATTGTATTAATTATCCGTGTTCCTAATAAGCGGCTTCTACTGTATTAATATATTAAAATATAAAACGACATTAGGTATAATAAAAAAGCCTATGGTTTTAAATCCTTCTTCTATACCTAAATATTTTTAGTACAATAATGCAAGCATAATTTTACAAATTTGTTTAGTGACACAGAGTTAAGACATGGGTACATTAAAGGAATATTGCACGATTGTATTAAAGATTAATTATATTAATACTGGTTGATCACGGCGTATGTAATCTTAAACATACTTTTACGCTTTATATACAAAGTAAAGTAATTATTAGCGAAGAAAAACATATAATTTGCAAATTCTATAAGTCTGAATCATTGTTAAAATAATATTGGAGTTTATAAGGCACAATTTTCCTATTTAATCAGTTAACAAAAAATTGATGGATAGTTTTTCTATATTTCACTGCATGACAAGTAACAGAATAAAAAATTATTTAAATTGAATAGATTAATCAAAGGTTTTAAAATTATTATGCATTAATGCAGGTACACAAATTAAAATTAGATATATATTTCAACAAAACAAAATTGATTAGGTTGGAAAGAATAAATTTGCTGATCTACCTATAATGTCATAAATGAACATTAATTTTGGATAAAATAAGAAGTTAATTTTCATCAAATTTTTAATGTACAATTAAGGGTAGGTTATCAGGATGAGTTATCATATTTAATTTATACAGATATTATATTGATATTTTACCAACTTTAAGCACCATAGTAGTTCAGTCGTTTTTGAAAATAAAACTGTGAATTGACTAATATATTTAGAAAAATTAAGAAGTTTATACTTAAACTATACCTAAAAGTTAAATTCAATATTTTCAAAAGCATCTAAAATTCTAAAGTCTGATTGACATTTGACAGTTATCAATTCAATTTATAATTTCAAATTTGTATGAATATAATATGACCCATGGCCTCATTAATAACTAAGTACCTACTACCTACTAGCCAAAAACAAGTTTGTTACTTTATAATATATATATATATATATACTATTATATAACCTTAACATATTTAAATTAAGCTGAATCCACCAAAAAGAAAACATACATTTATGGATAAGTTTGTTTGTAAAATATGGCGACAGAAGTAGTACTGAAGATCAAATGTCTACTCCAACATTAACAAGTTTGGACACAAAATGTGAAGTAGCACCTTCTAAACCACAGGTACTCATAAGCTTTTGTCCTAATACATAATTATTTGATAACAATATATATAGTCTTATTATCATGTTTAATAGTTTTTAATTACTTTAAGTATTTATATTTATTATTTATGAATTTTTATTAGGATATTATTCAAATGCAAGCAAATAGGTAATAAACATAATATTGGTCTTCTTCTTGGTAAGTCTGTTGACAACACATTAAACTATAAAATACTATACTTTATATTTTATGGCTATGTATAAATATATGTATACTATACACCTTCCCCCCCCCCGGTGAAAATGTCTGCAGGTGCCCTTGATAAGAAGTATTATTGTAATATTAATAATCAGGACTTGAGATTTTTAGCTTTTGCATATTTAACTACCTTATGTATATTTTAGAGTTTTTACATTTTTTCTACTAGTTCACTATTTATAAATGTTTAATATAATTAATGTGGAATAAAATTATGTATTTATGCCATATGTACATCAGTGAACGTCCAACGTTGTACTTAAGTATTACATTTCTATAACCAAAAGTCTCGCCAAAAGTAAAATGTAAAATAATGAATGGTCGCTCATATTAACACACTTCACTTATCACCGCTAATCAAAGCTGTTCACAGCTCACCAAGTGATTTATTATAAATAAATAAAAATATTCCAGTAAACCTAAATGAAAGTGTATAGATACCAACCTATTATATTTTATTTTAAGTGACTGTTTTCTTTTTAATTTTGTAACATTGATATAGCATGGTATTAAATATAGCATATATTTTACATTTTTTAAGGCATATCCATTATTTTTTAATTTTTTATTGTCTTAAGTCGGAGCCCTGTTCATAAATCATAACGTATGATTAACATAATTACTGATGAAATTTTTTACTACTTCCCTGGTGGTGTCTACATCAACTACTGACTTCAGGAGCCCTAAATGTCTTAACAGGTACAATATAATATACTTAATAGGTAGTACAATAAAATTATTGTATAGGTACCTGCTTAGTAACCATATCATATTCACCAGTTTTGAAAACAATCAATTTCTTGGCCTGATTGAATTGAATTTATTTTTAATATGTTGGACACCTGTATTACCTACTACCTATCTAAATATTATTCCTAATTGACCTATGTTACTTAAATACAGTGAAACTTTATATAACTCAAATATCTATAGGTCAAATTTTTGATAATTCAAAGAAATTTCTTGATCCCTGCATTTCAATATAGGTTACCACACATTTTTTTGTCCCTGAGCGATTCGAGTTACCTAGGTTTTGATGTAATAAGTTTATGATAAGTTACAGATTATTTTGACTACAGCTGTCAGTTACTATCAATGGTCCTTACTTATAGATTATATTATGTAGGTAGTTTATTTAAAATTATGTAGCAAAATAGTATTATTTATATTATATTATATCACCTGTCGGTTATGTTTTTAAATTATTTGATTATTACTTATTAGGTAGATACTAATTGTTGTTTTTGTGACCAACACAATTTTGGATTTGTAGAACTTGACTGATGATTAAGACGTAAAAATACACTGTGAAAAACTGCTTTAAAATAGTGGGATTTTACATTTACCTAATTAGAAAATGTAGCAATAATCATGACATTTGTTGTGTTGTTTACATGGATTTTATTTCTATCTGATTTTGGCAAAGGAAATAAAAGTAAAAATGAATGGATGGTTATGATGTATTATGAGTGTAACATACAATTTGTTAGTGTAAAAATGAAATGTTCATAATCAAAGTTAACATCTGTATAATTGTTTGAAAAAGCCAATAATATAATATTAGGTACTTATAATGGTTTTGGATTAAATTGTAAATATTAAAAGAGTATGGTTGATTGAACATGGACAACCCATATCACAGTTAATAATAGTAATCACAGATAACTGAGAAGATAACCAAAAGTTCAGCACCAAATATACAATTTCAAAAATCCTCAAAATTAAATCAATAATACAATAATTTACCTAGGTAGGTACTACCAATTAAAATGGCAAGCTATATTATTGTAATGCTGCAGATATGTATATAAATTAAGATAAGATATGAAGAGTAAACTGGCATACTAATCAAAAATAGAATTATTTAATGTTTTAACTAGACTTTAACCTTTGTCCTTGCCAATTCTGCGTAATAATTCTTAAAAAAAAAAAATACTATAAAGCTTAGTTTAAAATCATTAAAAATACAAGGTTGAATTGAATACGAGTACAATATACATCTATAATGTTTTTATCATGCTTAGACATGGTTAAATGTATTCAAATCAGTACATAATAATATATTTCAGTTGTCATAACCGTAAAATGACCTATATAATTTCTCGAGACATTAAGATTTTTATAAGATGGTAAGAAAAAATATAAATAGGTACCTAGAATCATACAAAGGCTTTAGATTTAGCATTGTGAAAAAATTAATGCAATACACAAGTAGCCGTAGGTATGAACATTATTTTATGTTTCTTTAGGGTAGAGAAAGTAAGTTACTTAATGATCAGTACTGGTCGAAGTCATCAAACAGCATTATGTTAAAATATGATTTGGAATGGACATAAAAGAGTAAGTAACTACGAACAAATTAATGGTCAAGGCGTGCTCAACACAACAGTAACGCAATACACAGCGCACCTAACCCAAGTGAACTTAACATATAACTAGACAAGCGTTACAACTCACATGGACAATTTATAATCACTGTGGTGTAATGTCGGTTCTAAACAAATGCACGCATAGTCACCATGCGTTATGGCACGGTCCTGCGTTTGTTTCGGCCATGTCCTTCGCCACCGCCAGTGTCATCCGATTGCAGTTGGGCCGTTTCTTGTGGCATGATTTCACAGCCTGCGGACTGCGAACGCACGTGACAGGACCATTAACGAGCCGGACGCGGCCTCTGGCTTGGGTTAGCTCGTAGGACTGACCTGACTTACTGTAAAACGTGGTCAACGGTCGTAGGGCACTGAAAGTGCCAGGGCGGTATGGACCGGTGACTACTGCGATGGCACGTCGCAGCGAATGTTCAGTACACGGAGATCGGTACGGCGGCCGACAACAACAACAACAACAACGTTAACGCGCGCGCGTCCAAACCAACGTGATCGGAACGAATGACGGTCGCGGGCGCGCTCGCTCGCTCGTTACGGAAACGGCCCCAAAACGCGCGGTAACGTACCGCGGACGAGACGGCTCGATGACAGCGGACGACGAGAGAGTTATCGTTGCCCGACGACGCCGAAAATAACGGGACGACAACGACGACGAAGATGACAAAACACACTTTACCGGGCGAAATGGCACTGATTCGGATCGACGGCAGTGTGCTGGTTGGTTGATGTCGCTGGTGACAATAATAAAACCCAATGTTACACACACACATACGCGCACGTACATACACACTCGCGCCACACGCACGCACCACACACACGCACGCGCGAAACTCTTGCGCACACTAACGCACGCACACGCACGCGCGAACACGCGATAATAACACGCGTTGGTACGGCGGCGAGTGGTGGAAGGGCGACGGGTCGGTCGGCGATTTGTGACGGTGTAAGGGGGATGGGTGAGAGGGGCGAGGGGTGGTAGAGGATCGGACTCCGTGGTGGGGCGAGGCGGGTGAGGGTAAATAAATAAAAACACGGATACGGCGGCGGCGCATCGGCCATTTTGACGGTAACCCGGTGCGTGGAGGCGAATACGACGCGCCGCCGAACGGTGTGCGTGTTTGTTGCCGTACGTGGAGGTACGTCGTTATACGCTGCGGCCGCCACCGAGGAATCCGTCATGCTCTGTACGGCGACGACGATGACGTGATAATAATAATAATTAAATACGGCGGGTAACAATATTAAAACCGCGAAACCGTGAAGGTATAAAGTTGTTCTGAAATGATGTTTCAAGTGGTTTCAAGCGATACATTAATAGATTTTATGGCATCATTGTTATTTGTTATTAGATTGTCACTTAGCTGAGTGTTCCAGTACCACTGGATAACCTTCCTAATCAAACCTACTCATTGAACAAAAATGTGTAGATTGTAGTTTCAGTTTAATAAAATATAATAAATTAAAAAAACAAAAGATTATAGACATAGGTAGGTAAAGGAAATTCTAGTTTAACACCATTGATTTTTTAGATTTTTTTTTTAAATCTGTGCTTTAGGTTGTTTTGAAGAATGTAACCAAAAAAGTTGGACAATCTTCAAAAAGTACAGTTTTCCCGTGATGTGAATATTTAAATAAAAAAACCTTTGAATTAAATATTTAAATTTTCTTAAATTTAAATATTCACATATTTATTGTCCCTGTTACAAATTACCCACTCCTGTTGATCCTGTTATCTACTACCTAGTCGATGGATATTTTCGATTTGCGGAGCGGAGCCACCGCGACTGCGCCGGCCATCGAGGAGCTTAACGACGAATGCCAAAACACGAGTATAGTCATTGAAGTAATTTCAAGGTTTACGTGCAAAAACTTCAAAAGTAAGTATGATAGCCAAGTTTTGATTTAACCATTATATTGACCGTTAAAACCAAACATTTTGAAAAAAAACAAATGTACGGAAAAATTCTAAGTAGGTACTTTTTGAATTTTTTACGAATAACTTGAAAACTAAGTTTGCTCGACCTTTTTTTTACATTTCTTATATTTTGGAAAACGAAAACCCTAATAAATCGATATGTTGCTAAATTAGAAAGGTTCCAATTATTTTTTTTGTTTACCTACCTACCACTGGGTTGTATAAACCATAACAAAACATTTTATCGATTCTGAAAAAATAATACGTTCCTTAAAAAATCATTTAGTATGCATAGATTTTAGTTTTCACGCAGACTATATATACCTACATATTAAATATTTTTTTACCAATTGGTACCTAAGTAGTTAAGTACTGAATATTTACTATTGATAGGAACTACCTATAGGAAGCGGTTACGATTATTATTCTCCGTGGAATAGGTGTACTTCTGACGTGGTTGGTGGATTAATTTTTTGGTTGGTAAATCAAACTAAACAGATATTTTTTTTCAACTCATTTTCTAAAATCAAAAAAAAAAAGTTAATAAGAAAATACTTATGAAACATTTCTACTAAATATTTATATTATGTTTTTGCGCAAAAATGTTTTTATAGGTATAATATTTATTTTTGACTGAATTATAATAATTATTAATTAGGTACATTGTACCTATATGTATAAGTAATAGTCATTAGTTATGACTTACAACATCATCTGTTTGCGTGAACTTGGCAGAACAAAATTTAAAATTGTTTTATAAAATAAGCAGTCGCCCCCCCCCCAAAAAAAAAAAAACACTGCCTTAAAATGTAAATAATATTTTTAAATTACAACGTAATTACAACATATTTTATCAGAAAATTATCTTAGCGTTTATAAAGCCCTTCAATGTGGCGGATCCATTCTGGAACGACACCAATATTAAACAAATTAAAATTGTAATTTTGTAGAAAGTTTTAGTAATTTCTGTCAACCTCTTGCAGTTTGTCTTAAAATATTAAAATTTATTGTATTATTTGCAATTGATTTACTAAAGGTTGATGTCTGTTCGAAACGAATCGGACTATTTGAGAAGGGGGAGGCTGACAAAAATTTGCAAACAATTCTTCCAAATTACTATTTTCATTTGCAAATTCCAAAAATAGTAACAATTCATTTTCAAAATATTTACACTACTTTGGGTTCCTTTTAGTGTTGTGAGTGGGCTAACTTCATAAATTATAACCATTTAGATATAGAATAGATTTATTTTATTTAAATACTATATAAATTATAGTTTATTATTCAAGTAATAACTATAGTGATTAAATGGCTAATCTCTATTCTTAATTAACTAGATTAGCCATTGAATTACTCTAAAATGTGTGCTAATGTCCGATTGTCACAAATTACATTATATTGATACTTAATAATTATTACGATGTAGTTGACATTTTTATAATAAGATCAAGTATCAACTATATTTGTTTAAGTAATTATATAATAAAAAAGCTAATTTTCATTTTAGTAAACTTAATATTAATTTACAATCCATTTTTCATTTAATACACAGTAATGTGTGCCGATTGTTACAACATACATTTGATAGGTTTATTGATTGTAAAAAAAAATATAGTATATTTGACATTTTTAGGTTAATACCTATATTAAAAATATAATATATTTTATAATAATTTTTAATTTAAGTAATTATATTAATATAGCTTGATATAGCTACTGAAAAGCTTTTTTCTAACACATAATTTCATAAGTCGATAAAATATTATACCACATATTACACATTATGTTAGATTATTAAGGTTAAAATATGTGTCAAATAAATAAATCGCTTTCCAGAAAAATTGATGTCAAATACTTAAGTTGTATTATTATTTTTAATTTATTCAATAAAATAAATTGTATTGTGAGGAAGCCTAGGAAGCTTTCCACATTATTTTTTTATAAAAAAAACGTTGAAAACAGTCGAACGTACGGCTAACCTAACCAACACTTTTTATTATCAAAAATCTTTAAAAATTATAAATCTAGTAAAAAATAAATAAGCCATGCTCAATTTATTTTTATTATCCGCATGACGTGTTGTCTGAACTTGTCTCAATCTTACTAACTCATAACATACCAAATTGTACGTTAAGAATAATTCGTTTAGTTCTTGTTATTTTTAATATTAGAGAGAATTGACCTGTTACCAAATTTAAAGGTAAGAATTATATTACCAAAGACACATTGAAACAATTTTTATCGACAATTTGGATTTGCTATAATTTAAAATAATGTCAAAATAATTTAATAATACTTTCAATATTTTTAATCTTTTCAAAATAATAAGAGATACTTGAATACTTAAATGGATCACCTTGTACCTATAAATAATAATATATTATAGGTACTAATGAACTTTACTGGTAGGTATATTTAAAATTTTGACTTAAACTGCACTTGTCTATAAATACCTACATTACTTTTATGGCTCTATACGGATTACGGAAGGACAATAATATTATTCTGAAAATATGCATCATAATTTAGACGGTACATGGATACAAGGGAATTAGTCAAAACCACTACTTTCCAGGAAACAAAAAAACCAACTAAATAAAAAAATTTTTTTATAATTTAAACTACTTCCTTTTAGCTATGTCTTATAAGACATTTTTTGATAAGATATATTTAATATTGTCAGCATAGCGTTCCTAATAATCGAAAAATGACAAAATTAACTCTCCAGCTTTACTAACTTCGCGTTCGATATTATATACGGCGTGGGGTGGTGTGTCTGCGTACGACGTGCACTGCACATACAAGGAGTAAGTACCTACATCTGTACATATTTGACATATATACTTACCGACTTACAAGAATCGGATTTAGAGCTATAAGTACCTACTGTATAGTATATAGTATGCACTATAGGTATTCACACTAAATGCCTTCGCTATAAAAGACCACTACAACATGCAGTGCCTTTTTATTATTTTTAAAAACATAATTACATAATATCATACATTTATTTAAACGTCTATGTACTGTGACCATCGTGTACATACTATAATTATATATGTAAATATAATAAAGTTGTACAGTATCGTATATTATATATAATATATAATATACATATAAATAAATAGGTACCTACATATTTTGAGTGTAACAATAAATATAATATAGAAAGGATTATATATTTATATAAGTCTGTTATAATGTATACGTGTGTGACCTCACTACTTCAGCAATGCTAAATTTGAATAACCTTGACGGTCGATTGTACCTTTATATATGTATAATACACATTATACTGGTGTGTGTATATTATAATCGTGCAGTCTATATATCGTACAGCTATCGCATTCATCGTAACGATATACAATACATAATAATATCCGTAAACGTGTATATCTGGTAAATTATACACGTGTACCTATATAACATTCATATATATTATTATGCCCATTTGCATGATATTAAAAACAAGAAATGCAACCCAACCGCGCGAAATGTCACATTTCCTGTAAGTTCCTATACCTATATCTATATTCTGTGATGTCCAGAAGGTTTTGCAGACCCGATAGGTACTTGCACGTTAGCGCATAGATGATACCCCTACTTGCACATAATATATTGATATTATTGTATTAAAATGTATGTTTAATATAGAAGGAGTACCACTATAATATATAAGTACCTATACAAACGTGCAATATATGAGTTATTGTTTTGTACCTACCTTTCAATCAGCTTTACAATTATGACAAACAGTTTAACAGTGCATAAAAATATGATGTAAGCTATATTATACATTTATGCGAAAGATGTACAAAGCTGCAGGGCTAGTCAATGAAACCAATTAATTAGAAATTTTAATAGAAGGTTCCCAACTAGTGTTCCTACCTCTATAAAAAAGAAAAAACACACATTTATGGCCATGAGTTATTTTCAATTTTTATTAATTTTTTTAACTATAAAATTTGAGTATTTATACAATTATACAAATATTCTAGGCTGACACAACTTCTCCGCTCAGAAGTGTTTTAGATTCTGAGTGGAGCAATGAAAGTATTGATTTTACAATGATGTGTGTTTTTTATTTTTTATTATTGTGTCTGTCATCACAGTTTGGGGCATTCCTACTGCTTCGATTTTCTTTAACTGCAGTATCTTGTTTTGATAGGAACATTTTTTTAAATTCCCAATAGTTTTCAAAAGCGCAAGGAAAAACAAAAGAAAAATTAAGGAAAAACGGGTATTTTTACACATAATCGGTTTTTGACAAAATAAATTTTAGTGTTTGTGTAACTCTATAACAAATGACTGAATATTCATGAAATTTTCACTGTACACGATAAAATTTTTAAAATATTATGATTTGCTTTGAATTGTTTACGCACAAGCTCAGTTTGCAGTTTTTTTAGTTTTTTTCTATGGATGTCAATAAAATTTTATTTGTTGGTTAAAAAAGTTTGAAAATTGAATACAATGCTCCTAATATATAGTTACAACAAAAATTGAAAAAATATTAAAATCCATACTCACAGTTTTTTTTTATAAACATTTAAAGTCCCGAATTTTGACAAAAGGCGTAAAAATAACAAATAGGTATGTGCAAATTATTGTGATTTAGAAATTCATAAAATTTTTCTTTTAAAAAGTAATACAAGATTTCTCATAAGTTTGCCTACCTTTATAAAAAAATAAAATGTCTACAAGAAAGCCAAATTAATTTTTTAAGAACGTTTGAAGTCCAAATTTTTCCAAGATTGAATATATTCACTCGATTTCTTATGTAGGTATAGCGTTTTTCTTATTTTGTTGTAATACAAAAACGAATAACTGTAAATACTTGAAATTTACATCATATGTTTATTTTATCAATTCTTATACTTGATACAATTTTTAAAATATTTTGACTCATTTTGAGCTGTTTACTGACATATTCCGTTTACATTTTTTTAATTTCTTTATTCTATAAATGTCAATTAAATTTTATTCGTTGGGTCAAAAAGCTTGAAAATTTAATACAAAGCATATATTGTTACAATAGCTGTTGAAAAATATTAAAAATACATGGGCACATTTATAAAATTCAAAATTAAAAAACGATTTTGTAGTTAAAAATTGATAGAATGTACAACTTTTATAGTTAAGGTTTGAAATTTAAAAAAGGTTCTACGTATTCTGTAACCAAAAAATCTCAAAAATATAAGAACGCAGTTTTTTTTTATAGTTATTTTATGATTCAATTTGGACAAATTTACATTTAAAATAACCAAGAATAACAATTTTAGTTATTTTGTTGTAATTTTTAATATTAATACAACTTACACCGACTATCGTTTTAATAATAAGTTATAACAATATAAATATAATATAAAATAACCACCTCAAAAAACGTCTTGGCTCAATCATTTTAGATTCTGAGCGGAGCGATGAATGTATTGGTTTTACAATGATATGTGTTTTTTTTTTTATTTTTTTATTTTGTGTCTGTCATCACGTTTTGGGACAGTAAAAGTGCTTAGATTTTCTAATAGTACCTTTTCTGATAGGAAAGTGAATCTAGTTGGTACTTTGGGGGTCAAAAGTCAAAATTTCCCAGTAGTTTTCATGAGCGCCTGGAAAAACAAATGAAAAATTAAGGGAAAAACGGGAATTTTTACGGAAAACCAATTTTCGACAAAATCGATTTTGGTTTTTGGTATAACTCTAAAAGAAATGACCGTACAGACATGAAATTTTGACCGAATGTTTATATAAGCATTTTCTATACACCATAGCATTTTCAAAATATTCTGACTTATTTTGAGCTGTTAACGGACATTTTCAGTTTCCAATTTTTTTAGTTTTTTTTTCTATAAATGTCAATAAAATTTTATTTGTTGGGTAAAAAATCTTGAAAATTTAATAGTAGGCTTCTAATATATAGTTTCAAAGGCAGATGAAAAATATTAAAAATCCGTAGTCACAATTTTTTTTTATAGGTAATCAAAGTTCAAATTTTGACAAAATACGTAAAAATGACGAAAATGTGCAATTTATTTTGAGTTAGAAATTCATAAAAAATTTTCTTTTAAATCTAAGGTTTGAAAATGTAATACAAGATTCCTCATAAGTTTGCCTAATTTTATCAATAAAAAAAAGTTTATAAGCAAGTCATAATAAATTTTTATGAGCATTTTAAGTTCAAATTTGTACAAGATTCGATATTCACTCGATTTCTCACGTAGCGATTTTCTTATTTTGTTGCAATTCAAAAACAAATAACTGTAGATGCATGAAAATTTCACTGAATGTTTATATAAGCTATTTCTATACACCATCTAATTTTTAATATATTTTGACTGTTTTTCAGTATTTTACGGACGATTTCAATTTTCAAATTTTTTAGTTTTTTTTTCTATTAATATCAATAAAATTGTATTTGTTGGGCCAAAAATAATGAAAATTTAATACAAGGCTCCTGATATATTATTACAATAGCAATTGAAAAATATTAAAAATACATAGGCACACATTTTTTTTATAATCATTTAAAGTTCGAATTTTGACAAAATTCATCAAAATCTCGAAAATTATCAATCATTGTAACTAAACAATTATAAAATGGTCAGTTTCTATAACTAAGGATTGAAAATTTAAAATAAAGATTCTAATAAATAGTACATACTGTAAACAAAAAATCTAAAAAATATATAAACACAGTTATTTTTTACAGACATTTTAAGTTCAAATTTGGACGATATTACATAATTTTAACGAGTAAAAGTATATATTATAATATTTTTATAGCATCACTGATAATTTTAGGTTAATAATTAAATAATATGAATAATATTAATTCAACTTAGCAGCTACCGTAAATTAACAATATCAATATAATTTATAATATCCTAGACTGACATACCGTCTCCGCTCAGAATCGTTTTTCGTATACAATGATATTATATCATTGAATTCAAATTTAATACCATCCATTATAGTACAGTGACCCACTTGTAGTCTACTGTACAGCGGAGCGACATCCACTTGACCCCCTTTTTTCGTATTAACAGTGTTATTATATCACTGAATTCAAATTTAATACCATCCATTAATTAGTGACCCACTTGTAACCTACTAGACAGCAGAGTGACATCTACATACCCACTTTTTTCGTATACAAGGATTCATCATTGAATGAAAATAAAACACATCGTGGTGGATACGAAAAACGATTCTGAGCGGAGACGGTATGTCAGTCTAGGATATTTTAAATTATATGGATATTGTTATTATACTGCAGCTGGTAAGTTAAATTAATATTATTCATATTATTTAATTATTAACCTAAAATTATCAGTGATGCTGGAAAGATATTATAATATATACTTTTGCTCGTTAAAATTGATTTTAATATGTAATTTTTACTTAAAATGTCTGTAAAAAATAGCTGTGTTGATAAATTTTTTAGATTTTTGATTACAATATGTACTATTTATTAGAATCTTTGTTTTAAACTTTCAATCCTTAGTTATAAAAACTGACCATTTTATAATTGTTTAATTACAATGATTGATAATTGTCCAGATTTTGATGAATTTTGTCAAAATTTGTACTTTAAATGCTTATAAAAAAAATGTGTGCCTATGTATTTCTAATATTTTTCAATTGCTATTGTAAAAATATATCAGGAGCCTTGTATTAGATTTTCATTATTTTTGGCACAACAAATAAAAATTTATTGGTATTTATATAAAAAAAAACTAAAAAAATTGAAAATTGAAATGGTCCGTAAAAAGCTCAAAAACAGTCAAAAATATTCAAAATTAGATGGTGTATAGAAAATGCTGTATACACATTCAGTGAAATTTTCATGCATCTACAGTTATTCGTTTTTGTAACAAAATAAAAAAATCGCTACATGAGAAATCGAGTGAATATCTATAATCTTGTAAAAATTTGAACTTAAAATACTCATAAAAATTTAATTTGACTTGGTATTAGGTTTTTTTTTTTTTGATAAACTTAGACAAACTTATGAAGAATCTTGTATTACATTTTCAAACCTTTTCCATAAAGGATAACATTTTCGAAATATTTTGACTCTTTTTGAGCTAGTTATAGCCTTGAGAAAGTTTTCGAATTTTGTAATTTTTTTTAAAATTATTCTCAATAAAATTTTTTTCACTCAGTAAAAAAGCTTGAAAATGTAATACATGGTTTCTTATATGTTTTATTAATGTGAGTTCAAAAATATCTTAAGTACATAGCCAAAAATACATTTTTTATATGCATTATTTAAAGTTCAAATTTTCACAAAGTCCATCAAAATTTTTATCTTTTCATAGCAAACATTAAACATAGAAGACTCCCCACAAATGTTCCTACTATGTATAATAAAAAAAAAAATAACATACATTTTGTATGATAGTTAAAATTTTTAAGATATTGAATTTGCATCGGTAATTTAAGAGGACGTCGCAGCCGCTTGTGTTGTCTCCGTCTTACACACGTACGACATAGCTCATTTTCGTTTCAATAAGGTGCTGTACGTTTTAATATTGGAGAGAATTGATCTATTAACAAACTTTTAGGTAACAACATTATCTGTGTTCTCTCTTTGGTTTTTACGATATTTTAATTTTTAAGTGAGTTATGAGCATTTTCATGTATTAAAAGTATTATTCTTGTACTGTCACGATAAAGTGCTTCAACTGGCTAATTTATTGATATGTTCTGCATGAAAATTATTTTTAAATTATAAATAAGGCTAGGATTGAAGCAAAACATTATTTTTAAAAACGAAAAATTTGGTCTTTAAAAAGGCCCAATAAATATTTACGTTTCTGCTTTGAATCGGTTTTCTAATACAATGATTTATCATTGAATTCAAATAATATAACATATCCATTACAATGATATGTACGACAACTACTGTACGGCAGAGTGGTACCCACTTGTATACCTTTTTTTAAATTGTAAATGAATAAATTATAATAGTACACACAAATGTAAATAAGTTGCTATATAAATAATTCTAAAAGTCGGTATTTTAAATGTTTTATTTTCTAAAACTTGCCTACAATACCTACAGTTATGATTAAACAATGAAGTTAACATAACTCTATTTCTTTTTGATATCTGGTACATAAGTCCAATATCAAAATGTTTATACGTAATTTAAATTTCTAATCACAATACCCCATATACATAATATAAAATTATTGAAGGTACATACAAGTGTACTTTCTACTTGTTCCTTCTAAATTTAAAGTTATGTTTAATTATTCAGAGTAGGACCTACTTACCTACATTTAGGTACATGTAGGTTTACATGCTATTATTACATAGCTGCTACAATATAAAAACAGATTATAGAACATTTTCTTTAGATATATTTATGATAAATATAATTGTAAATATAAGTAGGTAATTATTAAAAATGTTATTAATTATGCTAAATGTATCAAGTCGAATAAATATATGAGTTTATAAAGCTCTTTGATAGAGATATTTAAAAAAGAAACAAAATAAAATTTCAAAATTTAACTTTTTTGTGATGAGTACTTCATATTTTTCACTGTAGATATTTAAAATTATTTAGGAAGCTCTTTAATACCGTTTAATAATAACTACCTACCTAAATAAACCTCAAATAAAATATTTTAATTTTTTGGGTAAAACACATTAGAACAGGATGCGGGGAAAATTATTAACAGATTTGCAGAACATAAAATATGTAAATACTACAATACTATTATAATGTATACAAAAACACTTCATAATGTGATAGACTAAATTCCAATTTTATCAATACAAATTATTAAAATAGACATACAATTAATAAAAATAAATTATTTGCTCAATAAAACGTATGCAAGAACTTAGTAATTTGAATTGATTGATTTCAAAATGTTAACATTCATAAAAATAGTAACAAATGGTTTTAAAATCACCCCCCCCTCCTTTCTAAATTACGGTCCATCAATACCCCATGTGGCTCCTTGTTGATTAGAAATTTCTCTGCGTATTTTTGATTACATATTATGACAGATGACAGAATACATGATATTATGGGTATTTTATGAAAATAATGAGCATGAGATATTTTAAAAAGTATAATTTAAATAAATATTTTCACGCTAACAGTAATGCTAGGATCAAATTATGGTTAAAATAAAAGTTTTTCTAAACTTTCAATAATGAAAACCAGATTAACAATTTTTTACAATAATTTTATTACAATTTTGCCGTTGTAATAAAATGAATATTGTGTAGTAAAAACAACTAGGTGGGTCCAAAAATTATTATAAGCAACACAGTAATAAATTCTTAAATATAAATTAATTACGGCTTAAGTAATTTGGCTAAAAGTTAATTTCTATATTTTATACAATCAAGAGTTGATATTTGATATACAATGAGATTGAATAAAAAAAACTTTCTTAAATAAAAACAACAAGGTCAGTTCTAGAGTTTTCCATACAATTATTATAAAAGATAAAACAATAACTGTCATAATATTAATTAATTAAATAATCAAACTTAATTGCAAAAATGGGTACACTCAATAAAAAATGTTACTTAGTACCAAGAATTCAACAAAATAATAAAAATAATTAATGACATTGAGCAAAAGTAATAAATTGTACAATATGGAATTCACCGTTATATACAAACATTCACATTAATTGGTAACAATAAGATATAATATAACAAGCAATTTTAACTTTATAATATTTAATTTGTGTATCACCAGACATTTAAAAATAAAATTGTACTATAAGTTTGTAAATAATCACACTTGCATAAAATTAGCAAAATGTAACATTCTTTACATCAGACTTTGTTTAAATAATTGGCTTATTCACTTATTATAATAATGTAGAAAAATACAGTTATTTTCAAATCATCTTGATTATTAAATGTTAATCATTTACAATTAAAAAAATTATTGCTGTTTTTTAGATATCCAATTAGTAAAACGTTTTATTTTATAATATAAAAATATTATTATAATTGTTAATAAAAATTAAGTAAATTAATATTGAATTTATTATATAAAGTTATTAGTTATTATATACTGTATACTAAGCTTGGTGTTAAACATTTTTGGAAAATTAAATGACTAGACATTATATAAATGGCACAAAATTATACTAGGTATAGTTTTATATTACAAACAGGCTTGACCTAGGGTATATTTAAGATTTTCATTATGATTATGTAGCAAAACGAGACATTAATAAAACTCTGCTACTTAATTGATTGTTTGCCAAATAAGATAACATATTGAATCTCCAACTGCTTCTACTAGTGCAGCCACCTCATCAGAACCACTCACATTTCTTCTAAAAACTACATTTACTAATGAATCAGACGCGGGAACCAGTTTTTCTGATGAATCAATTCCATTATCAATTATTACAAACGCATCAAATTCATCAAATTCTGTTAGATTTGGTAAAACTACTATGTATTGATGTTCTGATCTATTACTATTATAAATACGACACTGTGGTGGTAATGTGGAAGTTGTCTCCAGTAATAATGTTGATTGGCCAGAGATCATTTTATGTAACGCAGTAAACCATTGTGGTTGTCTAAGAAGTAGCTTTAATATATGGCTGTAATTCTGGTCATATTCAGATAATGATTTTACAAAAACAGATGTATTCACAAGTTCTTCTAGTTGGTTAAATGTAACGTCAGTGATCCCAAGTTTCTAAAAACATACAAAAAATAAATAAAATAATAAATTCTGTTTTTCTTTATTATTTACCTGTTGATCAATTGGTACGCCAAATAATTTCCATAGTAAATGTATACGGCATCGATTAGCTGCTGTATCTACAGTATGTGCGACCAATTCTGCTGCTTTTTTTTCATAGAATTTTATTAGGTTTCTTTTTTTGATAGTTTGCTGATGATGTTCGTTTAAATCATCATAAACATATTCATTATTTTTTTTACATTTTTTTTTGAAATATGGTAAATGATTTGGTGGTAATTGAGACCAATTTTGGGAAGCATTGTTTTCATCCAAACTTCCACCACAAGTAGCTGATCCAGATGTCATAGAATTACCAACGCTGTTACTAGGTACACTAGCAGACAATAATACATTATTAGATTGGTCACATCTATGATCAGGTGGACGAATAGGCGTACTATGTCTTTGTTGCATATTGTAGACGGTTTTAAGTGAAATAGCTTTTTTTCTAGTAAAAAAAAAAAAATAAATGAATGAAAAATTAATGCGCAGAGTTAAATATATAATGTTATATTAGTGGAAAAGTGTAAGTCTTATATAATAGAAATCACATATTATTGCCAAGAACTTATATGTAATAAGTAAATAGAAAAAGTAGGTATCTTAACTATATCAACTGACCTATATATAAACTGCATATCACCAAAGCAAAGTATCCCACGTAAATATAATTTAATATGATGTATTTTAGATTCTGAGCGGAGAGATGAATGTATTGATTTTATAATGATGGGTGTTTTTTTTTTATTTTTGTGTCATCACCTTTTAGGACAGTAAAAAGATTCGATTCAATGGTAACTTTTCTGGTAGGAAAGTGAATCTAGTTGGTACTTTGGGGGATCAAAAGTAAAAAATTTTCAGTAGTTTTCATGAGCGCCGTGAAAAACAAATGAAAAATTAAGGAAAAAACGAGAATTTTTACGCAAAACAGATTTTGGTTTTTGAAGTAACTCTAAAAGAAATGACAGTATATACATGAAATTTTGACCCAATGTTTATATAAGCATTTTCTATACACCATAGCATTTTCAAAATATTCTGACTTATTTTGAGCTGTTAACGGACATTTTCAGTTTCCAATTTTTTTGGTTTTTTTTTTTCTATAAATGTCAATAAAATTTTATTTGTTGGGTAAAAAATCTTGAAAATTTAATAGTAGGCTTCTAATATATAGTTTCAAAGGCAGATGAAAAATATTAAAAAACCGTAGTCACAATTTTTATAGATAATCAAAGATCAAATTTTACAAAATATGTAAAAATGAAGAAAATGTTCAAATTATTTTGAGATAGAAATTCATAAAAATTTTTCTTTTTAAATCTAAGATTTGAAAATGTTAATACAACATTCTTCATAAGTTTGTCTAAGTTTATCAAAAAAAAAAAAAAACCTTATACCTAGTCAAATTAAATTTTTTTTTTTTTAATGCCAAAAAACTTAAGGGGCCCACTCAGTGTCAGTTTTTCAAATTTTCATCAATTATATAAAATTTGAATATAAAATTTTATATTTTAGTTGCCACCTAATACTATAATACTTCTCCACTAATCTACTACCCGATACCTATTTAGGGGGTTGACAAGGTGTATTATATCGCAAGAAATGAATTCACGGGAATAATTCTTAGGCCTTGTAGAGTTGTCGGGGATTTCGATAACTCTTTTTATCTGAAAGAAGACTTCCTATACGCCGCATTGAACTCTGATTTTTTGTTTTATTTCAAATAGTGGTAAAATATAATTTATAAAAAAAAAGCTTAAAATTGTATTATTTTTGATGACATATCAAAAAAGTTTGAGATTAAAATATTGAAAATGAAGTTTGATGCGGCCTGTAGAATATTATCTTCTATAAGTAAAAAAAGTTTATCAAATTTGGTTCATTCTACAGATAGGTTCATTATTCTTGTAGAGAGTATTTTTGTGTACAAAATTACATTGGTACCAGGTTCCTTAAGTTATGCCATCAAGCATAATTTTTTTAAGGTTTTGAAATATAAAATTATTCTAAAATGTTTGATAAAATATATTCATTTTTTTTTTGGATTAATGTGTTTTGGTCCTACATGATACATAAATGCATCTATATTAAAAAAGTAAACATTATCATATATAATATGAACATTATACAATTCACTACTTATAAATAAACATTTAACATACTTTTTCAAATTATAATTTTCATTATTTGTCAACAACACGTAATATGATAAAGTTATTTCATTACTAGTGTCCAATAATAATTGTTTTACTGATGACAATGTCATTACAAGTGTCGCATCAAATAAGCCACATACTTCATACTGATTATCAGTAAAATATTCATTTGATTCTACTCCCATTTTACGATTATTTGAATTATTTGCTAATTCTTGTCTTCGTTGTATATCACTACCAGCCATATGATGAACAAGAATATAATCCTATGGTAAATTATTATTATAAATGTGTTAATGTTATCTGAAAAAAATGTATTTGTCATTCTTACAGTTAAATCATTGCCAAAAATATGTTGAGAATCTAGAAATTCATGATCTTCGAAATCATCAAATAGAGATGCTCCATCATCTCCATCTGCCGATGAACTATCACCAATTTTCAAAACAGCCATTCCTTCACAATCTTCTGAACAGTTTTCTACCAAGTATTCATATAATTGGAGGCCCGTAACAGGTATTTCACTACGCTTGATGACACCTACAAATTATTTAAAAATGCAATTTTACAATTATATTGATATACATTTGAAATATTAATGGTAATACCTGCTAGTACTAAACAATTAGAATATAATGGTGGAAGGGTGTAATATTTTAAAAAATCATCTAGAAATCCTGCGATAGCATTTTTTTTGTTATTATTTCCCGTTTTATTGGCACTATTTTGTATAGAGTTTTTATGATCCAATAGCATTAATATATCACAGCCATAATTACATCTTTTTCCAGCCTTCTGCTTTTCTACTAATTTACTTAGTCTATCCGATAGTATCCGTACATGAAAGTCATACGTAAATGAATGTAAATGCATATTCTGAATAATATTTTCAGATTTTTCAAGGATACAATACTAAAAAAATATAAATTATTTAATTAAAATTATTCAATACAAACAAAACTTAATAATAATGATGCGAGTAACATAACATTTTTGAAGTGTCAAAGTGAAACTTCATTAAGTGCGGGAGTAAAATTTAATGGTCGTGACACAAGAGGTAGAATGACGAAAAATGAAAATCTGTCATGATTAATAATATAAGCAGTGTTGCTAACATGTATTATAACACAGGTCAGGCCTGAAATGGACCGATGGTGGTGACTTTAGATGGTATGGTTACGTACAGAAAGAAGAAAAAGCGTTTCTTGAATGTTCTTCACCAAATATCTAAGATCATAGAGTGCTTTAAGCGGATTTATATAATTACCACGATTAAAGATAATATACTGGTTACACATCAAAACTGAATAACGCAACTCCAAAAGCGCGATTGAAAATGTACTGACTAGTAGAACTATCTAGTGGTCTCTTCAACTTATTTTAACCGTGTAAATTTGTCAATACTTGAAACCAAGTATTTACAAGTAAGTACTATAATTATTAATTACTATTTTACATTAAAACCGTACTACTTGTCTACTTAAAAACGTTCTAAGTCTATAAGCAACATTAAGTTGATATATTAACAAATATATTTGTAATTTAAATAACAATGCAATGAGGCAATTTTTGTATATGAATAACCATGTATATGAATCAAAAAAATAAATAAATCTAAAACAAACTATAAAAATTAGTGTTGAATATGTGAACAAAAAATTAATTTAGGTACATGTTTACAACAAATCTTAAGTAGTTATTTATTTAGGAAAATATTGTATACTGTATATTGTATGCATATATATTTATTATTTGATCAAATCTTGTGTCTTGTTAATTGGTTTTCTAACAATCTTTTTAAATACAAAAAAAATTCAAACGATTTACGATGGCAGCGACGTACAAAATGAGCAATCCATTCTGTATAATGTAATATATCGGGTGATCCATCTATAACCTAAGACTATTATTATATTATTAAAGTTACTTAAGTTAATTTATTTTAAGTTAAAATAATTTACTGGTAATATTCTGTGTGCTTTTATTGTTATATTCTATTAATATCTATACAATTTTATTTGTTGAGTCAAAAAGCTTGAAAATTTAATACATGGCTTCTAATACATTGTTACAATGACAATTGAAAAATATTAAAAATACAGTCATAATTTATTTTAAACATTTAAAGTTTAAAATTTGATAAAAAGAGTAAAAAGCACGAAAATGTGCAAATCATTTTAATAGAAATTCATAAAAATTTTTCTTTTAAATCTAAGATTTGAATATGTAACACGTGATTGCTTATAAATTTTTTTACCTTTATCAAAAAAAAAAAAAAATGTCTAAAGATAGTCAAATTCAATTTTAAATTTATACAACTTTGGATATTCACTCAATTTCTCATAAAGCATTTTTCTTATTTTGTTGTAATTCAAAAACGATAAACTATTTGTATCACAAACTTGAACCTAAAATCTTATTAGTTTATGCTATTCTTTCCTGCAAGATTGTTTATTTTCAGAGAACCACAGATATCACTAAAAACTACAGAAGAAGTTTCACTTCATCTGCACGTGCTTGGAACACTCATGGTTTTTTTTTCTAGAATGTATTTCAGATTAATAATTATTTAACTCTTTACCGGTTTGTATTTATCTTTGTAATTCTCAACAAGATTTGTAATTCTAGCTCTTTCAATACAACTGAGTTTGATATAATAAAATGGCTGGCATACTCCAATTTCTATTAAAAGTAATCCACCAGAAACTCCAGGTATAGTTTTTTTGTAATAACGAGTTATAGATTTAGTGCAATCCAGATCCATTATCAAACTAAAATATAAATGACATAAATTATTTTAATTATTGTATTTTTTTTTAAACAAATTTACTCACCCATCATTATATGCACGTGATTTACCAATTTGAATTGGTTGGAAGCCACTAAAAAGAGGATCAGTTTCTATATATTGGGCGTAAGCAATTGTCAACCTAGCACATAATCGTTTGTGCCATTGAGGAACATTTTGAAAAACTAAAGTTTTTAATTTAGAAGCATCTACTAAATGATCTCGAGTAGCAGCTGCTTCTAATCGCCACCTAAAAAAACAAAGTTTGTTATAAAGATCATTAATAAATTATTTATAATAACATAGGTAAGTGTTTTTATTTACCAAGGTAAAAATAACAACGGTGTTAAACAATAATGAATTAATTTACTATGGTGATAAAAAGTCCGAAAAGCTTCTTTGGTAACAACAGCATCCACTTGAGTCCACATATCATATAACAACTTTTGATAAATTTCTGAAATAATAGACGCGAAGCATATTTAGATCTCAATAATTTTAGTACGATTGCATTTTCATAACCATTGTTAAGAAATAAAATGAATACATAATTGTACATTTAAGTGCTGAAATTTACAAATTAATAAAATTTTCTTAAAAAATGAATCATTGTGAAATAATGTTTGTCTTAAATAATATAGTTTTCATATATTATAATATTATGATGAAGTATTATTTATATTTGGAAAAAACTATTGCTATTGTTAGAATTATGCCTATGCTAAAAACAATATTTATTAAATAACTTATAGATATAGAATCAATATTATTGGAAATAAAATATCATATAAAATCACATAGATCAATGTAAAAAAATTTAGCGATTTGTGTTTGATTAATTTAATATTAATAACTCAATAATATATAGTATTAAGGATTTGTTAATTTAATTAAAATTTGTAAATATTTTTTTAAAGGATTGCATTTTATACTATAAAAATAAAAATGCCAGATACATTAAGGACATAAATCTACCTGTACGACGGCGTTGTTTACTATTTCTCACTAATCGCTCAATATACGAATCCCGAACATCTTTTTTGTAGTTTAAAGGTTTATTTTTTTTTTCTTCTGTGTCATTATCAAGTGGTTTGGTACTACCACGATTATTTATCCGAAAGTTTTTTTCAATAAATATGTTCTCATAAGATTCATATTCTCCTATAATAGAAACATAATTCTTGTAATCCAATAATAATTCTAGGTTATTATTTATTCTTGATGAGTGGTTTTTAATTTGAGTGCTTCCAAATTGGCCATATATTTTTGAATTTCTTAGTCCTATCATGTGATATATAGATGATGTGAAAGCAATGCTTCGCCATTCTAACCAGCGACTCAAATGTTGGATAGCAGTAGGTTGGTTTTTAATTTTGTGGCAATTATATGCTAATGCATGAACCGATTGACCAGATACAGCTAACATGAATAATTTAGAAATTTTTTCACAAGTACTGATTTTTTGAGGTCTCTGATATTTATTACTATCAGATACTGTGTTTTGTATAACATTTTCATCTGTATCGTTGATAAAAGTCATTGGTTGATCATCGGTTGTTAAAGTTTCAATATTAGCTGAAAAATATAAATAAATATTCAAAACAAAATAAATGTGTTATATAATTTGAATTTTTATTGCAAAAAATTATCTCCCTTATATACCAAATTTATTATTAAAAAATTTTAGAGGTGGGTCGAACTGTTTCAAGTTTGAAAAATCGAACCCAACTTTAGGTGTCAAAAGTCGAACCAAGCTTTAAAAATACCAAACCGAACTTAAACAAAAAGTTTTAAATTGTATAAATAATCTGAACTTTAAAATAGTTTGATCTCCAAAAAAATGTCAACACGTCAAAGGGTTCAAACCTAAAATGTTGCGGTGTTAATTGTTAAATATTAAATATTAAATTTGTATTTTGTTTATTGTCTTTAATATAGTTTATACTATATAATCATATTCTATACTAGTTTATTTTTATTTATTTTTAATGAGGAGTGTTCTGTGTTGAATGTACATTCTAACTGTATTATTATTTATTTTTATTATTATTTCACAAAAGTAAAATTAAACACATGATACTGTCCGGGTATCGATTATTTATAGACTTACATAATTATTATGCCCTTGTACTATTTATATAATCAAAGTTTGTAACTCACTGAACAATATTAAAAGTTAATATTGATTATTGTTATTCAATATTCATAAATCATTATCATTTATAAAATTGGTCTTTAGTCCTACTACATACTTGATAGTCATTAGTTATTTTGGTTTGACATATTTATAAAGTTTGATTTAACAATTAATTCAAAAGTTTAGTTTGGGTTCAGTTCAATAATGAAATATAATAAATATATGGCAGGTATAGCTGTGGTTTGATGTTGAATGAAATGTTCAATTCATGTACTATTAAAAAGTTCAGTTCGAGTTTGACATCACATTGAATTGTTTGGTTTGACATACGATTAAAAAGTTCGGTTTGAGACCATTTTTTGGAATTCAACCTACCTCTAAGTAATATCATATGACTATGATACTTTAATATTCATTGAAATATTCCTTGGACAAAAATAATTATTATTACAAGTTCATATAAATAGCTTATAATTACCTTCCTCAGTATTTATGTTTTCATGATATTGTGGTAAAACTAAACCATTATCTGCATCTGAATCACTATGTTCATTACCCATATTTAGATGTTGATGTCGTTTACGTTTTTGTTTATTCTTGGTAGAAGTTACAGATACAACTATTAAGATACATGCAGCAGAAGGTGGACATACAACTGAATCAGTATCTGGTACTTGCCATTCATAAAACATTAAATTGTTCAATGAAGAATCATGTTTTTTTCGAAGTTGCAGAGGGTCACTTGAACCAGTTATTATGTTGTTACTAACACAGTCGAATGATGTATCACCATATTTTGTGCGAGGAACGTAAAAGTAACGAACAGAAATAGGCAAATTATTAGATGATGATAACCAAGACCAAGTTAAATGTGTTTTAAATTCTCGAAGCACATGATTTATGTGTATGCTAAAAAAAAAAGATTAATGTTAAAAAAACTAAAGGTACATAGAATATACATTTACTAGAAATATATTTTATTACATTTTGATCAGTTTTGGGCACTGTTATATATTTAAATGTAAAATACCTTCCGATTAGGGCTATAAAATATACTTCTAAGGCATTTTTAAAGGATATTTGTAGCATAAATAATAATTTTTGATAAAATTAATAAAATAGTTTTCACAATAAATTAATATTAATTTAAAAAAAATCGTTACATTGAATGTAAAACCATACATTTTTGTATATTATCAGAACATTAAAAATCTACAGTTAAGTCTTTAAGACATTACTTTTGAGGAAAAGGAGAAAGAAGATTACTCCAATAATCATTATAACCAAATTCAATAACATAAGATATGTGTATGTACTAAATTTGAAAATAAATTATGTTTTGGAAAGAGCATAATATAATATAATTTTTTTTTAACATGATAATAATCTTCAAAATTATAAAATTATTAAGAAATTATGTATTTCAAGTGTCATAAATATGCTCAAACAGGAGCATTCACAGACTATGACACATGACTGGCCTTTAAAACATTATATTAGTTAAGTTACAATTTTTTTGTACCTTGTATATTTAATACTCTTACATAATTACTCGGCATCTATTAGCCAATGATTTTTGTTTGTTTTGAAACAAATTTTTTTATTTGATATTCGAGTAGAAAATAATTTTCTGAATGTTTGTTTGATTTAAGTATATACTTATGATAAAAAAAAATGGGTCACTGGTTAACTCTTTAAAAAATGTTTAACATAACATCATAATTTTAGAATTTGTTTGACTATAAAACCATTCATAACATTTTCATTATTTTTTTTTAAAGAATAGGTAAATTCCCTATTTACTAAGAATCTAACATGATAATTGACTATTGATATCTAGATAAACATTCTAATATAAAGAGTAGCTTATATTTATAAAAAAAAACATACTATACACTATACAGTTTCAAAAGAGAATACTTATACCAGTTCTGTGTATGTATACAATACACTATACGAGTAAAATATACTTACCGACATAATATTTTAGAATGGTAGGCCAACGGAACTGATTTACGTGCTCCAAACGCTAACCATTTTGCTAAAAATTGAATGCATAATGGGTTCACATATATTTCAGATGGTTGCTCAATTATAAGGGGTTGTTCCCACAGAAATCTTTCTATATAAATATCCCACAAAGAGTAAGTTACGGTGGAAGTCAATTTTTGTTGAAGAACTTCCATGTTATCTCGACCACGCCACCACACAAACAATTTAACTAAAAATAGCAATTACAATAATTACATCAAAGATACATAGGTATAAAATAAAATAAATAAATCTTACTATAACCGCTAAATTCAGTAGTTGACTTCAAATCGTCAATACATGCTGCTTGTGTACGTCTTTCAAATAATTCAGGATCAATAGGATAGTCATATAAATAATCTATTGAATCGTGATCTTCATTTGAATAAATGTCAAATAAAACACACGCTAGACCTCGTTTACCACTTGTGATACGTTTACCACCAATTACACTAGTTCCAGCAATTGGTTGATTGTACATAAAAAATGAACGAATAATGGGGTTTTTTGTTTCATTTATCGTACTATATGCATAGTTAAATCTATGATGACGACTCGCATATTGTGGTGGGTATAGCAATAAAGTTGCAGCATTACGTTTTAGATTGTGTATAAAGAATTTTGTAATTTTTGTTTCAATTGGCAATGATAACTAAACAAAAAATAATTATAAATAAATAATATGACTTATAAGTAAAATTAAGTTTAGTATAAACATGTTAGTACTATTGATATTAAATATTTAAAAAAGAAAATAACAAATTGTTCACCTTTATTTTATTATGTAACCCAGAGGTTTTCAAAGTATGCGCCATGGTGTCCTAAAATTTTAGGGGCACCACGCTGCCATAGAATTTTATGTAGTCCAAAAATAAATTTTAAAACCCAACGAAAACGATTACGATTATGTAAATAAAAATATACAAATTATGTATAATTTAAATTAAATAAATATCTTTGTATTACCCATAACAATTTTTACTGGTTTTTATTTATTTTTTCTATTTTTTCTAATTTGGGGAAGGGCGCCTTAAGAAAACCTTAGTTCAAATAGGGTGCCGTGAGCCAAAAATGTTTGGGAACCCCTGTTGTAACCTATTATTATAATTTTAAACTTAAGTGAACTTTTCTAAGTAACAATTTAAATAATTAATAAACAAAACTAAAATGTATAATATAATGTGAAATAATTACTTTCATAGTATAATCTGGGTGACCATTACTTGGTTGTATAAAACGTACATCATCTGTATATAACCTACAGAGAGGATTTCTATATAACATAGTTGTCAGCAGTTCTAATACACCATCGTTTAATCTGTTTTGTAGAACTCTTACAAGATCAATGCGTATTTCATCACCTAATATAATTAAAATATAAATAAATTAAATTCTTTACATTTATATTTTAATTAATTAAATATATACTACTTACCTACAGGTGATATTCCATGTACTTTCAATGTCAAATCTTCCACGTCTTTTGAATCTACATCACCCCAATACCCACCTAAGGAACGTGTTCCAGGATTTTGAATAGATTTATTGTCCATGTACTAAATTAAATAATTAAAAGTATGGAGTGATTTTATGTTGATAAATAAATATACGTGTACTTTGTTCAAATTAAGAAACGTAGTTGGCGGCCGACTTGCACTCAAGGGTAGGTGTACAAATAGTTGACTCGGGGGGACAAACGGGTGTTGCTTGACATAAACTAGTCACCACCGACTACGTTTCTTAAATTGAACAGACATATCATATACAGAGTTCTCCAAATTGTAATTGATTAGTTTTCAGTGTTAAATTATTTCAATGATAAATTATGATTTGTTTATCAACTTTCACGATGTATACACTTCGTCATTGTTCTTTTTTATTTTATTTTATTATAAATACAAGACCTCAACTGCATTGGTCATTGACGCTATTAGTGTGTTACAACACTATTGGTTTTAACTGTGTCAAGTACATTATAAAATGTGTATTTTTTTTTATATAAAACATCTAATAATTTAAGTAATAAATTATTGTTCTCTATTTATTATTGATATAGTATGCATACTTGTACATACTTGAGCATTATGCATTCAAAAAAAAAAATTAAAGTTAAAAATCTTTGTAAAGCTAATAAATATTGGCACATGTAATATGTACAAAATAATATTAAATAGTTTCTAAATTACCATTGGATGTGAGACATTGATGCAGTGTTCTGCTAAACTTCTACATTCAGTTACATAGAAACAGTTATTATTCTAGTTAAGCTAATTTTGTCCTGCTTTGTATTCCTTTAATTTTGTGATGGGTGGTTTAATACTGCCAAATTTAAAAAAGTTTGTTTATGGATAGTATTTTGATTTTAAACTATAGAAAATAATATCAAGTCCAAATTACTCTCAAAGCAATGAACTTGCAATATCTATAAAATTAAAGTCGGCGTCACAAAAAGTGGCGGTTATCAAAAGCCAATAATTTGTGCTGCGCCACCGCCGTTTCGGATCGCATCAATAGAATGAGAACCACTGTCTGTACGGTGAGTGAGGTTCTACACGGTGAATGAGGCCACTTTTTGTGATGCGGACTATAATATATTAGGTTCTAAGTTTAGGTCTTATACAACGGCGACTTAATAGTGTCACTATCATATGATAATATTGTAATTTACATATGTTTTAATGCTGGTTCATCCTTATTAAGTATTGGTACAATAATTAAAATTGTATAACAGAAGACAGAACTCATAAATTAATTTTTTACTGTTGAAATAAGCTTAAGCTAAATAGCCTTAGTTCTTTCAATTTTTGAGGTATAAAATTAATCTACCCATAAAAACTAATAAAAATTTAATTTGTATATGAATCATATTTTAAAAATGTAGGTTCACCTTTAAATTTCAATAATACTCAATTTTCTCTTTTTTTATTAGTGAAGGAAATAATAAATGTTCAATTTGTCTAGATCTTACAATATCAAATTATTTTCATATTGATTGATTTATTTAATTTAAATATATTATAGTGATGTTTACTGGCATGTATAATTTGGAAAACTCTGTATATATGTATGATGATAAACAATATTACACTAACATTTACATCTTCCGAGTATTTGCGTGAAAAATTTGATTGGTTGGAAAATATTGTGGATGTAATCGTTGTTGAAGTGGCAGATGAGCATCTTGACATAGTGTCATCGTCGTCGGAATCATATTGTAATGGATATATTCCAATATTATTATTTTTTTGTTCTAGTTGCTGTTGACTCGAATTTTCATAGATTCTACAGAGCAAACCATATTATAACCTTATATAATTATTTATATTTTTAAAAATTACCTTAAATAAAACACAGAACCAGAAGACTCTTTGTAGACAAACATATTTCGACGATTTCGAACAGAAAACCCTTCAAGCATAGTATGTAAAACTTGTATACCAAGTAAACCCATAGCTGTTGCTCGCTGAAGCCTAGGATGTAGTGAAAATCTGGTAGACCACACAACTGGGCACTTAAATTGGCCAAGAGTAAAATGGTTAGTAACTTTTTTTCCTTCACAATTGTCATCTATAAAAATAAGAAAATTACATGTTATTTTAGTTACAGAACATCTTGGAGGCTTAAAATAATGGATTAAATAGAACACTGTATAAATGTATCCTCTCTTTAGGTAATATATTAAAAACATATTTGTCAAGTTGTATTTTGCAAACAAGTTTTCATTGATATTAATTTAAACCAGTAAAATCAATGTAGAGGAGTGGTTTTCAACCTTTTTAACAATGCGGCACACTTCATCTCCTACAAAATTTTTGCGGCACACCAACCCATATAATATGCATATTTTATATATAAACATAAGTACATTGTTTACAATCTACTCTATTAGAAGGTTAATTATTGTGAAATAAACAAATATAACGATGAAAAGATGTGTTAGCAGAAATATTTATTTTATATAATAATATTACTCTATAATGAAATAAAAATTATCAATCACACATATAGCGGCACATTTCAATGGCGTTCGCAGCCCACTGGTTAAAAACCACTGATGTAGATAAATATATGATACTATATTTTAAATGTTTAATATTTGTATGATATATGTTTTGAAAAGACAATATATTTTACTTATACTAATAGAATTCAGTATTAGGTGATCTTAAAATAGCTTTATTAAAAACCCATTAAGTATTATATAATATAGGTATTAAGCTAATAGGTTGAGCATGATATGGATGATGCTAACATACTTTACAAGACATTATATACTTTTTTATTCATATGAATCAGTAGTTTTCAACCGGGGGTGATTCCAGTATAGGGGTGACATAAAATATCCATGGAAAATGGAAAAAAAAATATGAGTATTATTAATTTTTTTCGAATTAAATTGTATTATTGTTACCGCCATCGTGCAATTGCCATCAACGTTGGAACCACATAATAAATATAATAATTTAACATAAATCATAATACTTTATATACATAATAAGTAATTATATTTATATTTTTCAATATTCTTATTTTATTTAATTTGACAATTTAACGTGTCAATATTTATTGAACACTGCAGCTCAAATAAAGTGTACAGTTGTTATTTTTCTGTTATTTGTAATTAGTATTTATTTTAATAAAATGGTAGAAGCTCATACTTTTTATTTTTAAATATTAATGTAGAGGGCGACACAGTGTTGGATACTAGTGACTTAGGGTGTCATGAAACAAAAAAGGTTGATAACCACTAATATACATCATAATAAGTTAAGTTAAAAAAAATACTAAATATTATAATACAATTTTTTTTATGTATTCCAAGAATAAAGGTTCCATATTACAAATGAACATTAAACATTAAAAACTATATAGTTGATTTAATAAATTGTATAAACTATTTCCATGAAAGAAAATAAACTGTTAAGGGGATGTCAGTGCAACATTTGTTTTCTCTCTCTGACCCATACGTAATATGACAAATTAACCAACTCGGTATAGTTACTTTGAATATTAGAGTGATTTCACCTATTATCAAACTTTAAGCTAAGAACAATCTGTGTCTCTATGTTAATTTTTTACAATATTTTAATTTTTATACAATTAATAAGTTTTTTTTTAATTGAAACAATTTAAATGGTCATAACTTATATAAAAATTAAAATAATATAAAATAGTAACATAGGTAATGTTCTTAATTTAAGTTTGATAATAGGCGAATTCATTTCAATATTAACAGAAGTAACACAACGTTGGTTCTGTATAACATAAATTTTTTATATTTAATCATTCACTTTTTACAATAACAAGTTTATTATTTTGGTTTATTATAAAATGGTTTAGTTATAATATTTAAATATTAAATTATGTATCTGTTAGTAGAGGTTATACGGTTTTGTTATTATTTATGATAAATAACAATACCAGCATCATCTGAATGATCATGATCTTCAATAATAGGTTCCAATAATGGATCACAAGTCTTTGTTTCATATAAACGACACAATAAAATAGTTTGATTAACAACAGTCGCTGCTTGATGTACATTTTGTTGTACTATTTCCATTATTGCAGAATATTTTCCTTGTATATTTAATTCAGAAAACCTAAGTAATATTAAAGTGCATGAGAGTTCAGATAGTATTCAGATAAATTAGTATATTGATTTACCTGCAATGGAAGAATACATTTACTAGTAATGTGTTGACTGTATTGTTATTGTCAGATTTGTGTTCTTTTTGACATTGTAGATCTGGCTGTATTTTTAGTATGATCCAAAAATTTGGTAATATTGGTTTAGAGTGATCAATATCAGTTAAAAACCCATCTGAACCAGGACTGTTTTCGAGATCATCACTATTACTTTCAAACACTGTACTATCAGGACTAGGATGCAGATTTTTTTCCACTACATAAAATGTATCTTTTGTAGACTGTTCAAGAACATAACGGTCATGACCATTATCATTATCTAATATAATATCCAATTGATCGAGTTTCTATAACAAATAAGTACTAATTGTATAAGCTACATAAATTATGAATCCTTTACAATTTTATAATAAATATACAACAATTGTTTGTTAATTCTACAAACAAAAAGTGCAAAAACGTAGTGCATGTAATATTTTCCAAATTGAAGAAAATTTATGAATCATAAATATGTATTAAGAGGATGTCAGGGCACATTTGTTTTCTCTCTCTAGCCCACGCGAAACATAGACGGTTTTACACAGAATCATTTTTCTATGTTTTTAAGTAATCTTAGAGTAAAATGACCCTTGAAAAAAAATATTGAGAAAAATATCTTTGAGGGAATGACATATCGATTTGCCTAAATATTGTCTCAAAACAATTTAAATATCATTTAAATGTACAACATTTTTTTGTTTATTTTGAAAGTCGGATACAAAGTCAAATAACAATAAAATATAAAATCGATATGTCATTCCCTCAAAAATATTTTCTCTATCTTTTTTGTTATTGGTGATTTTACTCTAAAATTACTTAAAAACATAGAAAAATGATTCTGCGTAAATCCGTTTTTGTCTATGTTGCGCGTGGGCCAGAGAGAGAAAACAAATAGTGTGCTGACATCCTCTTAATAAGTAACCATTAATTGTATATACCTAGTGGGAATTAGGTAATTTTGGCATTATATAATTTTATATGGTGATAAACAAAACGATAAAAATAACTGTACCCAGCCAAAAAACATATTTATGTTAAAAAGAAATTTAATTAAATATAGGTAACACAAGAAAATAAACTTTTTCTAATAATAATAGTGCAATATTAAATTATTTATAAAATAAATTGTAATTATTAAAATGTATGCTTTGTGTGATTAAATCATATCCAGATATGATTATTACTATCTACAATTCAGATTTTCTTCATTGATATGTTATAAATTATAATTTCATTTTTATTGTCCAATGTTATTTTTATTAGCTTAGAGATCTATATAAATTAAATATTGAAAAATATGAATATGTGAATAATGTACTATGAAATTTAGCTGTAGTATATTTTTACCATACAAATAAAATATTATGTATAAAACTGTGTTTGATTGAACCACGATTAATGTATACAAAGTTAAAGACTAGGTAAAATACCTTACAATAATTATTTAACTATCATTAGAAAATAATATTATGTGTACCTTTGTAATACCAACAATCAATTTGAATTTTTAATTTGTAGGCATTATTTTACAATTAGTGTTGAGTGGTTATTTAAAATATTCATTTTGAATAGTTGAATTGTGTATATCAACTGAAGTTTGATAAAATAAATAGTTTAATAATACATGCAAATTTTAACATTTTTTTGAAGAGCTTTCATAACAAGGAAAACAAATATTTTGAGTATCTATCTCATACTAATAATGTTTTATGGTAGAACAAATGTGAAATCAATTTAAAATTATAAGTAATAACTAGGTTGTAAAATACCTGTAAAAAAAGTGATACACTATTGTTTTTAGAAGGACGTGATGAAGGTACTACAAAATGAACAGGTATTTGTTGGTGATCATTTGATGGAGATTTTGGTGAATTTGTGATATGTTCGATGATTTTTTCTAATGAATCGGTTGTGACGGTTGGATATTGTAAAAGACCAGCAGCCATTTCGTCACGCATACACCATTCCACCTAATACAGAAAAAAAAATACAATAATATCATATTTTAGAAAAAAAAGTTTTGATTATTATTTAAGCACTATAATGCAATAAAGCATAACTGATACATTATGATTACTATTATTACCTCAGCTAAGAATTCTGCTAATCCTTGAGCATGACGAGGTGGTAGAGAAGCACTTAAATGATTCAACGAGTTTTCTTGATCGTTTGACTGTTTTCTATAAATTAAATATAAAAAATAAAAATAAAAAATAAAATGAATAGTTTTGAAGGTAGAACTAACGAAGATTGTATTATTGTAGATTTATTATTTATTGGAAAATGTAATTGTTCTGAACTATTCATTGTAGTATATCTATCAATCTCATCGTCGTCATCATCATCATCATCATAAACATTAATTGGTAACATTAAACAATAAATATCTAATGATACTTTTAAGTCACTGAAATCCATATTTTTGGAAGTTTCGTTATCATTGTCTTGATTCAATAGTTCAACTATAAACAAATTTACATGTATTAGTATATTGTACATGACAGTATATATTTTAGAGAACAAAACAATGTCTATGAACGGAACTTGTAAATCATATTATCTTATTAATCCATATTAATGATGATCAAATAAGAGGTTTTATAGAATATTTTCATTTTTTTTTAGTTAGTTAAGGTTACATAATTTTTAGATTTTAACACCTGACCCTACCCCAAAAATTTAGGTTTATCATGATATTTTCAAAAGTGAACATAGCAAATTTCTGTTCGGCAGTTTGAATTTTATATAGTAAGCTTTAATAATATAGTAAGTTGATCTATTATTGAACTCATATGTAGGAATGTTATGTGTTTTCTCATTGGTGTTTTACGATATTTTAATTTTTAAGCAAGTCATGAGTATGTAAAGTATTACGATTTAAAAATTCTAATTATCTCTTAAAAATTAAAATATTTTAAGAAACCCATAAGAAACAGACATAATGTTCTTATTCACTCAACTATTAAAGCTTCCTAAACAAAATTTAATCGGCTTAGCACAAATTTGCTAAACTTTTGTAAAACAGAGTGGGTATCACATGTGGGTTTGACATCCTCTTAAGTATATTCACTGATAGTTTATACAATAAATACTTACGAATACAAGTAGGTAAGGAACGAACAGACTGACTTTTTGTAACAGTATTTGTTTTTATTGTACAAACTAAATGTACAAATAGAGGAAATATATCTTGTTCATCTAATTCATGTGTATCAAAATCTGTCTTATGATAAGTTTCTCCTAATAATATATTAGTAAGATATTGTTGTCTTCTGTTATTAGTGTACTCGTCACAGTCCTAAGAAAATTATAAATGAATCAAACAAAATATTAATAATAACAGTAAGTATTCACATCCACCCATAACAACAATCAAACACAAAGAAATAACTCACTAAATCATCAATTAAGTCATAGAAATAATAATCTTGATGGTTGGCAACAGGCTTCAGCATGTGGCGATCTAATGTTGCTGAAAATTTTGAGTGTATCATATCATGGTGCGATTTTAATGTTGTATTATCGGCAGGACAAATAGAACAGGTATCAGCATTTTTTTTGAAATGATCACATACAACCTATAAACACATAACAGCTAGTCAGTAGGTCTTAAAATTATTATTATGGTGTTAATTTTAATTACAAATATAATTTGAAATTAATTATTTTTTTTTTTTTTTTTTATTTTTTTTTATTAGCTATTAGTATACAACTATGACAGCTCGACATTTAATTAATTATTACTTGATTACATTTTATTATAATACATGATATATTAAAACAAAATACAATTTAAAATAATATGTTAATAAATACAATAAACATTAATATTATTTGTTTCTTTATAAAGATTCTCAAAAGTTCTATGAATAAATTATAAGTCAGTTTACATTTAACTAAATGTGTCAAGTAATATTTGATTTGTCTAAGATTTTATTTATTATCATTTATCACCAACAACAAAATATTAATTAATAAAATTATAATTATTGTTGAATTAGAAAAATAGTTCTAAAGAAATTCATGATGTAGGAAAATAATTTGATAAAATAAGACACAAAATATATAGGTTACATAGATATTATAATGAATGTGTTTGATGATATTTCGTTCACCATGATGAGATATTATTTTATTATTGATATCGATTCAAAACAATAATAAATCATCAAGTTTTAAAAACTTAAACAATACTGTTTGTTAAAGTGATTTAGATCTTTAAAAACCAATAATTGAATAAAATAGGTATAACTTAATAAATAAAATAAAAATGTTTCTTTTGTTTAGTCTTAAAAAATTTAAACTTGATACTTTTATAGTATATAAACAGAACATTTTTAAACTTAAACAATAATCCATAAGACCAAAATTACGTCTATAAAAATAGAAAATACAAATTTTTATATTAAAAAATTATGTTTCTGTACTCTATTCACGTAAAGAATCGTACTCTTTGGTGACTAACTCATCAGCAGAGACATTGGATTTTTATACTGCTAACGAATAGATAGATGACTCAATGGGTGTGATAAGCAGGTGTTGCCTGACAGCTGCCTGAAAATATCTGATAGCCACCAAGTACTGTTCTTAACTTGACTATGGTATGGAAAAGGTTCACAAAGTGTGCTATCCAAAAATGGTCATGTTTATATTTTTTTTTGGGGGGGGGGGGTCTTGTTAAATTTTGAAATGCAGTAGAAATCACTATAACGAGCATCGCTTAGAACGAGATACTGCTTACAACAAGCAAAACGTTACTCCCGTCATGAGCCCATATGATTGTGCATTAAAATATACATTTATAACGAGTATGGTTAATACAAATTATCGGCTACAACGAGTAAAATACATTGAAGTATAAAATAAATGGTCGGTTATTACGAGCCGGTCGTTATCTTTTGCCTAGTATATATATATTTAGGTCAAGTTATATTTTGTTTATTTATTTGTTGATATATACATTTTATCTTTAATTTTAAAGCACAACATAGGTATTGGCAAAATGTCAGGTGAGCCATCAACAGTTAATACTGAATTGTGTTCTGATTGATTCACTAATACGTTTGGTCTTCCCTCCGAGCCGGTTAATGTGACCGGTTACTACAGACGCTCGTTAACAACAAGTTACCGGTTACAGCGAGAAAAATTAGCTGGCCCTTGAAACTCATTATAACCGATTTCTACTGTATTTATGTATTTTTTTTATGTACAAATACAAGTATAAATTCAAATAAATATGACAGATTAAATTTTTTCCGTGTAACTATATTGTAAATTGATGTTTAAAATTAATTTAATTATTGATCATAATCCGCATTACAATTCTACCAGACTAAAAGTTATCACGAGGATAACAATAAGTAATGAAACAAAAAGATTGTTAATATGTTGTGGGTCACCAGAATTTGAACATTTTCTGAAATGGAAAGTAGGGACGCTTTAGTGTAAAGTACTACAGTATACTTCAATAATTATTTAATAATATATTTTATTTTACTTTAATGTAATCAGTGATGTCAAATGAAATTAGACGATGCTGACATCTATCGACAGCACGTTGAATATCCATGTACCGAACATTCAATCCCAGATGCAAAGCTTGAAATACTGTTGTCACTAAGCTGCGATCATAGATAACTCGAATTTTATATAAATATTTTTCTAAGAACATTGGGTCAACTGAAATAAATGTTTTATTTTCAAAAATAGATCAATCTTAAAATAAATAATAAGTTACCGGGTGGGTCGTCATATAAAATTTGTTCTCTGTTAGAAATTATATTTTTTTCCTCTACATATTCATCATTATCTGTCCCACTACTACTACAGGAACTACTTTCTTCCAAATAGTCATCAGTTAATGAATGGTCAAATGAATTACTGTCAGACATGAGAACATTTTCTACATCTTCTTGTCGACAGTCATAGACATCAATAAACATATGTGTTGGGTAATCTTGTCCATCAGTACCAATATCACTTAAACAACTGTTAATTTTAATTTCAGGAGTAGAAAAATTTTGTTCAAGCCTGAGTTGAGCCCAAGACATATCTTCAGAGTCTTTATAGTATGGCTTTGATCCTACAGACATTGTTCGGTAATAAGGTGTAGAATTTTCCTGGGACTGTGCACTCAATAATGATTGTCCTGTTCCTCTTTTAGTATAATGCCACGTATTAGCCCTTGAACGACCAAATGGTGGAAGATTATCTTCAGATAAGTTATCTGAAATATTATATTTTTCTTCTATAAGTGATGGACCAACGGTTAAAATTAAACGAGTATCATTAACGCGTTTAATGAAGCATTGGCCAATTTCTTGATCATTCACTGTCTGATTCATATCTACTGATATATCAGAGTCGTTGACATCAAATGATCGATTATTGTATGTTCGTAAACGTGAGTAAAATGAACGTTCCAATATGTAGTTTAATTTTTTTTCATCTCTAGCACTATTTAATTCTATAAAAAAAGGAATAATTAAACATGACTAAAGAATTAATTTCAAATGGAAAATATTCTTACCAGTATCATTTTGATCTGCAGTGAAAAGACTAAATGTTAATGAAGAATGATGCCTACATTTAGGTAGTAAATTTACTAGATTAAATGTAAAAGGCAATTTATATATACGACCAGCATCAATAATAACGGTTTTACTTTGTCTCCGTTTCTTATTTATATCTATATCTGGATTAGAAACTAAAATATTTTGGTTCATGCACATATGTTGCATATGTTGAAATGTAAATAGCGAGCCAATGCAATCGGAGTCCACTTGCCACAACTATAATTAAAATATAATGATAAATGGTTTTATACAAGTATATTTAAAGATATCCTTATTCAAACTACCTAGTATCTAATTAATTTAATAATTAAACTATACAATTTTTTATTCATCATATTTAATAACAGTAAACTTTATGTGGATAAATTATATTTTTTAATAACTGTAAGAGTTCATATTTTGATTGTTATCAACTAAATAATTTAATAAATTTTAACTGAAATAGGTACAAGATTATTGATTAAAATAAAACATTAATATTAAATTATGGCTGTATTATATTAGATTCTGAGCAGAGCCATGAATGTATAAATTTTACAATTCATGTGTGTATTTTTAAAAAAAAGTTTTTTGTGTCTGTCAACACCATTTGGGGCAGTAAGACTGCTTCGATTTTCTTCAACAGTATCTTGTTCAATGGGACAGTGAATCTAGTCTAGGTGTATTTGGGAGGTCAAAATTTAAAATTTTGCTTTTGAAAATGCCGGGTAAAACAGGAATATTTACGCAAAATCGGTTTTTGAAGTAACTCTAAAATAAATTACCGTATATACATGACACTTCACGGGTTGTTTGTATTAGAACTTTCTATACATAATAACATTTTTAAAATATTTGATTTGTTTACAAACAATTTCTGTTTCAAATTTTAGATTCTCAGCGGAGCGATGAATGTATTAATTTTACAATGATGTGTGTTTTTTTAGATTCTGAGCGGAGCGATGAATGTATTGATTTTACAATTTTTTTTATTTTTGTGTCTGTCATCACCTTTTAGGACAGTAAAAATGCTTCGATTTTCTTCAATAGTACCTTTTCTGATAGGAAAGTGAATCTAGTTGGTACCTTGGAGGGGTTAAAAGTTAAAATTTTCCAGTAGTTTTTAAATTTGCCGTGAAAAACAAATGAAAAATTAAGGGAAAAACGGGAATTTTTACGGAAAACCAATTTTCGACAACATCGATTTTGATTTTTGGTATAACTCTAAAAGAAATGACCGTAGATACATGAAATTTTGACTGAATGTTTAAATAAGCATTTTCTACACACCATAGCATTTTCAAAATATTCCGACTTATATTAAGCTGTTAACGGACATTTTCAGTTTCCAATTTTTTTATTTTTTTTTCTATAAATGTCATTAAAATTTTATTCGTTGGGTAAAAAATCTTGAAAATTAATAGTAGGCATCTAATATATATAGTTTCAATGGCAGATGAAAAATATTAAAAATCCGTAGTCACGAATTTTTTTTATAAGCATTCAAAGTTCAAATATTGACAAAATACGTAAAAACCACGAAAATGTGCAAATTATTTTGAGTTGGAAATTCATAAAAAATTTTCTTTTTAAATCAAAGATTTGAAAATGTAACACATGATTTCTCATAAGTTTTCCTAAGTTTATCAAAAAAAAAATAATATCTAATACCAAGTCAAATTAAATTTTTATGAACGTTTGAAGTTCATATTTTTACAACATAGGATAGTCACTCGTTTTTTCATGTAGTGATTTTCTTATTTTAAATGAATAACTGTAGATACTTAAAAATTTCACCGAATGTTTATATTAGCATTTTATATACACCATACAATTTTGAAAATATTTTGACTCTTTTTGAGCTTTTTACGGACCAATCAAATTTAATTTTTTTAAGATTTTTTTTATATAAATACCAATTTATTTTTATTTTTTGGCCAAAAATCATGAATATTTAATACAAGGCTCCTGATATATTGTTACAATAGCAATTGAAAAATATTAAAAATATATAGGCACACATTTTTTTTATAAGCATTTAAGTTTGAATTTTGACAAAATTATCAATCATTGTAATTAAACAATTATAAAATGTCCAGTTTTTATAATTAAGGATTGAAAATTTAAAACAAAGATTCTAATAAATAGTATATACTGTAATCAAAAATCTAAAAATGTACAAACACAGTTATTTTTTACAGACATTTTAAGTTCAAATTTGGACGAAATTACATATTAAAATCAATATTAACGATTTCGGGTATTTTGTTGTAATTTAAAAATATTATTTGTTGATATATTAATATGAAACTGAAAAGTCAAAATATGGCCTATCCATACATTCTACAGTTTAAATCAAATATTCATCTATACTTAACCTTAAATGACGTTTCCAGTTGAATTGTGTTTAAATGCTTATAAAAAAAAGACATAACTATAGATTTTTAATATTTTTCAAGCTTTTTTACCCAACAAATAAAATTTAATTAACAGAAAAAATTTTCCTGCGCTTTTGAAAACTATTGAAATTTTAAAAATGACCTCCTGAATGCACCAACTAGATTCACTTCCCTATCCAAACAAGATACTGTTGAAGAAAATCGAAACATTATTTCGACTACTTATCGTATACACAGACACAAAAAAAAATAAATAAATAAATAAAAAACACACATCATTGTTAAATCAATACATTCATCGCTCCGCTCAGAATCTAAAATATTAATAATCCAGTCACAATTTTTTTTTATAAGCATTTAAAGTTCAAATTTTGACCTAATTTATCAAACTTAATAAAATTTACAATGATATTATATCATTGAATTTAAATTTAACACCATCCATTACAGTGACCCATTTGTAACATACTGTATAGCAGAGTGACACCCACTTGCCCGCTTTCTTCTAGTTAATAATTTAATAAGGAGATTTTTTAGTTTTTATTAGTTCAATAAAGTATGAAAGACAAACCAACTAAAAATCAAAGTACTTAACAGCAATGGGTTTTTTTAAGGAAATAAATCTCTGTTGTAACAATAAACCTATACTCTGTCCTGCAGAAAACACACGTATGAACATTTTCAAATATTAATATTTTACATACTCATAAAGTCATAACTCACTTAAAAATTAAAATATCCTAAAAAACCGAAGAGAGATCACAGATAATGTTATTAAAAGTTTGATTATAGGTAAATTCACTCTAATATCAAAACTGACCCTATTGAAACTAATGAACAAAAATATGTGTTATATCGTACGTGTTTAAGACGGAGAAAACATATGCGGGTGCGATGTTCTCTTAAGGAAACACAGATAATATTTTTATCTTTAAGTTTGATAATAGGTCATTTCACAGTATTATTAAAAGTTACTATACAAAATTGGAATTGCTGAACACAAATTTGCTATGTTGTAACGTTTGTAAAACGGAAATAACCCACATTCGGATATGCTGTACTCTTTATTATAATTTTACTTATTGACGATTTATAGTACTAGTAATAAATTATAAAATATGTGTTTTTTCATTATATTAAACAGTCATATTGGCCAATTTGTTGTATTTTTTGCACACAATGTTCATAACTATGTTATAAGGCTCATAACATGTTTATATATTGAATACATATATAAATTTATTAAATCTATACATAATATATTGTTATTTTTTTACACAATCTGTTTCAATCTCTCTAAATATAGAGAATAATATTTTTGAGGGAATGAATTATCAATTTGTCTAAATATTGTCTCAAAACAATTTAAACATCATTTAAATGTGCAACATTTTTTTTTGTTTACTTTGAAAGTCGAGTACAAAGTCAAATAACAATAAAATATAAAATATATGGGTCCCTCAGATATTATTCTCAATCTTTTTTGTAATGGGTGGTTTTACTATAGGATTATTTATAAACATAGAAAAATGATTCTGCGTAAATGCGGTTTTTCCATGTCACACATGGGCCAGAGAGAGAAAACAAATAGTGCGCTGACATCCTCTTAACATTGTTCATACTAAAAATATGAATAGAAGGATAATACCGTGACTTACATTATTTATTAAATTATTCAAGTACTCAATATTGGTAAACAGACATTTATTATATAGCACACAGCAGACTAATGATAAACTTTGAAACCTATATATTACATGTCATTTATTTAAATAATGAGATACTTATTCAATATCTTTGTACATTTAGTAACATTAGTCCACAATATTTTAAATATATCCATTTGATAACAAGAAAATAAATAGTATTACATTTTGATACAATTTTACAATTTGAAATAATATTGTAACATAAACTGACTTTGATGACTTAAATAATATAAGCCATAGTTAGAAAAATTAAATTATTTGAATAGCAATACATTTCAATACTAGTTATAATTTACACTAAGTACTAGTTTAGCAGCGGCCATCTCTGTAGATCTTCGTAGTGCGTAGTGACTGAATTAAGTTGGAGGAGTTGAATCTCACTTTGTGCGTATTTGCAAAATATTTTATTATATTTAATAAATATAGTGAACAGACTACTTCTCCACTTAATTCATGAATTCACATGTTCTGTATATAATATGTATGGATACATATATATATATATATATAGGCCGCTGCTGCTATTACTAATTTAAAAATATTTTACAATCTCACAAAACTTATTTAATTATTGAGATAGGTACACATTTCATAAACGACTTGCTAACAATAAGAAGAAACAAAATAATTCAATTATTAGTGAGAAATAATGAAAAATACGCTTGAACGATCTTGGCCTGATCTAGATTAATACATTATAATGTCTTCAGGCCAATCTTTTGCGTAAATGAAATGTGTATAAATACTATCAAAATATATAAACTTTTTATAAAAATCTCAATACCTATAAGACCAGAAATATGATTAAATGTATAAACGTTCAAAGGCTATTTACATTTTTTTTTTTTGTATTCTTATCTATAAATTCAATTTAATTTGAATCATTATAATTTAATTTACATCAAATTTTTAGAATGAACTCATGTTTTGATATTAAACATAAAATGTGAGAGTGTTGATTTAATGTTAAAATACGTAGGCCAAGAGCTTTATTATTCATTTTTTATTTATGTAATTAAAAATGTTCTAAGAAAATAACTGTTTTAGGATATTAAATAAACTAAAAATGATTTTTTAATTATTTCAAAGTTAAAAGATAAAAATGTTAACACCTATTCAAAAAATATAAAATACAAATAAGTACTATTTTTAAATGTGAAAACAAAATATTTACAGAGTTGAATTGTAATTTGATGTTAAATGATTAAAAATAAAATTTTATAAAATAATTAAAGTAACCCACTGTGACATTAAAATGTACCTATCTAATATAAATTATAATTAATATTAAATATACAAAATATATTATTTAATATATACATAAATGTTTATAGTAAAAATGTAATTTAATTAAAATAAAACAAAGAAAAAAATCGATTAAATTCATTGAGATTTTACATTATTTGGTGCTAATAATACGAAAAAACCCTCACTTCTTTAATTAATACTAAACAGTCGAAATTCACCGAGTCCAATCAGCTGGAAGAGTTAGATCTGGCACGGTATGATATTAAAAAGATAATTTTCTATTTTATACCAAACGTAAAAACATAAAACATGCCTTGATCCAAACTTCCAACTGATTAGACAAACGGTTGTTAAACCACATGACAGTGTTGTTGCAACAAACGAACGGGAAAGAAACAGAAATAATTTACACATTAAAAACATAAAAACTAAAAACCAACTAAACACTTTTACTTTAGAAAACAACTCGCGATCTAAAAGCAAACGAAATTTATAGATATAATTTATCTAAACGAAAAAAAAAATAACTGAACGCTATAATTGATGTGTGATGATCCAACACCAAATGCGCTATGAGTCTACAACCGTCCGGAGTGACGTTTATATACTACGAATGTACCGTTTCAAGAGCCTGGCTCAAACAAGAGATAACGTACCAACAAATAAAAAACACACACGCCGGTTGACTAATAAGCGCGATATTTAAGTAAGTGCCTGAGCGTTATCTTTCGAGTGGTTGCGTTTAGATACAGAGGTAAGGTACGCCATTCGTATAACGAAATGCATAGAACCGTGTAATAATAATAGAAAAACTTCTACTAAATAACTGATAGCGATTGTAATACTTTGTCAGTTTGATGAAGAATAAATAAATTATGACGAAATGTAGGTACCTATAATACTCGACAAAAGAACAAATAGTATAGTATAATAATTAATAATTAGACGATCGGAACGCCGGCAAGTCGTAAACGACGATATACTGAAATTCCACGAACACGAAAAGATACGGCTCTGATCACGATTCACGAGTACCTACTTTGGACGTGCCTCAAAACACACTCGTTTTGCATACACATTACACATCACACCAATTAATCGTGTAATAATAATATGATCGTATTGATACGTATTTTATTTTGAACGTTATATTACTTTATTCTGTGTATTTGTGCACATTCTAGATTCCGATATATTTATTGTATATTATACATTATTAATATTGTATATTTGAAACGGTTTGAAAGACACTAAAGCCTCACATAGATTATTACGATGTTCATGGACAACGAATTATTTAAAGCAAAAATATCGACATTAATAGTGAAAAATAATTAAGTGCATTAAACTAAATATTATAACATATCGCTGTGGTTGTGCATACGTCAATATTTCAAATTTGATAATATATAGGTATATATATTAAATACAATTTCAAGATGAGAATTTTATAAACAATTAATTTTTTTTAATAAATACAAATCGAAATTACCTATCTATTCGTGTGAACCTCAAAAGAGAAAAAATATAGAAAATTGAGTAAATTCTTATGTTTGGTTTGAAAGAAATATTTAATATTACAATCACGTCCCATTGTCCCAGATGGAGTTATAAACTCGAAATAAAAATCATAACAATGATAATGTTAACATATAATTTATTTATGATTATACTCAAAAATTAATGATCTTCCTCAAAACTAAAAAATTAACTTTATCTTATACCTGATTCTATGCAATTTATTTTTCTTGCCATTACATTTCATTTATTACATATATTTATCTATGATATAACTAACCTCGATTCGAATGATTCTTACACATTTCAAATTTAAATTCTTATTCATACAATTTTTATTAATCACGGACCAATCATCAGTAAAGATTTCTTTCAAATTTAAAAATGGACCATCTACCAAACAACAAGGTAAAGATAAAATACTCTTAATTTTTATTATATTTATCTGAATTATTTTAAAAATATATTATGTCATATTATATGCTATTCTTATTTCTTCACACCATTAAATATTTAAATACGATATTGATTAGGTCACTGAAATAGATTTTTTTAATTTTAATTAAATGATAAATCATTCTACCTATCTATTTATTATGGTTATTTTATATTATATTTATTTTATTATTAGTATTTAATTAGTTAAGTAGATAAAACTGATTTTTGCCAAAATATTGTATACGATTTAATCACCTAAATCAATATAGGTACGAGTGTACGACGCACAGTACAAATTGATTTAAATTAATTAATCTTCAATATTTTACCTACACTGTGTATAAAAAATAATAATTACGATTAAAATAATTAATGTTATAATATTTTGAAAGTCTCTACGAAGTTTCAAATTAATTACTAAACTTGATTGTGCAAAAATCATAAGATTTTATTTAATTTTAAAAATTTGAATTTCATACACGATTATAAAAAAGCGGGTAAGTTGGTGTCGCTCCGCTGTACAGTAGGTTAACAAGTGGATCACTGTAATGGATGGTGTTAAATTTAAATTCAGCGATATAAAATCATTGTATAGGAAAAACGATTCGGAGCGAAGACGGTTTGTCAGCCTATGATATTACTAAGTAGGTATTTTTGATATTATTGTTATTAAAGTAATTTATTTTACTGTTAGGCATTAGTACCTCTAACAGTACCTACGTTATATTAATTTTTGTCAACAAAATAATATACTCTAAAAATGTCATATACCCACGAATATTATTTTAAATTACAACAAAATAACTAAAATCGTAATTCTTGGTTGTAATATGTGATTTCGTCCAAATTTGAACTTAAATTTCAGTAAAAAATAACTGTTTATATATTTTTTTAGACTTTTTGGTTACAGTGCGAATTATTTCTCTTAATTATTTCTCTTTGTTTTATATTTTCCATTCTTAGCTATAAAAATTGAACATTTAATAATTTTTTTAACTACAGTAAATTTTAACTTCAAATACTTAAAAAAATAAAAAGACGCGCATTATTATAACATGCTATTAACAACTCAACAAGAACTTTGTATTACATTTTCATGTATAGAATATTTTAAAATAAACATTTGATGAACATTTCAAGAACCTAAGGTTATTATTTTTTGATTAACAACATAATAAGAAAATCGCTGTATGAAAATTTGATTTACCGGTGAATATCCAATGTCTAACTTCAAGCGCTCGTATAAAATGTATTTTAGTTCCGGTAAACTTATATATCTTTTTTTAATGTAGACAACTTAAGGGGAATCTAGTATTACATTTTCAAAGCTGTGATACAAATAGAAACATTTTTATGAATTTCTAACTCAAAATAATTTGCCAATTTTGGCGTTTTTGATGAATTTTGTCAACATTTTAACTTCAGTCTCACATAAAAATTATTGTGGATTTATACTCCACTTTTTTTTTAATGTCCACATTAAACATCAAGTTATGAGGAACGTAATATTATATTTTTTCAAGTTTTTTAACCGACCCATAAATTTTTGTATGGACAATATTTAAAAATAAACTTATAAAACTCGAATTTCCTTATGTTTATGAATAGCTTAAAAATATTTCGAAAATGTTATTATGCATAAAAATTGCTAATATATACAATCAGTGAAAATTTCATCTATATTCAATTTTTTTCTTTTTAGAGTTACACTAAATACAAAATCTCAGTTTTTCCTTAATTTATTTGTTTACCAAACGTTTATGAAAACTATTGGGATTTTTTTATTTTGATCCAAAGTATCGACTAGATTCACTTTCCTACCAGAAAATATGCAGTTGAAGAAAATTGAACAGAAAAATAAACCTATTACAAGTTGACTGTGTCATAGTTAAGAGTTATTAATTAAAATATGTACTAGTCCTTAAAACTAGTTCAATTATTAAAACATATTTACATATGTATAAACTTCAAATAAATGTTTCTAAATTTGTTAATGCCAAGACTTAAAAGTAAATAAATTATACATTTTGGGTTAAAATGTTAGATTATTTGTAGTCTTGGAACATTTAAATCTAAAACGACGTAAATATCAAGAATAACATACAATGTTAAAATTAGACCACAAAATTATCAATCTACGAAGTAAATTAAATTATTAATATTATTATGTAAAACAAATTGGCCGCGATTTTTAGTCACCAATATTTCTCGCTCTTTAAAAATGTTTTAACTATAATGTGTAATGTGTATTAAGGTATTCTGTATACTAAGGTCTTAGGTAAATGAAGTTAATTTGGACACTTGGTAGTATTATTTATATATCTACCTACATACTATAGTATTCATTATTATAAAAAGTATCTACATTGAATAGTATCTATTAACACTAAATATTTTTATATAATCATAATGTTACATAATTTCAATGTAATGTTCTATAATCTTATCACGAGATGAATATTTTAACTTGTTATAATTTTAACGTATACCAAGATATTACCACATAATGTAAATACTTCAATAATACCTAATATGGAAATATAATTGTACATGGTAACTACGCTTATTTAGTTGGTCAAACGCTTGATGGTTGTTGTTGGATATTATATTTATAAAAATTTCATTTTTAACTAATAATATTTATTTTATCAATTTGAATTTAAATATAATTTTAAAACTTATGTGAATACAATAATATTATAGTTTTTAGATAGATTTAAAAAAAATTTTATTTGATAAAATTCGAAAATAGAATTTTGAATTTTCAAAATTGTATTTAGTTGAATAAATGTAGGTATTTATCTAAGATGGCTCCATTTAAATCGTAAATTATTATAGAAATGTACAGTAAACGATTATATACAAATGAAACGAAATATATTATTTACTATAATTACATGATAGTATTCATGTTCAAACTTATTCCGGCTTTGCTATACTATATGTAAACCAAAATGAAAAACTTAATTAATTTTCTCTTATAATACAATCATCATACAGCACATTTAATGCAGTAAAAGTAACTATTTTAAAGATTTAATGGCAAAGTTACCAATTATTAAATATTTAGGTGTTATAGTTGTAGTTATTTGTTAATTAAGTACTTATCATTTATCAAGTGTTTTTCTTAAGGAATAATAAATTTAATTGAATATGAAACATAATCGAAGAACTCGGTTATTTTAGTGCTTTATACCTTATATTACTACTTAAAAAATGTTTTTACATTTAATTTAATATTTTACTTTTTATCAACATAATATAGTGCGACGTATATTTGTTATGCAGTAGGCACCTAAGTCCTAAGTACTTAGAAACATATTTTTATGAACATCTCGAGTGTAGAACTTAATACTTATTTACAATCATCTAATCTAAATGGTAAAATATATACTGCTGGTTTTAAGGTTGGGTACGACGGTTTTTCACTTCTTTGTCAGTGTTATAGTAATACTCATATTTCGTTACAAATCCGATTCATACATTATTATTTTTATAAATAAGTAAAAATAATTTAATCTTACAACATTTTGGTATATTTACAGGCGTTCAAAAACATTTGTATAGGTTTAGTTTGATTACTTATATGATTTTCGTTTAGATATTTTGGGAACATTTTGACTGCAAATTTCGAACGGTGCCTGATCAATTAATACTATATTTTATAATATAGGTACAATAGTTTATTAAATAAAATTTACTCCCAATGTTCCTTCATCTATATATTATATAAAAGAACTTGTCCTGACGGACTGACAGATTCATTATCGCCTAGCCGGAACCGCCGATGCAATGAGTATGCAATTTGGTCAGTAGTTTCGTTCTATGATGTATAGACAAGACACCCAATAAGAAAGGATTTTTCAAAATTCGCATTTTAATGAAGTTCTCAAACAAGAATTTTGAGATTTACGGTAGAAATTGAAACATTTTATAAATTTTCAAATAAATACAAAATAATTTCCAAATAATTTTAACTTTAAATGCTTATAAGAAAAAATCATACGTACGTATCTTTAATATTTTTGAACAGCTATAATAACAACATAAGGGTACCTAAATTAAATTGTCAAGCTATTTGACAAAGAGATATCAACATATTGATATTTATAGAAAATAAACTAAGACAAATTGAAAATTAAAAATGTCTATAAGTAACTAATACTAAAAATAGATGAAATACTATGTACCATGTACAAACAAGATAACCTATAGCTAACATAAATTAAATTTAGTAAACAATGAACATTTTAGTAAAAATGATATCCATAATATACCTTTAAATATTATCCAATTGCTATCATAACAACTTATAAAGAACTTTCAGCTTTGTAAAACTTTAAAGCTTTTTGACCCGACGGAAAAATTTAACTAACATTTAAAGAAAAAAAAAATGTTAGTTAAAAATGGCTATAAATAGCTCAAAATGAATTGAAATATTTTGATAATTGAATCACGTATGGAAAATGATAAAATTAATATTTTATGCGAATCTCAAATATTTATACGGTTATTCGTTTTTGAATTACAATACAACAAGAAAATTGTTCCATGAGAAATCATTAATTTACAAGTAAATATCTTGTCGAAAATATTTGACCTATAAACGCTTACAAAAAATTAATTTGACTTTCCAGTAAACATTTTTTTGTATTAACTTTTTAAAAGTTATATACAAAAAACTTAAAAATTTCTAATTCAAAAGAGTTAACAAATATTCGTGATTTTGACAAGTTTTGTCAAAATTTTAACTTCAGATGCTCATAAAAAATTATTTTAAATTTAAACTCATTTTTTTTTAATTCAGTAATAACAACATACGATTTTATTAAATTTTCAAATTTTTTTTCCACAATAATTAAAAATATGTTTCCGGTTATTTTGATCTCTATAATATTAAGTGGCAATTGGTAACCAAACATAGGTACACGTAAAGCATAATATTACGATACAAAAATTAAATTGAAACATGTATTTTACAAATTTTTTTTAATCTCGTAAAAATACGAAATTTAACATGGTTAAATCCATCAAACACCAATGGGGGGGGGTCGTATCCCATGGACACCTCACCGTAAATAAAATAATATAATACTGGTCCTAAGTATACAGTACTAATATAGTGGTTACTAATATTTTTTACAAGACTTGTCGTTTTATGTCGTATATAAGTCGACTATAGGTTTTGTTGTGTTTAACCCCGATTGAGAACGAAATACCTTAAAAACACTGAATCTGTTAACAGTTGTACATTTTAAAATACTTATAACCAGTGGCGTATTTATGGGAGGGGTTTATGGGGTTCAGACCCGCTCCCAACCATTGGATGTAAATACCTATTGAAGTATCTAATAATATATTCTTTAAGAGACCCACCCACTTAAATAAGTTTGGAAAATTAGCTGGACCCCCCCCCCCATGAGAAATGCCTAAATACACCACTGCTCATAACATGCATAAATTAAAATATGAAAAAAAGCTTACACGAGGCCCTATTGAAAAATTCTCGCCTTTATAATTTGTATTATAGGTAATTACTAATTGCACTCTAATATGGAAAATAACAAAGTAAAATAGATTATTCTAAATATAATATTTGGTATTTATGCGTTTCTATGACAGGGACAACACATGCTCGTATGAATAGTACTCTTGATTTTTATTTCATTATTGTTTAATTGATTTATTTTACTTTCTTAAATGACAATACATTTGGACTTGAAAAATATAATAATATGTACACGGCAGTACAGTTCACAGCCACATCTATCTGATTGAATGGATAGAACATGTTGTCGTATGCCTTTAACCACCAGAGGTCATAAACGAGATGGGTCGAAAATAAGGAAATTAGAAATTCATTTATTATAAATTAAAACAATGACTAAACAAGTATGAAAAAAAATTTTAATTTATTTTAATAAAAACACATATACCTATGTCCTATATAATATTATATATTAATATAATCACTTACACTATAAATACTAATACAAATAATGTATACCTATATTATGATATATTTTCGTAATATTTCGTCAGTGTTTTAATTTTTTTCACGTATTATCTGTAAGCGATAAATATTTAAACACACGCGTCGACGATGACGGAGTTTATACACAGTAGGTAAACAAGCAGTTATCCAATAACGCACCTCAGTAGGAGGGTCGAAACCAGGTATTGTTATCGATGAATAAATATTTGTTTATTTGTTTAGTTATAAAGATAGTAACGCGACGATGACAAAAAAAATAAGGATTAATGAAATAATACAATACATCTTCCTTCCTCTTTCGTACTTTACTACTACTACAGCTTATTTTAATCTATTTCAAAATTGCTATTAATATCACACAAAATATATATATTGTATTATACTTCCATCTACCTAAAGTAATTACTATTATCGATTTATGTTAATTCCCATTTAGTGATTACTGATTAGTATACCTTTGCCTGTATTTTTTTTTATATTATCCTGCATACCAGCGCATTTATATAGGATGGACTTAGACATTTAATAACTTAATCAACAAACATATAAAACCTATGTGCAGACAGGTGGTTTTAAAATCCTCAAAACAATATAATATCAGTTCTCTTATATTATAATCACACTTCTATACGATTTATAACTATATTTTTCATATTATCTATGACTCAATATATATTATCTGTCTAAATGTCTTAGCCACACAAAGAATATTTACAAAACACTTATAATATTTTATCGTAGTATACGTAAATCCATTGATAATGTTATAACAAAATAGGCCATAATATTATATTAAATAATAAGAATTATTTTTTTTTCCGATATTATCATTTACTATATTATAATACACATACTACATTCATAACTAGAGCTCGGAACTTAATGCACTTAAAAAGTACAAAATATGTATGTAATTATGCGTTTAAAAAAGTATAAATATGCACTTATTTTTTTTAATGCAATATTTTCATAATACAAATATTTTATTTACTAAACATAATTGACCGGTATAATTATTAATCTATATATTATATAAAATACGAAAAATGTTTCTATGTTTCTATGTATTTTATGTACCGTTCATCTGATTGCCATGAAATTTGGTACAGAAATAGATTAGACCTTGGACAAGAAGATAGGCTGACATTTGTCGTAAAAAAGGTAAATAAAAGGTCCAACCCGGGGAGGTTCTCAAACAGAGATTTTGACGATGGTAATTTTTGTTTATAAATTGTTACTATTATTTTTAATATGATAAGCATGTGTATTTTAGTACAGAATGTATCAAGTTTGAACCACGGTTTCAGTGGACAATTTGTTTGCATTTTTTGATACTTTAGGGTTAAATTATACACTTAAATACGCGGTGTAATTGGTCTACCTAATAATATACTGCTCGTATAATCACATGAGAATCTCACGGACAACACTGGTTGGGATAGATATAAATTAATACATAATATCATTTAGACTTAAAAAGCATTGCTTCTACAGCGCGTCACACCCAACAATCAGAAAAACCTAGCAATACCAATGCATTGCCGTGTCAGTTAGTAATATATAAGATAAGATAAAAAAATAAATAGCTTGAAAAATGTTCTCAAATAAAATTAATTTCTTTTAAAATATTCCCATTAAATTATAAATCTGTAAAGCATAAATCAAAATTAGAAAACTTGGGATTTGAAAATCATGATACAATAATACCTAAGGAAAACTCTTAAAATAAATATTATATATATATTTTTTTTAATGCAATATTTTCAAATTATCATTAATTATTAAAATATGCCCTAAAAAATGGTAAAATTAAGAAATCTGTGCTTAAAATGACCGTCACTAAATATCCAAAAATAATTAGAAATCTAAAATGCACTATAAACTTTTAATATGTTTTTGTAGTGTTGTGAAAATAATTTCAAGGCACCTACTTGGTAATAAATTGAATAGCCTAATCAAAACATGCAAATGTTTGATAACTTTCGAGTCCTATTCATAACCATGGCAAATTATTGAAAGAATAATATATTTCGAACAGTCAATAGTCAAACTGTAATTTATAACAATATATCACAAGTTTATTTTTTGTTTATAATCCCATTTGCATTAAATTCCTTCACAGTTTTTACAATTATAGTTGAATATAAATCAATTAATGAACGTTAATCTAGTTAATCAGTGCTTTAACAATGAATTTGCTTGTGAGATACCCAGGGGTAGACTGGGTTACTGTACTACTGTGAAATTGCACAGTGGCCAATGTCATATTATCCCCCCAGGGCTAGTACAAAATAATTCACTTAGTATATTATTATTTTTGCAGGACATCTATTTAGAACACCTTTGTAAATCATAATTGACCAACATGATCCACTCTGCTCAACCAAACTTTAAATACTTATAACCAGAGCAAGTGGATTTGCATAATGCATAATTTTTGGGGAAATACCTAGCAATGCTTTTAAAGTACATAATCCGTTTCATACATTAAAGAATTGAAAACATAAACTCTTATTTGTCGTTTTTTATAATTTTATTAATTTTTAGTATATTATATTTGTTAGTTACACATTTTATACATTTTTAGATTAAACTTAATTGGTAATTCGAAACAATTTGTCAAAAATTGGTTTTGTGTAAAATTCCCATATAACCTGATTTTTTTTGTTTTTCCGGACTTATGAAAACAACTGGAAATTTTCTATTTTAACCATCACATTTAATTAATCACGTTTATACTCTAGATTTTACCTATGATTTTTGATTTAAAGTGCAATATAAATAACAATAACAATCAATCTTAGTAACTAAAAATAAAAAATTATGGTTGTAATAGTAATAGTATAGTGCCAATTTTTTTTCATAATAGTGGGTCGAACGGGGCTTAGTTTGCCCCTATAGATACCTCATTCCTGATAACCAATATGTAGTGTAAATGTTTAAAATTTAAATAAAAGTTATTAATGGATAAAGGTGGGGATATGTGTTCAGTAGGTGTTTAGAAGGGTTACTGTAGTAGATATATTAAGTATGAATTGATATAAAATCATTGAATACATGAAACAATTCTGATTGAAGACTGACTGTCAGCCTATATTACTAAGAATATTTTATAGTAACATAACTGTATAAATAATTTATGTTACTATTAGACATTGGTAATTCAGTATGTTGAATTAATTTTTACCAAATAAATGTCATTGTCTGTATACACTATATAATATAATAATAAACTTTAAAAGTTTCGAGTATCCAAAAATAATATTTTTAAATTACAACTTAATAACTAAAATTGTTATTCTTTGTTTAAATATCCAATTTAGTCCAAAGTTGAACTTGAAATATCCATAAAAAAAACAGTGTTTGTATATTTTATAGATATTTTTGGTTACAGTATGAACTACTTATGAGAAACCTCTTTGAAATGTTATATCTAAGTATTATTAGTTTCATAGTTAAGACTATACAATTTGAACATTTTATACATTTTTAACAACAAAGTAATTAGTACATTTTCAAGATTTTGAAAATTTATTCAAATTAACACTCTGAATGCTTATAAAAAATTTTGTGCCTATGCATCTGCAATATTTTCCAACTGCTATGACAACAATTTATGAAGAACCTTGTATTAAATTTTCAAGCTTTTTGAACCAATTAAATCATTTTATTAAATTTTATAGAAAAAAAACTAACAAACGTTTTTAATTTAAAATGTCTATAAATAGTCCAAAACAAATCAAAATAATTTGAACATTTTATAATGTATAGAAAATGATAAAATGCTTTATGTTTGGTCTCTTTAAGAGGATATTACACGGATTTTTTTTGTCTCCATTTTACAAGTGTTTAACATAGGAAATTGTACGCTCGCAGATCACGTTTCACTCTGTTAGTTTTAAAATTGAGTGAATTTACTTCTTATAAAATCAAAAAATAAGATTATTATCTAGGGCATTTCATAGGCTTTCTTTTATATTTTAATTTTTAAGTGATTTCTGAGTGTTTTAAAATTGTAAATTGGTTTTATATCTCAAAATACTCATAACTCGCTTTAAAATTAATTTTGCACTTGAAAGACTGAGATAATAAATGTCGGTGTAACGTCCTCTTAATGTGCAAACAATGATTAGTTGTACAGTCGAGTTAGGATAACTAGAACCTAAATATCTAGAAAACCCTAATAATTCAAATGTTATTCATGCCCTTTGAAGTGATTGTAAGTTATATTTGAGATGTATAAATTAAAAAATACAATTCAATTTATATTTATTCCCTCTTGAGATTTAAGTTATCAAGGATTGACTGTAACATTTTATTATTTTAGTATATATTATCTACAAATAGAAGTCTATAATTATCCATGCATTCATCTTAAAATAAATAAATAAATATATATAAAATCAAATTAACAATTGTTATTTACTCACCGCATCTGCTAATTGTTCATACATCAATCCTGACATATAATTATAATTTTGTGTTTTATTAACTACCACTGTTCCGTGTTGTGGCTCGATCCAACATTCTGTTATTAATTGGTATTCATCTTCTGTTCTATGTTTTAAACAACAATCATTATTATCACCGGCAAAAGAAACTATTTGTTTTCCTTGTTTTTGACGTTTTTCAAACTTTTGTTGATCATCAATTGGCAATATTGATGACCTTTCATCATCAATATTTTCCATGTTTAATTGATCAAATACACTATTATATTCATAAGTTTTTTGTTGCTGTTTTTGTAGCTTATTAGGCGGAAATAAAACATACTGGATGACACAATGACTTGTGGGCGTACTAGGACAGTGGGCTGATCCCTAGAATGTAATATAATTCATTTATTTTTTAAAGAATAACTTAATTTATTTTTAAATATTTTAAACTAGGTAATTGATTATTTTTTATAAGGTTGATACATTATAAATATTTTAGTTATAATATTATATATAAATTATTATTTTCAATTATATATCTTTCAACTTATTAATTATTGTTATTTTAATTTTAATAAATCCGGTTAAAATAATATTTTATTTTCTATGGAGGTAAATTGGTAGATCTTTAAATATAAAAATTGTTTTCTGGTAAAATTAAAGTAAATATAATTTTGTGATCATTAAGATATGATATTATGTGTTGATATATATATATTTTTATTCATACCAACAAAATGTAATCAGTAAGTAAATTTTATATTTTAGGTATATTTAACAATGAATATAATATCAAGTACTATAAAAATGAGCAATTATTTATATTTTATATACAAAGTATAAACTTTGTAGTAATAGAATAAATACAACTAGGAATAAAAATATCATTTGACAATAAGCTAAATTGTGGTCTAAGCCCATTATAAAATGTTTGTACTTAATATACTATTGTGCATGCAATTACACCTTAAAATCTACATTTCTTTGTTGTTTTAATTGATAGAAATTTATTATAAAAATATGGTGTATGGTATACTAACTTCTATCATGTCTACTTCTAAAACCATGTTTATAATACCGGCAGATGAATGTGCAAATTTGAAACCTTCTCTCAATCGTATTCTAAAAATTACATAAAAAAAAAAATAAAGATAACCTAATAAAACACTTAATATAAAAGTTTATTATTTTAAATGCATGCATCAGTTATAAGAATTATAAATAAAATAGAATAGCCGACATCAGTGTAAAATATAACATTAAGCACTGTTTACCTAAATGGTATTAACAAAAGGAATTGTCAACATTTAAATAGATCATATTTTTAAAATAACCTTCCTTTTTCAATTATGAGAAAAGTTTTGACTGTACAATATTTTATACATCTGAAAACACTAATCAGGTAGACTAAAGGCTCCAAAAGTAGCTTAAAGTAGTTAAATATCTGGCATGTAAATAAAACATACACATCTTTAATGAAATCTTTTATGCTGTTTTAACGTAACCGAGCTCCAAATTATTATTAAATTAAGATAATTTATTACTGCTTTTATATAAATAACAAAAAAAAATAAATATACTCTGCATCAAATGAATAATGATTAAAGCAAGGTTAGGTTGGGTTATCTAAAATCAATAAATCATAAAATTGAAATTTTTATATGTGTAAATTGATAACTGATGTAATTCTATGAGATGATATATAAAACAAGATGAATATTTCCATGCCTAAGCTATATAATTGCCATATACCAGAGAATCACTGAAAATATATCAACCATATTATAAAGCACAATTTTATTACATTTCAAGACTGTGGCGAATTATTTTCACCTTGGAACTATGAAGTTATTTTTGGATATTTTAATGAAAGTGCCACAGGTGAATTTTATAATATTTTTTTATTTTAAAAATAATGTTTAGATGACAGACATTTTAACTTTTCTAGTCCACCTTCAAGTTTAGTGTTTTCAAAATATAAATAAAATTTTTATACCTCATATAATCACTAAAAAATGTAATGCAATGAGTTGGTTAGTTTGTATGAAAATATACCTAGACAATATTTTTTGCAGTTATGGCTAGTAAATCTTAATAACAATATTTATATTATACCTTGTCAGCACTGAAAGAGTACGTGCTAAATGCAATTGTAGTTGGAATTTTTGACACACACTATTGCTACATTGACTATAGCGACTACATTCACTACTCCATATCCACCGTTTATGATACAAATAACGCGAAAGAGTAGTCGTTGTTGATACAGCTTTTGATTCTCCTTCAGTTGACTCATGGACAGTATTAAGAGGAAGACCAACATTTAATTTAGACCTCGGCTTTTGTGTATTAATTGTTGTTATAGTAGAAGAGGGTTGTGAGCCATCAGGGAATATGACAGTGGTGAATTCTGAAGGAATCCGCTCATATCTTGAATTATAATAAAATTTCAAAATATATTCCGATAATGAACACTAAAATTAAATAAAATGTTCCTATTAAAACTTATACCTGATTAAAATTTTCTCAAGTGGTTTATCCATTAAATACACATATCTTTGATGTTTTGAAGGTTTATTTGGTGTTAATAATTCTTCAGTAATAATTGTTTTATTTATTTTGTTGCCATTTTCTTGATCCTCTAGATTTTCTTGATTGTTATCTTCAGAAATAGACTGTTTCACTGCAGTAGTTGAATCCAATAGTTCAATATTATTTTTCAAATCATCAATAATCTATAAGTAAAAGTAAATGTAATAAACTGTTTTAATAATAATAATAAATAAATTATTTAAACCTTATGGTGGACTGCAGCTGGTACACAACTTTGAAACGCTAAATGCAATACTACACAACAACAAGATGGTGGCCTAGGCGAAACTCGTGCAATACAAAATGATACATCATCAGTATATGTTTCACTATTAACAAAAACAAAAGTTCAATATAAAAAGATTTTAAAAACTGTATACAATTTACCTTTGGTCTAAACATTTTACATAAGAGTGTTCATCAATTAAAACAAATGTGCACCATTGCTTCAGCAAAGCGAAAAGTGAAACAGATGATTTAGTGCAGGTCAGTGTTTGATAGCTATCATTATCTGTATTTTCCTTACGAAACCCTTCTGGTAATGGTCGATCATGTCTCAGCAACAATACACCACCACCAATTCTATAAGTGGAAAACCATTTTGGCCACTGAGTATCAGGGTCTAAGGCACAAACAGGTTTCCAAAAATCGATAAATCTTTGATGTTGTTGATCAGTATAACTTTGTTGTTGATCACTAAAATACATTACATATTTTATAAATGTACACATCAAAAAGAGCAATTCAATACTTACTCTGTTTTAAATTGATTCTGTTTCAAGCTAAATGATGTGTTTGAATTTGTTGCCAAATAATAAAATAATGGTACACCACTAAGTAATGGACTTTTATTTGGAACTTCAGATGCCAAAAAACTTAGAGGGTTTGCTTCTGTTTTCTCGGTACTAAACACTGTGTCTGTTTTAGAGTTACTATTTAAATTACTAGAATCGTCCAATTGTAAAATGTCAGGTGTTTCTAATACTTGGAGATTTTGTATCACTTGTAATGATGGTTCTATTTCCACTGTTTCATGACTTTCTGGTTTCTGTAGTTGTTGATCTTGAACAATTTCATTCTGTTCTAATGGTTGATTACAGTTGTCAGAATTAATTAAATGACCTGTACTAGGAGAATATGCTTCCAAATGTTTAACGAGCAGATCAGTTTGTGCTATGGAACGCATAGTTAACCAAAACCGAGCAATCAAAGCTTGTCTATACTTAGAAGTAACTCTTTTTTCAATACTAGTATATGATCTATCTGGCAGCAAATTCAAATTTCTTGTTATAGTAGTTGTAGCAGTAGCAACAGAAATTGATGATGATCGGCAGGATGACAATTGAAATTGGCATTGTCTAGGTATTTTTGACAATAACTGAGATTTTTTAGTTCTAGTACATGTTATGTCATGTAGAAACTCATATGGTCCTACGATTTATAATATAAATGAATCAGTTTCAATGATAGGTAATAGTAATGAACTGTAGTAAATTGTTTTACCTTTGACCGAAACAGTGTAGTAGATATTTAAACTGTCTAGTTGTATTGATGCAGGAGGTTGTGTTGTTGGTGTCGTTGGTTCAACTGGTTCTGGAGTTTCTTCAATAATAATTGGTTCAACTTTTTTTTTTAACGATGGTGGCCATTTCACAGTTATGTCATACTCAATATATATATGATTAGTCCAAGGCAAAATTAATTTTAACTGTAGTTTACTAGAATTATTCATGTAAGGAACAACAGTTGAACTTCCTGCATCTTTGTATTGAATATCCTAAAATTATTTATGTATCAATAATAATATGAATAAAAAATTCTTGTTATAAACAATAAAATATTAATCAACTGAAAATAGGAAAATCCAAGTTATATAAATACCTCAATAATAAATCCTTCACGCAAACGACAACACACTATATTATCAAGATTTGCTTGAATATGATCACTAAATTGTTTTTTAGAGACCAATTGTGTTTGTCTATTACCATAAAAATTTGAATTCCTAAAACAAATCAGTATTTTACATTATTGTGTTATGTTTTTTGTCAGTCATGTTATAGAGCAAAAATTAATGCTTCAATCTTCCACTTTGAGGGTGGTATCTTAAAAAATCACATCTAGTAGTACTTTGGGGATAATTTAAAATAATTGGGAAAAAACTAACAAAAAACAACAGGAAACTGGACTTAGTACTACCAAAAAGTACTAGAATAACCGCAGACTAGATATTATTTAACAAAATATTTTATAGTGACATTTTTTAGATTTGATATTATTAAAATAGTTTGGCTCAAAATTAGCAAAATAGAAATTTTTGATTTTATTTTGAAAATAATTATTGTATGAGTGTTTTAAAATCAAATTTTGATGGAATTGCATATCTATACCAAAAATAAAAATTTTTAATTAAATATAGTTAGTTTGTTATTCAAAAAAATTTAACTTTAAAACTTGAAATATACTACTAATTAAATAACCATTTTCTATACTAAATAACACTTTCAAATTATTTATGTCACTTTTAAGCTAAGTAAGATATTTGAAATTTTATAATTTTTATAGTATTTATTATCTTGATAAATGTTGATCATAATTTTTTTATGGTCAAAATGCTTGAAAACCGAATACTAAGATGCTTATAGATATGGAAATTTTAAAATATAATATATTATTATATGAAATAACTTGTTATTTATACATTGACTCATTAGCAAAACTCTCAGTTAAGCTATTATTTAATAAAATATTAATTAATTTTAAGTTTATATTAAACGAGGATAAAATGAATGTTATTCAATTATCATATTAGGAAATATCAAAGTTGGTCTTGTAAAATTAATTGGATTCCAATACTTATTACTATGCCTAAGTATCAAAGAATCAAATGAAAATATCTCTCATCTGAACAATTTAGAAGAATATTTTTACCATTTTTAAATTATTATTATCTACTCAAGCCATTTCTACAAAATCCAATTTTAATGAAAAAAAAATTATTATCGGTAGATAGCGCCCTTTTTTAAAAGTATGGGTCAGTCATATATTAGGAATACATTAATTGTGTAAATAAAATAATGATAAATACCTCACTGTCCATTCACCAGGGCGAACACGTGGAGGTGTGCAACTAAGATTTGTTGTATTGTTTGGAGACTCATTACCATCTCCTCTTTTAAACGACCACATGATGAATTTATCGTGATAAAAATTAACAACTAAATTAAGTGTTGTTTTTGGAAATGAGTTTAAGTAAGTACCAGATGTGGCTGTTGCTATAAGCTGCATCAACTCAGAGTATGGCACATTCCCATGGCCTGAATGGGGGTGAAATTGACTAGATACATGCAAAAATGAGCATGCCACACTTATACATCTTAATTGATTTAAAACGGAATCAAGCACTTGTATGTCAGCCAAAGTAATCATCCCATCAGTTATGACAATTAAATCTGAAAAACAAATATTGTTACACTACATATATTAAAATTAAAAATCAAATACACAAATAAATATAATATAATATATGGTTGTAGAATTAATATACATACAGTACATCATAATATACTTATTTATTTCTATAATTTCTAATTAAATATATTATATAAAACTTAAAAACTATTTTAAGTATAGGATCATCTAAGAAAACGAGATGATTTAGAGCAGTATAACTAATGAAAAATGAGGTTAAAAAGGTATCACAATACTATATATAATGAGTACATATGAACATAATTAAGTTCAGTGGCGGCTTGTCAGGGGAGATTTTGAAACAGTCTTCTCTTAAAAAATACTAGGTACTTAAAAATGATAATTAATTAAAAATAAAATGTATAGAAGTATTTTTATCTGAGATGAAAAATATATTGTTTTCTTTGTCTATTAATATTAAAGGCCACAAAATCTAAAACCTATGAATAGTTATTTGGACAGAAATATTATTTTAGTAATTTGAGCAACGGTTGCTGATTTAGTGAAAATGCCACCCGACAGTTTTAATCGTAATAAGTAATGTTAACGTATGTTGGTAGAAGGAGCAGGGGAGAATAAGCATCATACTACAGCTGGAATTGAATCTGAGTTCTTGACATTAATGCCGTGCCCTCCTCATTACATCACTGTAAGCCATCTTCAGTAACCCTAGAATATTTATTAATGAGCCGCTACTGTTTAAGTTCAACACAAAATCTATTATAGACATGGATATAACAATAACAAATAAGTCAGTCCAAATAAAAATAAATATTAAATGATTTATAAACATTTTCAAGAAAACTATTGGAAATTTGAAAATAATATCAAACATTTACATTACTATCTGTGTCAACTTTCTAATTAACAAACATGAAATTGGAACTCCAAGTGTAATCCAAAAAAAAAAAACACATTGTTTTATAACTTTAGATATATTATGATAGTTATAATTTTAATAAATTGACATGAAAAAATAATTGTAATTTGAAACTACAAAACCAAATTTTACATAAATATTTAATTACTTTAAATAATTATTTCTCAAAATATTGAGGCCAACATTTGTTTATATTATTAAATTATAACATAACGTATAAAACTAAAAATATATTTAAAAAAATAGCTTACTTGATATACTTGTTTGGGGTAATAATCTAACAGCTAGCATGCCATATCTTAAGGTGTTTATAAAACCTGAATCAGGATTGTTATTACATGTAGGTCTAACATTTAAATCACTATTATTCAAATTCTGATGATGATTTGTATTTGTATCATTGTTTTCTGGAGTATTATTGGTTTGAATTTCATCACTAAAATGCTATAAAACAAAAATAATTTATTGATTTTAAATTATAATAATTGCCATGAATGTATTGTATTTACAAAGTAACAAAGATCAGATTTTCAACATCAGCAATTTTTCAGATAAAAAGTGAATCAATTGGTGCTTTTGAGAGGTCAAAATTTAAAAATTCACAATTTTCTAATAAAAGTGTCAAGGATAACGATAAAAATTGAAAAAATTGATATTTTTACACAAAACCAATTTTTGAAAAAAATGAATTTATGTTTTTGGTGTATATCAAAAACTTAAAACCGTAGACATTTGAAATGTTCACCAAATATTTATACAAGCTTTTTCTATTTATAGTAACATTTTTTAAATTTTTATAGCTCATAGAATTTTTTTGGATTTTCAAAAATATATTGATTTATCAAAACAATTTCACTAAGTAAAAAAGTTTCTCAAAAGTTTCTTTAATGGAAGAATAAAAATATTAAGGTAACATAAAAATTTATCTTTAAATACAACTAAAGTAATTTTTATAAATTATATCAAAATCATAAAACAAAAAAAAAAATAAATAAATAAATGTTATAACAGAATAAATTAAATTGTTTTTCTTCATTTAAATATTTAATTTCGTCTAAATTAATTATAACTTCAAACATCTATAAAAAAAAATTGTACTACAGAATTTTTTAATTTTTTAATAACATTCAGTATTCAGTATCAACTATTTAAGAAGAACCTTTTATTAAATTTTCCCACTTTAGCTATAAAAATTTAATATTTTATAAGTTTTAACTACAAATAATTTGTACATTTTCATTATTTTGACAAATTTTGTACAAATGTTAACTTCAAATGATTGTAAAAAAATTGAGGCTATATACCTTTAATATTTTTGATATGCTTTAATATCAAATTCTGAAGATCCTTGTATTAGATTTTCAAACTTTTTGACTAAACTAAAATATGCTATCGACATTTATAGAAAAAAAAAGGGATAACTTTCATATGTCTATAATAATAGCTCATAAAAAGTGAACATATTTTGAAAATTAAACCATGTATAGAAAATAATAATATAAATATTTTGAGAAAATTTCAAGTAACTAAGATTATTCTTTTTGAATTACAACAAAATAAAAATTTGTAGCAAACTAGTATTGCATGGAAGTTCCCATTTTCCCCTATTTTTTTTTTTTTAGTTTTTCTCAATCCAAGCTTAAAACTACTAGAAACTTTTAGCTTTTGGTCTCTCAAAGAATCAACTAAATTTTTTTAATATCACATACTGAAAAATCAATACATTTAACACTTCACTCAGAATTTAAAAATAATTTTTTTAGTCTTTGTTTGATTTACACAAAAAAATTATTTATCATTTTTATTTTTTTTAAATGCCATGATTAAAGTGTTGTGCCCCCTTAACTTATGTAAGTAGAGGGCCCCGGGGGCCTTGACCTAAATACACCACTGATTATCAAGCAGTACAATAACCTAATATGTAGACTGTAGAGTAAAGTGTTATATTATACCAGCTGATCTGGCAAACATTCTATTGCCTGAAAATAATTTTTCTATTGGGTAATAGCAGCACCTAACTAAAACAAAAACCAATGGGAGCACTAATGCACCAATTGATGCATAATTATTTATTATATCATTATTTTAAGGGGATTCAATATTGTGATGTTCTGTCTTTGTCTAATATACGCGCGACATAGTATTTTGGACGTGTGCTTTGCCAAACATACCAATTGATCTAATGAAGCGATAATAATTCTAAAAACAGATTTTAATTTGTCGTCAAGTCTACTTCAATTTGACTTTTCCACATTTTTGATTTTTTTGATTTTAATTTCTCAAAAAATTGAAATATGAACTTTTTTTATTACTCTTTTTTAATATAACTTTTTTTAGGACTTCGAGGAACAATAAGAAAAATGTGGGAAAATCAATTTCAATTAGACTTGACAACAGATGTAAATTTGTGTTCAGAATCTTCATCGCTTCACTAGATCAATTGACATGTTTGGCAAAGAATACGTCCAAAATCGTACGTTGTTCGCATGTTAGCCAAAGACGGAACATCACAGTATCAAATCCCCTTAACTTTCCTGTGATTCCAAGAAAACAACTACCAACATTCTCATATACCACTCTGTAAATGATACAATTACTCGTAAATGTTTATATAAAATACAAATTTAAACAATATTTAAAGATTCACCAATGATTTGGGACTTTCTCCAACTGTGAACATATTTTATACTAACATACATTGTACATTAATTATATAATAGCCAATAGGTACAATATATTTATTTTTTTATTTCCAGTAGAATATTTTTTTTTGTTTTTGGAGATTCTATAAATGTATTATTTAATTTATTTACATAATATTTGTATTTTAAGTGTGTCAGAATATTATCTGTTTTTATCTCAAATTCATGAGCATTATAGACAAAATGCATTTAAGTTTTTATAGTTTTTGAGTAATTTTAAAAGTAAAATCACTTTTATAAAAATGATAGAGAATTATATTTGTTGGTATTTAAGTTTGACCCATAATTTTGTCAATATATTGTCTCAAAAACATTATACATCCGTTAAAATATAAGTAAACAAAAAATTTGAATTAATAACCTAAATATTAATATAAGTATTCACAAATAAGATATAAAACTGATGTATCAAACCCTCAAAAATACATAAATCTATATGTTTTGTAATTGGTGATTTTACTCTTAAGGCACCTGGTGCCAATGTAATTTTTTAGGTACACAAAAAAAATCTTTACGAGAATAATGATCCTGTTCTGTAGAATCAATCAAATTCGATAATTTTTTTTTACTTAGAGTGGGTAATATTAAACAGGTTGCATAAAACTTCGGTTTTTAATATTTTAATCTCAAACTTTATGTCTTCAAAAATAATACAATTTTAAGTATTTTTTTTATAAATTATACTATACCATTACATGAAATAAAATAAAAATCGGAATTCGATAGAGCCTGTAGGAAGTCTTCTTCTTTTAGATAAAAAAATAGTTATCAAAATCCAAAAATTCTGCAAGGCCTGAAAATTATTCCCACAGTCATTTTTTCTATTACAATACACCTTATCAAACCCCCTAAATAGGCATCAGGTAGTAAATTAGTGAAAAAGTATTATAATTAAGGAAGCAATTAAAATATAAAATTTAATTTTAAAATTTTATAGAATTGAAGAAAATTTGAAAAACTGGCACTGGGACCTTTTTGATTATTCCATAAATCATAAAAATGATTGTAAACATGTTTTGTTAATGTTGTACAGGAATCAGAGAAAAAAATAGTGTGCTAACTTCATCTTAAACATAAAAAAGAGATACATTTGAGAAAATGATTCATTTTTTTTTTAAGGTATAGCCTTTAAAATTAATTAAACATTGAAAAAAGTATATTTATTTTACCTTAGGTTTTCGAGTAGTTTTTTTTGTCATTGCTAATGAATTTTCAAGATGATTCATTTCTGTTGTGATAATTCTAATAAACTCTTGAAAGTTATGATTATTAATGAGCCATCCTTGTACCAATACCTAATTTAAAAAAAAATACATAGAACTATTGTATTTTTAATCAATAAAATATTTCAAACCTGTTGAGCTGGTGATGTATAAAATGGTGTATGCACTATAACTGTGACATACACTTGTGGTTCAAAAACTATCTTATCAGATCCAGGTACAATAAACTATCAGGGAAAATTAAATGATAAATAAAAAAAAACAATAACACAAAAGTTTATACATAAAAATTATATATCATTACAGGCCTGATAAATCCCTTGATACTTCTACGCAGTGCTACAGTCATCTCATCAAGCATAACATGACATCTTTGAATATCCTAAACAAAAATAAGAACCATAATATATAACAACAGATGTAATACTTATACAACTGTAAGTAAGTATTCTAAGTATTCTTACAACTGAACAGTTCGATGGACTCATATCTAAACAATATACCATATTATATACTGCTGTCAAAAAATAAACACGAGTAAGTGCATCCATAACAAAAATAGAATTTGCAAAGCCATCTTTATCCAAATTTTCTTCTCTGGGTATAAATGACATTATTTTACACTGCTCAGGTGATTCAACATCCAAGTCTTCGTCTACCATCTGTATGGTTCCCAAACGTTTCAAATACCACATGACACGCATGTCTGCACTCATCGATCTACCTTTGTCAATTAGTACATATACGCACGAGGCAAGGGCATAAGATCCCACGGGTAGTGGTGTAGGATATCTTAACGTCTCAGGTCCATCCTGTTGTACACAATTATACATGAATAAAGTTAATAACATGTAATCATCATAGATTAGAATCACAGAAGTATTTACCTGCATCTGGGTGTTAACTACAGAAAGCACAGAACTGGAATCAGAATCCGTTGAAGATGTCATTATACTACTGCAAATACTGTTATTATCGGTATCGTCTGTTGTCTCCATCGTGTATGTGGTCGGCATATAATTATTCAGTCATGTATGCTAAACGATTTTACCAGCAAGAACCAGTAGTATCGCACTCTACGAAATGTCGATTAAAATTGGTAATTTCGTTTGCATAATATATAATTATAACATTGGTAAGTATAGGTAATAAAATATAATAATGGTATCTGTAATTCAGCCAGTCGTACGCTACCTAACGAAAATATTATTATTATTGACGTATTTCGTCAGCAGTCATAAGAAATCACATAAACAGAGTAATAATAATTGTTATTATCGTCGTGCGACTGTTTGATAATGAACGGTTTTCCGCATAACAATAATTCCGTTTGATACGATAATGATAAGGCAACGCCGTCCGCACGACCACAACGCACGTGCCCGTAATTATTATTATTATTATTATTATTATTATTATTATTATTATTATCGAAACCACCGCACAGCGACAACGCAATAGCCAATGCTACAACAACTGGTGGGTGGTGGTGTAGATAATGGACGAAATAACACGAAAACCAAACAACGAAGCTGTAATAGACATAATATTAGTGTATTGTGTATACAAATATTCTGCGAAATATAGACCGCAGCGACCGCGACCACGGCAAGAGTCACAATAATAAACTAAGTGGTTTGGAACACATGACCGATAGCGAATACCTACTCGAATTATTATTCGTGAATTGTACGGTACAGCCACCGCCGACCAACAACATAATATTATTTGATCGTCTAAACTCTAAATTATAATAATAAGCTGTGTGTAAAAATGTATACTTGTATTGCCTACTCGCGATCGGTCGACCATCACACTTCGACGCCGTCGTCCGAGATCAATTGTCTATTTGTCAGTAGACACGGTTTTTTTTCTCAGTCTGCATGTAATATGCTCAGTATGCAGGTATGCTATATTTTTTCCCATCTAGTTTTTAATACTTCAATATTAGTATATTACGTAATTTAATGTTTGATTAATTTATATAATTATTATATTATATTTTATATTTTTATGAGTTTTTGTGATGAGATTATGTTTGAGTTCCTATACAGGAGGGAGGGAGCGAGGTATCGAAGAATTCCAAATATCAATAATAGCTTAACAAGTCCTTTGTATTTCCTGACCACATTTACGTCTATACGTCTACGACTATACAAAACGCGCATCGAGCTTTATTTTCGTGAGAATATAAACTCTGGCGGGCAATTAGACACAGGTGGTAATTAAAATTTAAATTTTAATGTAATCTCGGCGTGATAATTTTTCGGTATTTTTCCAGGTACAAATGTACAACTATTGACAATGCAATTTATTCGAGTATATAATATATATTATATATACCCATACATTCTGTCATTATGGCGTTATCGATAAGTAATATTATACATCAAGAAATATAGACAGAATAATATCAAAACTAAAAACTAAAAAAAAACAATCGGATTTCTACAAATCACATTTCAACAGTTTAAAAATATAAAAATATTGAAATACATCAAATCAAATCAATATCTATAGGTACTACAGAACCCGGATAACGGATGTACGACGATATGACGTAGAATATACGTGCTTTACTATTTTAAAATAAATAAATACTTAATACATTTTAAACTAATTTATATAAATATAATTTTAGGCTTGTACTTTTATGTATATACATGCCTATAAATATACCTTAATATAGGTACGATAATTAAGATTCTTTAAACAAATAAATAAATAACTATTATAATGTTTCACAAACATTCATAAGCTATTTTAGTAAAATTTAAAAATAAAACATTTTCAAAGGATAATGAAAATCACCTCCTCTGGGACGTTAGCTAAATGATTCTCAAAAATAAAAAAAGAATACCGTCTACGAATAACTAATTTAAAAATATCGATAATATTCCCAAAATAATTTTGAAACATTTTAAAAACATTTCGATAATAATATTATAATATATTGGATAGTCGATACACGAAGTTGTACATCTTACGAAATGCAGTCGTTTACGCAACAATCGAATTAACATAAATGCTTACCGGGTACTGGTCCGGGGAGGCAGGTGGCAGGTCAAGCGCCTCAGTGAGCACGACACGACGCCGGCGTCTCGTTCGGCCGGACAGCGGACTTGAGTATTTAAAATATTGTAAACACCCGTATAATGGACCACCTGTTGTGTATACAATTATTGGTCAGAGGTTGGCTGGGAATCGGTACCGCCGCTATAATAATGGGTACCCCTCTCGTCAATTAACTACATGCGTTTCATGTTTTTATTTAACAATATTTAATAATATTAAATATAAAATTTAAAACTCTGCAATAGTATATTTATTAATAAATTACCTATTAGTTATTAAAATATTACTCTCTGTTATTAACATTATAGACTATAGCATAAGTATTAAGTAGTTTAAGCATAATATCAGATGTTGGTACCTAGTACCCTGCACCTATTAAATAAACGCGTCGCGCGTCGTCGTCGTACAAAATATTTTATACACAGCATCACTGCAGCAGTGTTATAGGTACAGCCCATTTTAACAGGTTCCTGATGATGTCCTAGAGTATATAATTTGAAAGTAATTTTATATGTGAATATCGTCTTAGAAAATAACACATTATATATTACTACTACCTATAATATATTATAATATTATGCGTATACCGTCGTGAGTTTAATATTTATTAATCGGTTGGTTTTTCGAATATATACCAACTTACCAATATAGCTATTAAAGCTTACATGACGTGACCACGGATCTTTATATTATTTATTATATTTAGGTAAATATTTTCAAAATATATAAATAAAATAAGAAACATTTTATGACTTATATGAAATATTTCGGATTTTCGGAGTACCTATTACCAAATATGTTTATAACCTAACCTAAGTTACCTATCATATTATACGCATCATATTGAATTCATAATGCACTGCAAGGTAGTTCACCTAGCATTACCTTTTTCATTGAATAATGCAGTTATTCAAAATCTGATTTTTGGAATTTTCTAATATGTATAAGTACTTTAAGACTATATTTTCGAATACCTACTTTAGATATGTTATGCCATTTGCAATCTTCTTACTTTTGTTTTCTTTACTTTAAATTATTCGCTACCTACATAAAATATTTAATAATTATAATTTTATGAACATATTTATTGTTTTAAATGTTGAAGTTTATTTGCAAATCTACCAATACATTACCTAATACACCAATATTATACATTTATACCAATAGTACCTAGACATATCAATTTTTTTCCAGTTGCAATCATTGTACGTGTTTAATAATAATGTCAGACACCAACAATACTATTAATATTAAAATGGTAAATTTCACTACATTATCATTCTGCGTATTAAATGACGAATACTTAAATAAATACATCATTAATGAGGGAGTAATAAAAAACATGTAAATAACTTGAAAGTCGATATTGTTGTACAGGACATAACAGCTATAAAGTGATTTAAATTTTAAATAAAATTAAAACATCGTATTAAACCGGTTTGAATTGTACTGAAAGTGTAAGCAGATCTTTCATAAACGTTTAGTTCGATTAGAGAAGTCAAGTAATTTTATTTAACTTATGGCATTCAGCCAAAACACTCAAGCCGTAGGTAACCGTTTTTTTATTAAAATACATATAGATAAATCATAAATACAGACATACCTACAGTGTTGTAAGTTATACAGGGAATTCAAAAAGTTTGGAAACGGTCATTAGACTAAGCAGGACTGTTAAACGAAATCATAATATAATTCAAATAGTGAAATATATTTTACTAAACTAATGCAGCAGTAATATCTATTATTATTTATTTCAAAATGTTGTTGTATGAAAATAATAAATATGCAAACAGTACCTTTTTTGTTAGAACGTTTCTAATTTTTTTGAACACCTTGTATATGAATTTTATAACCATGTTAAAGCACGATTTAAATTATGCGACTGCGTAAAATAACTTTTATATAATATGTAACTATATAGACCCTGAAATTTGTGAATACATTATATTCATTATAATACAGTCATAGTATTATACAATAATAATTAATAATTACCTTTTAATCAATAATCAAAATTAAAAACTATTTTCTTATATATAGGCGGTTCTGTGGTAGGTACGTATCTAGAATTTTGGCACTTATGAAATGCAGCCTCTCTTGTTGGTGTGCCTTTGCCATATTTTATTTTACTTTCCACCATCAGTTTTAACATCTTTGGGGAGGGGAGGGGGTTATCAAATTAAAAGAATAAGTAGTTTAAACGACGTTAAAAATATACCAAGTCCTAAATCCAATCCACGACTGGCCCATCTAGATTAAATTATTTCATAAAGCTAGATACAATGATGCCGATTTATCCGTGAACTGAGGTACACTCAGACCGAGATACACTTATATAGTTATATAGCGTACCTATATACTATGTAGGTAAAGGATTTGACACAAAATAAAATAAAATGCACACGGGCGAAGCCGGGATATTTAGCTACCTAGTACAAGTATATAACTAACTATAATAAAATTGAGGGTAAGTCGGTGATGCTCTGCTGTACAGTAAGTTACAAATTGGCCACTGTATTGGATGGTGTTAAATTTGAGTTCAATTATATAATATCATAATATGTCAAAAACGATTTTTGAACGGAGATGGTTTTTCAGCCATAACCAGGATATTTTATATTATATTTATTTTGTTATTATTAATATGGCGGTAGACGGTGAGTTGAATTAATATTATTTGCATACTATCATATACCTATATATTTATAATAATATACTATAGAAGTTGCAAATACCCACGAATAATATTTTTAAATAATTAAATTACACGAAAATAACTAAAATCATTATTCTTGATTATTTAATACGTATATATAGGTAATTTCGTCTAAATATAAACTATAAAAAAAAACAGTGCTTATATATTTTTAGATTTTTCGGTTACAGTATGATCTACTTAGATGAGGCCTTGTATCACATTTTCAATTCTTAGCTATAAAAATTGAACATTTTTTAACTACAACATAATTTGCAAGTTGAAAACTTGATAAATTTTGTCAAAATTTGAACTTCAAATGTTTATAAAAAAAAATCTTGTAAAGTGTAATTTTAATATTTTTAAACTGATGTAACAATGTACAAGGAGCCTTGTATTCAATTTTCAAGCTTTTTGATCCATTATTCTTAGGTTTTTCAAACTTGAATAACTTTTTTTTAGTTCCGATATCGAAAAAAAAATCTATAACTCACATAGGTATAATATGTTCTCAAAATCTCAACTATATTGTTCATCAATTTGTAGTCTTAACTTAATTTTTATCACATTATTTTTTACATTCAAAATATAGTTATTAGGCACACCTATTACAAGTAAGTATTTAGTATTTTTATTTTTTAAATTATAATAGTTACCTATAACATAATATAACACTTTTACTACTATGACTTAGGATTTATTTAGCAAAAATATTGTTATAGAATAATTGATGTCGCATTCATATGAAATGTACTACGTAAATTATCAAGTTATGTGTTTTAAATTATTCATATTTATATTTTTATAATATATTATTTTATAGAGCTTATTAAAAATTTTACGGATTTGTTTCTTCATACCACGGACTAGCCAAATCGCTAGTGTGCAAACGATGTAGGTACCTCATGTGTATTGCTTTACTAAAGCTTAACTAAAGTTAAATGTACAGTGATTGACCATTTAATTATCTACTTTTCATATTTTAAATATTTTTATTTATAATACTATTCATTTTAAAATACGAATAAAACTACAAACTTATGTCACCGTTATTGAAAATAAAATTACTACATATGTACTAGGTGACAAATATATTTCACTGCATGGTAAATTTTGTATTTGTGTCGCCTAGTATACCAGTTTCAATATTCAGAGAACCATTTTTGAAAAATAATTATTATCTATAAATACATAATACACTTGTATATGTATTTAATAAGTTATATATTTTAACATTTATTGAAACAAATTGTAATTTTATCACTTACTATCTTGGGAACAGTGGCGAATTTAAGGGGGGCTACTGCGCAAATGCTCTGGGTGCAAAATTATAGGGGTGGGAAAATTGTTATAATTCACCACTATCTACACAGTACTGAAATATATTTTATTTTGTCTGATATAAACATTATAAAAAAATCGGGTAGTTGGATGTCGCTCTGTTGTACAGGAGGTTATACAAGTGGCCAGTCGGTCATTGTAATGGCTGGTGTTAAATTTAAATTCCATAATATAAAATCATCGTATACGAAAAACGATTCAGAGCGAAGACGGTCTATCAGCCTATATAGTATTAATAAGTAGGTATATTTTATGATATTATTGTGATTAAAGTAATTAATTTTAGTACCTATTAAGTATTAGTATTTACTACCAGTAAGTATAAGCTAGATTCATTTTTCAAATGTCATTGTGTGTATAAAATATAATAATGTACTTTAAAAGTTTCATATATCCACGGATAATATAATATTCAATTACAACAAAATAACAAAAGCCGTTATTCCTAGATTTATAATATGTAATTTCGTCCAAATTTGAATTTAAAATGTCTGTAAAAAATAATTGTGTTTATATATTTTTTAGTTTGTTTGGTTACAGTATGGACAATTTATGAGAATCTTTGTTTTAAATTTTCAATCCTTATTAGCTATAAAAATTGAACATTTTATAACTTTATATTAATTAAAAAAATTGTGCTTATGTATTTTTAATATTTTTCAACTGCTATATTATAACTTTTTTTGAGAAACGTTGTATTACACTTTCAAATTTTTTGATCTAGCAAAACATTTTTATCGACAGTAATTTAAAAAAACTAATAAAACTCAAAATTTTCTTATGCCTAGAAACAGCTCAAAAAGAGTTAAACTCTCAAACTTTTAAGATGCATAGAAATTGGTAACATAAAAATTCAGTGAACATTTCATGTGAGATAGATGAAGAAGTTGAAATCGATAAGGACCCTGATGACGAAGTAGAGACACACGGAGAAACTGTACATGTAGAAATAAGGGACGTAGAAAATAAAATACCAGCACAGATACAAAAAATTAAGCAACATCGAGAAGAATCACTTATCGGCCTACAGAAACAAGCAAGACAAATGTTGCAAATGTCAAACAAGAAAATGCCAATTGTACTAATTGGACAAACTGTCAAAATTAAAATTCCCGAAGTCAATCGAAGTAAAATTGATGCCCGCACATTAATGGCTAAGCAGGTGTTACAAGTTGTGGATGGAGATTTTTATCGCCTGGGTACAAAAGCGGGAACACTCTCACAACTGTTCACTCGCAATCAGTTCACCTTATGTGAAGAACATTTTTTAGAATCGGCAATTATACCAGATAATGAAATTGGTATTCGACAAGCAGTATCGCAACCGTCTTTGACTGCTGGACAAGGACTAATAAGGTGTGATTGTTTGGAAAAATGTGTAACAAACAGATGTAAATGCCGATCCAAAAATGTATTGTGCAACTCGAGATGTCACAGTAGCCAAGCCTGCACAAATAAATAATTTAATTATAATAAAAATAATATACTACTAATAAATGAACCTAGTGCATTTAATATGTCAATTTTTGCATTAGTACTTAATAATAATAATAATAATAAAATAATAAACTAGCACTACAGTAATAATATTATGTAATAATTATATACATTTATTGTCACAATATATAACAATAATATAAATGTGTGTATTTAATATATTAGTCATTGATGAAGTACCTACCTAATATACTTAAATAATAATAATAATTAATAACTTTGGTAAACATTTTTGGACTTTTACTAACACTGATTGTTTATCTTAAGATTTACCAAATCTCGTTTGTAAAAGTCCGAACTACAAAAATCATTCGAGGTTTGACCAAACGATGTTGTGTATCTTAGATTTTACCAACAGTAGTCAGCGAAACCTAGGATTTACCGGTAAATCCTAGGTTTAACCGGTATTCGTACTTTTACCGTAACATATATACCTACGGTTATTTTTTTTAGAGTTACACTAAAGAACAAAATTTATTTTTTTTGAAAACTTTTTTGTTTGTTTTTCTTGATACTTTTAAAAACTGTTAAAAATTACTTTTAACCTCTCGAAGTACCAAATAGATTCACTTTCCTACCAGAAAAGATGCTGTTGAAGAAAATCGAAACATGTCCCAAAAAGTGATGACAGACATAAAAAATGTTTACCAAATATTTTAAAACTATTTTCGTTTTCACCAAAATAAATAGTATAACATTTTTTGCCCAAGATTTCGCAATCAATACTTTGGGAAACACTTACTTTAAATTATTAGTTTTATAAAGTTATTAAATATTAGCTTTAGAAGTGATCGAACATACGTCTTTAATGTAGATGACACATTTAGATATTCATCAAGTTTTTTAATTACATTTTCACTCTACATAAAAATGGACATTACATTCCGTTAGTATTTTATTTGTTAATTCAAATATCAGCCTTGTGAATTCGTGTTTCTTAAAATTGTTGAAAAGTGTAATACACTCGGTTTTCCGACTTCTGTTATCACCAATAAAGGTTAGGTTAGCAATTCATAAAGCTTTAGAAAATGTCTAGCCTAATACAAAAGTATATTAAGTATAATTGGTTGCTGATTGATTTAATTTTAAAAAAAATACTCATACAGGAATTAAAAAAAAAAACACCTGGACAAAACGTATTACTTTGTATTCTTTGTACTAACTTTGAAAATCCACATAGTCAATGTGTTAAATAAATAATTTTTTACATAATTATTTTATATTGATTTTTCTAATTTTTTTACACAAAATGTACAATTCTATAAAATGCTTAAAATTGCTTCAAAATTAAGAACTAAACAAATTATAAGTGGAAGCCCTGGATAATATCCTTACCTTTAAATTTGATGGTTTACCAGTTTTAGTCAATATCCACTGTAATGTTAAATATGACGGACAAAACCGAGTAAAATGGATTATTATAAACGTGAAATGTACTATGTTGAACATTTATTGTAATACAAAATTATTTATTTATTTACTATTATAATAGGTATAAAGGCGTCAGGTGAGTAAATAATATGTAATGTGTAATGAATTTATGAACTTTAACGTTTTTATCTTAAGTGAAATTTCCCATTTTTACATTTTGTTTATAATATATTACATATTATAGGTACCATAACAAGTTTTACTTTAATAAACTTCTAAAAAAAACATAAACAATTCAATTTTAATATTAGGTAGGTAGGTATTAACCGTATTACCTATGTATAATTTTTAATGTATAGTTTCATAAATGGTTATCTTCACACACACGAAATATTAACAATTAATTAACATTATTTGATTTTTGTTTTTTTTTGTATTGATTGTAGATGTATTTTTTCGTTGTTAACTAGCTAACAAAATATTTACTCAAATTTAACCTACAATAAAATATGTCATCAAGACCAAAGTTAAAGTTGAAAACATTATACAAATATTATGTAATTAAGAAATCTTATACCTAGATCAGACTTTTAGATTCTTAGAAAGTTAGATTCAAATATACTCAAAAAAAAACCTTATTCTTTTAATACTTCTACTGATAAAATATACTCCTTTTTTACTCTTTATAATATTTTATTAACCTGTACACAACTTACAATAAGAAAATTATGTTAAATAGTACCTATGTCAACATATTATATTATGTTAGTGTGTATATGTTAATATTAAACTTTATGAATGTAAAGTAACATATTTACATTTCACAATTACCATCCATTAATTGCGCACAAATTGCACATGCGCGTGCTTAAACTTGAAAATAATTAGGAATTACACACCTTTTGGTTGTTAATCTATTTAAATTCAGTCACATTTAAAACAAGGCCAGTGTTTAAACAAATTGTCGTCGAGCAACACAACAATAAACATAACATAACATAAACATTGCCATCGTACAATAATAATAAATTATTATATTCAGTAATGATACGTAATTAAACTTTTGTACCAAATTTTATTGCAAACATATAACATATTTTCAACAAACAAATATAAAAAATGTGTAACGCATTGCCACATTAGGCGTTAAAAGGTTGAGGAGTTACTGTGACGAATGTGTTAAATTTGAATTCAGTGATATAAAATTATGAAAAATGATTTATATTAATAATATTATATATTATATTATTTAATTATTAGGCATTAGTACTACAGTACGTTAAATTAATTTTTGACCAAAAAATTGTACTTGAAAATGTCATTGTGTGTATACAAAATAATAATATACTTTAAAAGATTAAATATCTTATTTTGTCAAAATTTGAACTCAAAATGTCTATAAAAAAAAATGAGATCTTAGATTTTTGGTTAAAGTATGAACTATTTATAAGAATCCTTGTTTTAAATTTTCAATCCTTAGGTATGAAAATTGAACATTTTATACATTTTTAAATAGGTACAAAATAATTACACTTTGATGAATTTGTCAAAATTTGAACTTTAAATACTTCTCAGTTATCATGCCTATAGATCTTTAAGATTGTTCAACCTTTATTATATTAACTTATGTGTAACCTTGTATTAAATATTCAAGCATTTCAAAAAAAAAAAAAAAAAATTGAATATTGAAAATTGAAAATGCCGATAGATAGGTAGCTTAAAATGAGTCAAAATATTTTGAAAATTGTATCAATTCGGGCTATCGAAATTTCATCAATATTTTACAAATGTTAAAAATAATTATTTATTTTTAATACCAACCATAAATATTTTTAGTCATTAATAGCTAAAATTCCAATTAAATTAACTATTGACTGTTTTGTATGATATTAAAATATTATTATTGCATCTAATAATAGATTATTATTGAAGGACGACGACCACTGTCGGTTCCATTCGACGATGACTGACAAAACCAATATTAAATTTGTTAAATTTAAAAATATTATTGGGAGGAGCGAAACGTTCCCCTTCTTCTCCCCAATTCAATAAAATGCATTGTTAATATCATCCCCAAAATTACTGTAATATGCAAAATAATACTTTTACGGAAAAATGAATCCTGTAAAGAATAATTATTCGGCTACATTTTTCACTCCTATTGAGCTGCATAAAGTCAATTAATATATTATGCAAAAAAACCTAAAAATCTGCTCTTTACTAAGCATAGGCGCAATTTCAATGATAAAACTGAGGCTTATATGCTCTGCATTTTCTGAACATTTAAAGATATAATATTATGATGGAGTTACGTCGTTTTTGAGCAAAAATATTTTATAAATTGTTGAAATTTAACATTGAACATTTGGCAGAACTAATCGGTAATGTGAGTGCCACCTAAAATCGATACAGTCTTCAGTACTATTTTATTATTCATATTAGTTATTAATTATAATACACCTAGTAAAAAAAGTTCAATAAATTGATTGTAACAAATTGTATACATTTGGTTCTATATTATTTTCAAGTGTTGTAATTCAAAAACGAATGGGTAACCGTATAAACTTGATATTTACACCAAATATTTATTTTATTTACAAGTACATTACAATGGCCAGTGAATTGCTCAATAGCGACTGACGAGATATACTCGACATGTACGGTTGTACCTACTATAGAGCTGCAAGTAGGCTAAATACCAATACCATTATACCTATAACTTTCCCCCTTTTTACTATCTTGTATATTAATTAATTGCTACACTATTGACTGTTATTACTTATTATTATCGATTAACATATTTTATCAAGAGTCAGGACTGTGTGTATAATACGCATATCTACTTAAATATATATTACGACTTACGAGCAACGCACCACAACACTCCAAGCTATATTATTTCAATAACAATATTATTATAGAAAGTTAATTATCTAAATAATATTATCGAACACAATAATTTATTTGTACTTTGTACAAGGTAAATTAGTTGTTAATTTTAAACGACAGCTCGCATTCGTATTATAATCACTATTGGCACCAATGGAGAGGTGTAAAACGTGTTCACAACACGTTTATGATTAAAAAACCGGGGACGACGCTCTGCTGCATAGTAGGTTGCGACTTGGAGAGTGTAGCCATGTAGGTCACAAGGTTATTACTTATTGTAATGAATATTTAAGGCTTTAAGCTCTGAGTTCAATAACTTAAAGTTATTTGTATAAAGTTTATAAAAAAGTTTCAAGCCCTACATTAATATTTTGAAACTACAACATAATAACTAAAATCGTAAGAAGAAATATTGTTATTTTTCATTTAATTAACTATGTACCTATCATATTTCACCAAAAGTAGAATTTTAAAAGTCTAAAGAAAAAATTGAGCCTACATATTGTTGATGTTTTTAATTTTGCTTTAAGTAATTTATTAGGAACTTTATATTAAATATGCAGGCCTTTCGACCATGTATAAACATTTTATCAACATTTATTGCAAAAACTATACAGGTACCTACAATATTTGAAAATATATCTTAAACATTAAATATTAAATATTTTGTCTAAATATTTTTTAATTTTAATGGTGTACAGAAAATGACAATTTATGTTATAGTTAAATGTTTTGAGTTTCTAGAATTTATAATATTTCTAGAATTATAAAAAATAACAAAAAATGTGTGCGAGGATAAATCTTTACCAATTATAGTATTATTACGTTTAAATATGAAAACAAGAATTAATCTTCAAATGTCATGTAACATTTATGCGGCAATACGCTAAACATTTCTTTTTTTTAAAACCACAAAAAAATATCTTATAATGAATTTTGTATTTATTTTCCAAGATTAATGTCTTTATGGATTTATAACTAAAAAATAATTTGTAATTATCGTGATTTGGATGAAGTTCGTAAAAATTTGTTCTTAATTAATAATTATTATTTAACGTTAAAAACGTTTCCTTAAAAAAAAAAAATTACGACTGTATTTACGATATTATATTTCAAATAAAAAGAACCTAGTATAGGTACCTACGTTACATTTTATAGCTAATATAACAAAAATGTTATCATATATTTCTACGTAAAAGAAGTAAAAAATTTTAAATATATTTTTAAAACTATATCAAGTCAAGAAAATGCTAACATAAATATTTAGTGGAAATTATAAGTATTTATTTCTTTGCTTTCGAATTAAAATAAAAAACAAAACTCACCTAACTAGATCTAATTTCCTACTATAGACCACCCTTGAAGAAGAAAATTAAACCATTTTTACTGCTTAATTAATTGAATTAATAAATATAATCATATAGGTGTTATATTATTTACAAAACATAATAATTCACTGATTGTTAATTATTAATCACCATAATTATTGCTTTTTTAATGTTCCGTTCCATTATGATAATTATTTGTACGTACTCAAGGCTTTCGTTATTAAATATTATAAAAAACCTAGTTATTTTTACAACTTACAATATTGAAGCCTGAAGGACCTAAATTACGTAGGTACCAACTAAAGTCTAAAATAGTGTAATGGATATAGTAGAGCTATATGTTATCTTTGACTTTACACAATCATACTTCGATATGAAATTTAGTTAATTAATATTTATTATTTTTTTTGTTTTTGTTTAATTAATTCATTTTATTTATACATTTTTATAAATTTTAATACAACTAAATTTGTGAATTTTTAGCTTATACAAAATATAACTTTTTAAGTTATTTTGACACATTGTATGGTAGGTCATCGATAATGACGATGATTATTTAACCATTGAAATAGATATTATTTTATGAAACTTTAAAACTTGAATTACGATGAATTATTTTAATTCGGCGTGGATGTTATTTTTATATTTATGGTTAACGTTATGATTTTAAATTTGAATGCCTAATACCTATATATATATATTTATGCTTACTTTGTCCCTACATAATATTACTTAATCACCTACTGTTACCATTATATACATTTCATTCATAAGTACTAAATATGTTTAATACCTACCTATATGGACAAAAGACTAGTACCTATACTCATACTATATAATATTTTAAACAATATACAGTCTATATAATAATACATATTATTATTTCACAACTTATATGAGTCTATGCCGCTATACTTGAGTAAATTTAGTACCGTAGAGACTATAGTTTATAGATTACAACGCTAGCTCGATTTTATTATTGACTTAAAAGTACCGTATACTGTATAGAGATCTAAGTAGGTACTTAAAAGTTAAAATGGTATTTATCTTATGTAACCATAAACCATTGTTTAGCAAAGTCATTCTTGTCCAAATATGAACTATATAAACATATAGTTATAGATAAGAAATCTATCTTTTAGTATTTAAATTTTAAAACTGTCAACACAGTACACAAGACATTATAGTGTGATAATTTTTTCCGGTAGGTAATACTACATTTATCGAATGAATTAGGTACGCTGGAATGTTGGATTGAATCCAGTCTTTTTTTGACAGCTCGGCGGGTTACTTATAAATACTTACACTGAAGTTATAGGAACATTTCAAATGTTTAACTATCCCGGAAGTCATATGCGCTGTATAACCTGTATTTTTTTTTTTAAAAAGCAACAATTATTTGGGATGCTATCATATTAAGAGGATATCAGCGCACTATTTGTTTTCTCTCTCTAACCCACGCGCAACATGGCAAATTTTACACTCACAATAATGATTATAATCAAAGTAATTTTAATTTGAAAGCGAGTTATAAGTATTTTAAAATTGTAAATTGTTTGTACCTACATCATAAAATACTCATAACACACTTAAAAAATAAAATATAATAAAATGTCTATGAAGTTCCCTAATTAATAATCTTATATTTAATTTTATAAGAGGTAATTTCACCATAATTTTATAAATTAATATGTTTATAATTTATAATCATTATTGAGCGAACGTACAATTTACTATGTTGTGCGTGGGTCCGAAAGCAAAATCAAAGAGTGCGCTGACCCTCTCTTAAGGAAGTGCTACTTTTTTAAGAGTAATTTTGAATTCACAATATTATGGTTCTAAAATTAAAATTGATCAATTAAGTATACTTTAGATTTATGAAAGTGTTGACATTCAAACACATCGTTAAATACTAACATCTTAGTTTGAATTATTATTATGGTCATTGATTAAATATTACTCTTAATTGTACAGAACTATAGAATATTAGAGCATTAATCAAATTAATCAATTACCTGTATTATTTAGTAATTATTGTAGGTAATAATTGTAAATTTTACATTTGTACCTAATGAGTTATGACTCATTTATTTTCTACTTAAGTCTGATAAATTAAATACTGTTATTGGAGTAATATACATTTGGTATTTATTAATACAATTCACAAAAATCTTAATGTAAAAAGAAACTAATTTTAATGAATTTAAGTATTTTAATAAATCTAAAAATGTGTTTAAAAATGATTTTGGCCATTGATGTACCTAAAGTCAAAATGACTTTAAAAAAAAAACAGGATAGTTAATACTCTTAAATTTTCCTGTAAATAAATATTTAGGTACCTGCTAGTATTAAGCATGTAAAAAAAAACCAAATTAAATTCAACGTTGAGAAATTAAATGTTACCTGAATAAAATGATAACACCTATCACCTGAATCTGATAGACATACACCAACTTTATTATTTCTTATGTTGAGTTATGCCACAAAATAATTTTATATTATATTATATTATAGTTATTTTATATTATTTTAAATTATGTTTACCTATTATAAACCTATTATTAGTATAGGTATCTAGTATTCTAGTATATGTAAGTAGTAAACATGTTAATTTAATTAAATCAAGATATATAAAAAGTTACTTACCTATTTAGTATGAAAATGAATAGATTTATAATCGCTCAATAACATAACGGAACATTATAAAATAGCGCCTACCTACTCAACTCATTATGTTCAATTGCTTATTTTTATTATGAATAAAACAAAAAACTAATAGAATGATTACTTTTAATTTTAAAATTTGTTATTGTTTATAAATGAAGGGTCGCATACCAAAATAAATGGATTGATTCGTCATATAATATTATGATATAAATTATAATTGATTTTCTAAGTGAGATGTACCTACTACCTAGGTACCCCTTTTAACGAACATAGAGATTAATAAACTAATTTTAAAATGGTATTTCTTCAAATAAACATTGATTATTGAGAATAATAAATACTTATTATACAAATATAATATTTTATTAACGATCGTAATTTCAAAAAAAAATAAATTCAAATTTGTATTTACTATTTAAATTAAAAAATTGAAAATGTCCTTAAACAGCTGAAAACGAGTTAAAATATTTTTTAAATTTGATCAAGTATAGGAATTGATAAAATAAAGATATGGTATAAATTTCAAGTATATATACAGTTATTCATTTTTGAATTACAGTAAAATAAGAAATCACCATATGAGATATCGAGTGAATATCCAATGTTGTATTAAGTTGAACTTCAAACGCTCATAAAAATTAAATTGATTTTATGGTAGACATTTAGTTGTTTGATAAACGTAGACAAACTTATGAGGAATATTGTATTAAAATTTCAATCCTTACATTTAAAAAGAAACATTTGTATTTCTAAATCAAAATAATTCGCACATTTTCATGACCCAACGAATATAATTTTATTGACATTTAAAGAAAAAAAGGGGGGTCAAGTGGATGTCGCTCCGCTGTACAGTAGGTTACAAATAAGTCACTGTATAATGGATGGTATTAAATTTGAATAATAATATCATTGTATACGAAAAGCGATTCTGAGCGGAGACGGTATGTCAGTCTAGGATATTTTAAATTATATTGATATTGTTATTTTACGGTAGCTGCTAAGTTGAATTAATATTATTCATATTACTTAATTATTAACCTAAAATTATCAGTGATGCTAGAAAAATATTATAACATAAACTATATTACTCGTTGAAATTGATTTTAATATGTAATTTCGTCCAAATTTAACTTAAAATGTCTGTAAAATATAACTGTGTTTATATATTTTTTAGATTTTTTGTTTACAGTATGTACTATTTATTAGAATCTTTATTTTAAATTTTCAATCCTAAGTTATTAAAACTGACCATTTTATAATTGTTTAATTACAATGATTGATAATTTTCGAGAGTTTGATGAATTTTGTCAAAATTCGAACTTTAAACAGCTAAGCACAATACAAAATATTTTTAAAGTTTTAATGGTGTATGGAAAATGATTGTATACATTTCAGAGTTATACTAAAAACCAATATAGATTTTGTCGAAAACCAATTTTGGGTAAAAATTCCCGTTTATCCTTAATTTTTTTTTGTTTTTCCAAGCACTTTTGAAAATTACTGGGAATTGTTGACCTCCCGAATGCACCAACTAGATTCACTTTCTCATCGAACAAGATACTGAAGTTGAAAGTCGAAACATTATTTCGATTATTTATCGTGTAAACAGACACACAAAAAAAAAACACATCATTGGAAAATGCATTCATACCTTCGCTCAGAATATAAAAATAAATTTTCGAATGAAAATAGATTTAAATAGGTAGGTAACTAAATATAATACGCTAATACCTATATAGTCTGATTCAATTTATTACCAACACAATTGATTAACTATACGCTGCTTGTAATGTTGGTACATATAGGTACAATATACAATTCGTATATCTACTACAAATATATATTTATATATATAACAATATTCTCGTAATAAAAGATTATTAAATGTTATATATTTTTGAACAATTGATCATGTTTTTACAATATAAACTATATAATATACATATTATATACTGTACATAGATTATTCTTACTATACCGTTTATGTATTTACTTTTTTTTTAGTTTTTATGTATTTTTCGAAAGTAATATAAGAATGTAGCTGCATATATTAAGACTATATTTCAATCATTTTTGTGCAACAATTAGTCCCGAACTCTACTCATACGTATTTTTTAAATGTAATATATTAACTTATTTTTTAGACCTCCTCCCCCCCAAAATAAATAATATCGAAAATACGCTACTGTATATAACAACAAAATTGTTGTTAAACAAATATTAAATATAATACTAAACACATATAATTTATAAATAATTATTATATAGGTAACAATATGTGTTTAGTACTAAGTCCTAAATAAATAGGTATGTAGGTAAAGATAATCGAACTAACAAGATCGTTAGTGACCAATAATAATAATATAATAATAATAATTAATAACGCATACTCGAATAGAACTTCTAGATCTAGAACACTTTACAAATATTACCCAATGACTCGATAAAATGCTCTGCACATAATACTAATGTCTAATGTGCCACTGTGCCAGGTACCTTTAATATTAATAGGTACTGGATAATATAGTTATAATAATATTATTTATCGAACACATTTCTATAGATAAAAATGTTAAATGTCAATTACATCTGAAAAACATCGGAATAAAAGAATAAAAGTTTCAATTTTAGCGTGATGGAGGGCCAAAAATATATACCTACTTATAACATCTCATGTCCACTTCTCCGACAGATCAGCATATAGGTATTATGTACCTTTTTGAAATGGAAGCATAAAAACGATAACAAATTTAAAATTTGAAATATACTCCAGACCAAATTTACTTTAACTCTAATATACAATATTGTATGTATAGGTATAATATAATATCATGGACATTTCACTGTGTGTTATAAATGCATTCACAAAATAACTCTTCACTGAATAGATAATAATATCTACAGTAGAGAGTAAGTGTTATATAAACAGTTCAGAATGTTCAGATATAATATAAACATGAATTATTACGAAACGTGATTTTGATTAGTTTTCCACGTGATTATACAATATAGGCAGACATAGTATAGATAGGTAGGTATATAGGTACACATTTACCGATAATACAATATTGGTCGATAAAGTAGAAACACATATTAATCTACTTCTTGAAAGGTTTTAACACTTCGTGATAATATTTGTTGACCTAATCGAATAATCCAAATTAATCGTACCTATATAATATGTAGGTATTACGTGTTTACGTATTTATACAACTATGTTCATACAACTTGTTTTTATTAACCATTTAGCTGTATTCTACTTAATACCTATTGCAATTTGAAATGAATAGTTAAAAATCTATTAGAATTTAAATTCTGTTAGTGATGATTGGGCATTTAGGCATTGTTTTGGTCACATAAAAATGAATAAATAATGATACAAAAATGTACATGCAAATTTAATGGTTAAAGTTATAATATATTACATAATAGTACTAATAGTTGATTATATTTTACATTTTATGTTTAAAATATATATATGTAGGTAAGTAATTACAAAAAAACAAAGCGGGGAAGTGGGTAACGCTCTGCTGTATATTAAGTGGATAGTCACTATAATGAATATTATGTTAAATTTGAATTCAATGATATAAAATCATTGAATACGAAAAACGATTCTGAATGAAGATGGTCTGTCAGCCTATAGGTAATACTACTAAGTATATATTTTTATGATATAATTATAGTATAGGTAGTAGGTACTACATTAGGTTAAATTAATTTTTGTTGAAAATATTGCATTTTAAAAGGTCATTGTGTGTATAAAATAGAACAATATATTTTTAAAGTTTCAAATACCTACCTACAAAGGAATAATATTTTTAAATTAAAACAAAACAACGAAAATCGTTATTCTTTGATTAAAAATTTAATTTTGTTAAAATATTTTTATATTTCTTATACTTATTGGTTACAATATGATCTACTTAGGTGAGCCTTGTTTAAATTTTTAAATGCTAAGCTATAATAATTGAACATTTTATAAATTTTTAACTACAAAATATTTTACAAATTTTCAATTCAATACATTTTGTATCATCACCTTTTAGGACAGTAAAAATGCTTGGATTTTCTTCAATAGTATCTTTTCTGATAAAAAAATGAACCTGGTTGATACTTTTTTTTTTTTTTTGAGGGGGGGTCAAAAGTAAAAAATCAATAGTTTTCAAAAACGCCGGGAAAACAATATTAAAATTAAGGAGAAATGGGCCGAGTTTTTATGTAAAATAGTTTTTCGACAAAATCAATTTAACTTTTTAGTATAACTCTAAAACAAATTATCGTAGCCCGTAGGTATATTAAATTTTGACTTAATGTTTATATTAGAATTTTCTCTATTTTGAGCTGTTTACGGACATATTAAGTTTCCGATATATTTTCTATAAATATCAATAAAATTGTATTCGTTGGGTCAAAAAGCTTAAAAATGTAATACAAGGCTGCTAATATACTGTTACAATAATAGTTGAAAAATATTATAAACCCTAAGTCACAATTTTTTTTGATAATCATTTAAAGTTCAAATGTTGATGAAATACCTACATAAAAATCACGAAAATGTGTAAATTATTTTGAGTTGGAAATTTATAAAAATTTTATTTGAATTTTTAAATCTAACATTTGAAAATTTAATACAAGATTCTTCAAAATGTTGCCTACCTTTGTTAAAAAAAATAATGTCTACCTGAAAATCAAATTAAATTGTATGAGCGTTTGAAGTTCAAATTTTTCCAAGATTGGATTTCTCATGTTGCGATTTTCTTATTTTGCCGTAATTCAAAAACGAATACCCGTAGATACTTTACAGTTTATCATAAGTTTATTTTATTAATTCCTATAATCATACAATTTTCAAAATGTTTTGACTTGTTTTGAGCTGTAACCAAACATACTCTGTTTACAATTTTTTTCGTTTTTTTTTCTATAACTGTCAATACAAAGATCCTAGTATATTGTTACAATAGTAGTTTAAAAATATTAAAAATACATAGACCAAATTTTTTTTTGTATAAGCATTTGGAATTCAATTTTTGACAACATCCATCAAATTTTAAATTTAAAAATGTATAAAATGTTCAACTTGTATAGTTGTGAACATTGAAAATTTTAAACAAGGTTCCACTTAAGTACGTTATTCTGTAACCAAAAATCTCAAAAATATAAAAACACAGTTTTTTTTTATAGTTAATATATTATGTTCAAATTTATAGTTAATATATTATGTTTCGGTTTTCATATACAATAATATTATATCTTTGAATTCAAATTGAATACCAACCATTTACAATGACCCACTTATTATAACCTACTGTACAACAGAGCGACATTCAATTACCCTCTTTTTTATTTGTTAAATATAAAATGAGTTAAGGTGAATTTTGTATGATAATTTCAAATTTCAGATATATATAGAAACATTTTTATGAATTTCTAACTCGAAGTAATTTCTATTGAATATATATTTTAAAATTTTGATAAAAATTTATTTGACTTTCTGGTGAACTATTCCTTTTTAAATTCAGAAAAAGTTATGGATAATCTAGACATCTAGTATTAAATTATCAAACCTTAGATATAGATTCATAGAAAATTTATTATGAATTTCTAACTCAAAATAATTTTAAAATATTCCGTTTTTGTAATTTTGACGAATTTTGTCAGGCACTTTTAAAAACTACTGTGAAATTTAAATGTTGACCTCGAGAATGCACCAACTAGATTCACTTTCCCACCAGAAAAGCTATAGAAGTTGAAAATCGAATGCTTGCTAATCGCTCCGCTTAGAATCTAAACTTTTTTTTAAATACCTATAGCTGGTAGGTATATATGTATATTTTGCTGGAAACTAACAACCATATATTTACCGATATTTAATAAGTTAAAGTATTCAGACAGTTAGTGTTTGCTGGGAACCTATTTAAAGTCAAATAACGCAGTTTGTGCGTTTTATTAAATATTTTGTATTAATAAATTCCAATAGTTTTTTTTTTATATATAATTAGTAAACAAGCTTTATAGTTAGTATAGATTCGATACCGATCGTTTTTAAGGAGTTGAATATAGGCAATTTGAAGGAAATTTCCATAGTGTGTGCGTTCGTGGCGTGTATTTGGGTTTGTAGTAAACGATCATTAGTGTGAGTGCCTACTGCCTACACCTACCCACATGACTACTACAGCCCAGAAACGGGTCACTTTCGCACTCGCAGTCACATGTCAAACAATTTTTTTTGACTAAAAGTATCAATTTTTTGCCAACTGTACAGACTGTTCTAGTAATCGGAAACAAATTCCAAAAACATATTTGAATTTTCCATGAAGTTTACTCGAAAACGACTTTCTCACATTTTTTAATTAATTTTGTTAGCTCAATATTACTATTCTTTTAAAATTCTTAAAAAACAAAATTTTAAATTAGAATTTGAAGGGTTTAAGTGATCAATTTCAAAAAAGTTGAAAATTCAAGTAAACTTCATGAGAATTCAAATATGTTTTCGGAATTTGTTTCCGGTTACTAGAAAAGTCAATACAGTGGGCTAAATAAAGATAATATATTTAGGTAGAAATGTCAGCCGCGTGGAATCCCCTTAAATGTGATAACAGTTACCTTATGAATTTATTATTTTTACTTTTTTTTGTAATACAATGTTTATTTAAATAATAGTTATTTTTAATATAATAATTCAGAATGCACTTTAATGAATTGTAATAATAATTTTATTTTTACAAAATAAAAACAAAGATATTTTCCACTATATGTATGACACATCTGTTGTTGTAAATTTATTAAAAATGTCCTCACTGCTTATTATATTAGATACATTTCTATCAATATGCTTAGTTGCCAAATTTATAAACCTCTAAGTCTCTATTCACTATTGTAAATTTGTTACATATACGAGTTGTCAAATTTAGACATAAATACATGTCTTTCAAAAATAATGTGATAATAAACTTATAAACTTTTTGTTATGTTCAAGATATTTCCCATTTACTGGGAACAATGCTTCACAACTAAAATAATACGGGAAATAAATCTATGTGGTCTCATCTTTGACTTGACTTAAGCTAATAAAGACGATATTTTCCGGTACCTATTTATATTCCTTTATTTGAATAGTACAAAACAAAATATAAACACATGTAATAGGTATTATACAAATAAGTTCACTAGGAGCTAGGCAGGTACAGAAAAAAAAAGTATCACAACTTTTAAAATTATAAAAATAATAATATTCCTAAAAAATATTAGTTGTGTTGAACTGTTGCTTAAGTCTTGGATAGAAATTACTTTTAAAAGGCACTGCAATTAATTGATAACTATGTATAACAATATAACAACTAACAAGTAACAATCAACATTCACCAATTTGGTGTAGCAAGTGGGAAAAGATAAGGATATAACCTAAGCCTAACTAATCTGTGATATATCAAGTAAACCAAATCGAATTATTTTAGCAACACAACTACACAAGCATCAGAGTTCAACCTAAAATGAAATATAATTTAAAATCTTTCCTTGTAAATTCTATGGATACAACCTAGTTAGCATTAACGTCAAACGATAACCTAAAACTATCGCCTTATACCAATTGCTTTATTGACATTAATATATCTTCCCAAATAAATGTAATTATCTTAATGTTAACTCAATAATAAAATAAAATATGGTTATTCTTTTTAATAATATTTAATACATTTTATATTTTTAAGGTACCTACTATTACTTAAAACAAATATTTTATTTATTCATAAATTATCAATGTGAAGATGTGATTTTTTAAACGTTAGGAAGAAAAAAATGTTTTAGATTCAGCCCTGCACCCAAAAAATTCTAAATATGGACTTATAAGTTATTATTATTAAGTTAGGTATCTTTACCTGTTTTAGTATGTTTTTAAGAAACAATAAACTATTTATTAAATGTGTAAAAATGATTTTTTTAATGAATAGGGCTGTGTAATAATAATTATAAGCTGTAGTTCAATCTAAAATATTTTAATATTGTTTATCAAAATACATCAGTTTTTATATGTATAGTTACATTTTTTAAACGGGCTTTGTGAAGTACTTAGGTACCTACTTATTTTAAATTATTGTCTTACGAAATGTACCTTGTTAATTTTTCAATTTGTATAAATATAACTCCTCAAAACAAATTAGTTTTTTATATTTAAAATGTCATTAAAACTTAATTTTGTGAATGCCAATATTATTTAAATATATAATTATTATTTACCTTCAGTAATTCGATACAAATGTACAACATAAGTATCTGATATATTAGGTAGGTACAACATACCACATTCCTCAGAAAAATCAAAAACCAGTATTCCTCCACTGCACGTCTACTACAAAGCATATTATAGCAAGGTTAATAAATTCGGAATTAGTACCTATTTTACATTTACATAGGTATTATGCATTGAATATTTTATTATGTATTTGATAACCTACGTTTAATTCCTATATCATATACTTGCAAAGTATTTAAATATTTGTACTTTAGGCATTCCTTATTTATTTTTGATTAATATTGATAAAATCTTTATATGTCAAAAAGCTTAAGTTGTACTTACTTCTAGCAATTTGAAAATATCGAAAATATGTAGGAACATTTTTTTCATAGAAATCTGAAGTTCTAAATTTGACAAAATTATATATTTTATAGAAAAATAACAATTTTTCTTTTAATTATATTGTTGAAAGTAACTCAAAATTCTTTATTTATAGTGAATTTTTCACATTACTCATTTCGTTTTTTATTATTTTTTGTACTAAATATTTAGACTAATTGTATGCTAATATTTATAACAAGAACTTATTCACATCGTTCTACCGTACACTGGTGTATGCTATTTACGTCATAACACAGTAATAATAATATATGAATATTATATAAATTATAATAGTTATGAACAATTATATTGTAATACATCCGATGTTTTTGGTAAACTTAGCTGAACCTACAGTCATTGGTTATAAATATACTATTTATAATCAATGTTTACTGTCTTATGGATATCAAGTACCAACGCAATATATTTTCTCTATCTCAGACCTGCGTGAAACATAGACAAACGCATTGACATATAGACAACAGACGTACAGTATATATCGTTATTCGTTACCCGTTGTTTATAATTTCTGACTTTTGACTTTTGAGTAATATATAAATATATAATTATAGTTGAGTAAAATAATTTATTATAAAAATTAGTTTTGACATAGGTGGGGTATCCGCTTTAAATTGTATTATAATTCGACTTATAAATAAACACATTTTATTTGTGAATTTAAATGAATGTTAATTGTTTTGAGATGATTCATATTCATTTATGTCTAGCCCTTAAAAATATTAGTCTGTATTATGTTATGTGATTAAATATATTTATGCGATGAGTGATTTTACTTTGAGATTACTCAAAAACATAAAAAAAATTATTTTAAATGAATGAGTTTTGTCCATGTTGTGCTAGTGGTAGAAAAGTAGAATAATGGTAGGAGCGCTAACACACACCATCTCAATAATTTATCATTGATTTAAATTTATCATATCCACATCGACCCCTGGAAACTAATTCCCCGATTTATGGAAATGTATTTTAAATTTATTATACTATGATTAATTAATATAAAACAAATTAAAAGTGCTTTATACGAAAATAGGTCACCATTATAAAAAATCCTGTTAAAATAAGTTAACAAATACATTATATTTTATTTATTATTATGTATAAGCAAATTTCCCTCTCCGCCTTAGACAAATGTCTACGGGCACCTATGCACATCCATGACAGTTAGGTGCCTACTATTATATTTAATTGTATGATAAATCCATAAATCTCAGTCTGCTACCTATCTATAATTTATTTGAATGATACTTATTACCTAAGTACCTTAATACATTATAACTAATAAATAATAATTATGGAATGTGGCATATGCATTATACATGTACCTAATATGTATTTCTGGGTAATATACGATTCCGAATGGAACGATTGCGAACGGACCTTTTCCGGTAGCACGATTGCGAACGTTTTTAACGGCCTTTAATCGTACGGTGTTGTCAGATTTGGTGTTAGTCAATAACAAATTTTTAAATAATAATTTAAAATTTATTATCAAATAGTATTAATATAAGGGTTTTCTGCTATTACGCCGGGCGATAACTACCAATGGTCCAGAGAGTTTTCATAGGACGTACCTACAATGGTCAGTTGTATAGCCCCCATCCACCAACACACATCGTGATATTAGGGTTAAAAGAAACACAAGCTCAGACTCTGACAATTATAAATTAAATTAAAAACAACGTACATAATCCTATGGCCAAAAAAGATAAATCTAAAATTGAATTAACATTACAAAATTATAATGATTATAAAATACACTAGGATCTAATTTTATACTTATGAAAAAACTGGTAATTCCTACCAGGGAAAAAATTTAAAAAAAAGCAAAAATGTAGAAAACAATTTTTAAAAATCATTATTTTGAATGTATTATTTTATTTATTTTTCAGCTTTTAACGTAACATGAACACGTAGATTTTGTAACCGTATTATTAATATTTATAATTATTATTATTAATTATTAATTATTTTAGTTTATAACGTAGTTGTTGTTTTCATTGTGTAATTAATATCAATAGTTTTTATTTAAAAAAAAATATTTTGTAAACTTGGCAACGTGGTCTATAAAAACGTTCGCAATCGTCCGTTTTTCAGCTAAGAAACCAAATTCTCTGATAAGCGTCATTCGTTCGCAATCGTGTTATAAAAAAGGTAAAACGTTCGCAATCGTGTTGTACCCGTATTTCTCATGTTTTTTAATTATAAGTGCATTACTTAGGCCCACCGCACACTAGAAAAGCAAAACTGCTAATGTGTATAATCTTGTTCCAAGTTGACTTAGTCATAATAAAAACAGCATATGTAGCACACAAAAAAAGTAAAAAAGTAAAATCATATTCAGTCACCAACATGTCTTCCGACGAAGAGAACGTTGCCATGCCTATTTTGTGGTCTTTGTTGTTGGAAACTGAACGTTATGAAAAACCAAAAAGAATGTGGGTTTATCCTTTAAATGAAAAACGTACAAAAAGTAACTTAATTCAATATTTTTTATGTAAACTTCATAATGACGAGCTAAAGTTTAAAAATTGTACGTGTGTAAGTTCCGAAACCTTTGATCTCTATTACTATGTCGTTTATATTTTTAGTCATAAATGGACGATCTTTGTTGAACTAGTGTTAATGTGTTATTAATGTTTCCAGATCAAAAGTTTCAGCTGCCATATTGTAGCCTTTCAGGTGTCTTTTCAGGGATCTTAAAATAAAATAAGAATTATATACATTTTTATTTTTTTCACAAATATACGCTATGTATACGAGTGTTTCAAAATACGGCCAAAGGAGTAGTTTTTACATGTTGTACATAGAACAGAAATAATCTTTATAAATAAATATAAATGTTGACTTTTTAGTTTATTAAAAAAAAATATATTAGATAAATACATTCTAAAATTAAACTAATGTTTTTTATTTACATCAGTTAAATGTTAGGTATTTTAAGTTATTTTAATGTATAAATAAATATTTACTTCTACACCTCTAATCTCGATAATTGAAATTAATTTGAATACTATTCAAATCATCTTCAATTGTTAGTTGAAAATATTATAATATAATATTTATATATTATTATAATTTATTTTTTAAAACTATTTTCTGTATTTATAAATAAACTATAATATAAATAATAATATATTCATAATTACCTGTATCTATAAAATAGTAAGTATTATTATATTATTTTATCGTGACCGGTACAGGATGATCATGCAACGGGCAGTGCTCTTCACTATTAAAATAATAATCGAAAACACATAAAACTTTTTGTTTTGACTAGCTAAAATAGAGCATGTTCTATCTGGTTGAAACATAACTATAAATGATTAAAGGCAAAAATGCTTTTTTTTTACTATGATTATTGAGTATGCGCGTCCCTATTACATTGCACATGTTCTATTTTTCAATAGTCATAAAAAGGTTGTTGTAGTCTGCTTTAAGCAGTTTTGCTTTTCTAGTGTGCAGTGGGCCAACACAGTAGGTACGAGGCTTATTCAAATATCCGGTATGCGGTAATATGACCAAGGCATAAAATATATAAATATTAACTTTTTAATTTAACTAGTTACTTTTGGATTTTCATTAACTTAATTACTAACTTGCCACATTATTTTTTTAATTTACGTGAAATTAACAAATTAATTTTTAATTTTAAGAAATAAGTTAAGTTATTTTTATATTTTTTTGAATTTCATTATTTGAGTCTATTTCATTATTACGTCAAAGATATTTGCAGTAAATTGTTTAAAGTTAAAAATTTTATATTTTTCCAAACACTTTGTAGGGTTTAATAAATATAAACAACTAAACTACTTTTAATATTTTAGTTTTTTATTAAGTATTTAATACCTAGTATCTATTTAATAAAATATGTTGTGATAGTTTATTAAACATACAGTAATACTCTATTACAAAGCATACACGCACACACATAATATCTATTTGCAATTAAAAAAAAAAACAAATTCATTATTTTTAGGTACTAATATTATTACTTACCTATTAGATAAGTATCTATACTACCTAGGTACTGTTCTTTTTAAGAAACGAAAACTTCCATGAAATACCTACAATATATTATATGGAATTACTGTATAAAGTATAAACACTATAGACTATAATTTAGTTTTGGTTTGAAAGTACTTACGCTAGCGTTGTATAAAAAAATTAACTTTTTTTTAACTTAATGAAAAGTTAAAAAAATAAAAAAATATTAACTTTTAACTTAACTAAGTTAATCTATAATGAAATTAACTTTTAACTTTTAACTTTTTATTATTGTTGCATATTAATTTAATTTAACTGAGTTAAAAATCATATAATAATAAAATTAAATATAATATATAAGAATCATTTTTAGTAATTAATAAATTAAAAACATTGTATTAAATATTTTCAAAACATCAATTAGGTATTTAGAAGATTTGAAAAGAACTTCAGTTGCTCCAAGTCTAACAAAATGTTGTTTAACAAGATGGCCAGAATTCCACATGGCTTTGAGAAAGTTATATAAAAATTATATTGATATTGTTGAAGTTCTTAACTATCTTAAAATGAATGGCAATAAGGACACATTAATTATTAAATCAGTATAGGTATATTTTTAATTCAAAGAAATTGCTTAAGTTTCTGGTTCCACACCTAGTAAAATTTCCAATGAAGCTCACTTACTAAATAAGTTTTAATGAAAATGCCTACAGAAGAATCAATAAAACGAACGATCCGAATGCAAAGAAGTGGAAATAACCCTGTCGAGCAAACAGATATTAATGATTTAGTTATTGAAGGTGTGGGGAAGTATTTTCATTAAAATAATAATTATTATCATTTATTTTATATTTCATGCTAATTATTAAGTTTTGGTTGAGTAACGTTATTAACGTATTCGTTGCATAATGATCAATGTTCATATTATATATTATAAATATTAATAAGACCGTCGCTCGTCGCGATTGCCGATTATCGTAAAGACGATAAAAACTATATTATTTATATTTTCGTATTAATTATTATTTCAGTTATTCGTCCCGCGTCAACCGTCGTGTGGTTAACGCAAATTATACGAGCGTTCAGTTTATTATTTTATACTTATATCTACCGTGAATTCTTATGTGTATATCGTGCGAACTTGGTATATTTATATTTTGTATTATATTCGATATATGTGTCGCCTTTAATAAAGTTAATATTATACGAGGTGATATTACGGTGTATTATTTATTACATAACTTTAGAGCACTAGGGCGACCATAAAGGTATAAATGAAATATTATAACGATAAAATTGTATAACAATATTATAATGATGCCATTTAAATTTTAGGGGAATCGTTTTTATGGAGTAGTCAACGTTTTATTTTACATGATAATCGATCTGAAAATACTAATGAGAGGGATTATCATGTTTGGTACCGATAACATGTTAGATATATTGAGTCAATCTAAAGAGTGGTATCCATAGTATATGGATGGAACTTTTAGACTTGCACCTAAACATTTTTGTCAGTCGTATATCATTCATATAAAACACAATAGTGAGTAATGAGTATGTAACTGCAATTTATTCATCATTAAAAAGAAAAATACAATCGACATATGAACAAATGTTCAGAATAATTTTGGACGAATGTAATAAACGTAAATGTTACCCTGACCCAGTAAAAAGTACATATAGATTACAAAATAACCGTAATTAATGCTCTTAAGAATATTATTCGTAGTCACTTAACAGTAATGGGTTGTTTTTATCATTTATGCCAAAGCACTCCTAGGCGTAGGTATACAAAAACTTGGTTTAGAGACTAAGTATTGTACAGACGAGGACTTCAGCCATTTTTGTGGTAGGTATGTTAGATAGCTTAGCTTTAACATATAAATAATGAAACATGTAAAACGTAATAAGTGAATTGAGTGTTAATAAATTTGTTTTTTTCCGGGGACTTTTTGATTTTCCGGGAGTTGTACATTATGAAATATTGTGTTCTCTTCAAGAATTTTTAAAACAAAAATTTTTAATTGATCATAATCTCCTTACAATTATGAAGCCATTTGTCCATTTGTTACCACATACAAACCTACAAGATGTTCATAAATCTATTGGCGAAGATATAGATTTACAAAAACTAGCATTAGAGTATGAGGAACTACTACATATGGACGTATCTGACTAGTCGGTACGTCGGAAACGGTCGGAACGGATAAATATAGCCACTACCGAAATTATACATAGTTTGTTTTTCTTCCGACTAGTCGGATTATCGGATCGGATCGGAAACGATTCCAATGTAGCCGTAGCCTTAGAGTATGAGGAACTACTACATATGGAAAACATCCACCAACTACGAACAATGAGTCTTAATGAACTATTCAAAACACTATGCACATCACCACATTTCATAAATGTTGTAACATTATTCGCAAGAATACTTGTAGCTAAACCGCATAGCGCAGATGTGAAGCGTTTAATAAGTTCCAGTAATTTATTAAAGTCTCCATTAAGTTCCGTCATGAGTGTTTTAACTGAAAATATGTACTTATACATTCATTATAACATGCCTCCCTTGTATGATTGGGATCCCAATTTGGCAATTGTCAAATGGATGAACAACAAAAACCATATAAAAGTTATAAGAAGAGAGAGTAAGCAACAAAATTATTTCAATGGTGTGTTTCCAGGCGCTACAAACATCACCAAATGGAAAATAGTGATACTGATAAAGAGGTTGTCATAAAAATGAAAAAAAAAAACATTTAACAACGAGATTAATAAAAATTGTTGTTAATCAAAATAGAAATTAAGGAATCTGTTATTTTAACAATATGATGTATAGTATATTATTTAATATTTATGATAGTATGTGTTGTTTATTTTACGTGAGCGAAACAAATGTCAAATTTTTTCACTTGTGTAAAAAAAAACAGGATGTGCAGCTCTAACATTTCTTTAGCGCAAGCTCTGTAAATTGGTCAAGTAGGTACATGGAGAAAGGTAGCACTAATCTGAACATGCCCATGTAATTTTAAAAAAATGATAGCATTACCTTCTTGTAAAAAGGTAGTACTACTATTTTATACAATGAAATAATTATCATTAAATTTATTTTCCTCAATATTAACTTGGAACCCAAAACAACAAGCAAAACAAATATAAGAATTAGAATTTTGTACAGGTTCAGGTTTACATTTATAATTTTTAGTATTCATTTTTCATGTTAATAAAAAAAAAAATTAAAATTAAAATAACCTCATGCACCTTAAACCAACATTTTGCACACTTTTTGTATCACATAAAAATAATTGTGTACCCCAACTGATTTATTATATTATAGTATAGGTACATATTTATTAAAACATTATTATACAATTATTACATAGATATAAAATACCACTATATAATATATAAAATACATTCAGTCATTACGAGATTCCCTCTCTGACTTTTTTGTCATTTACTTGATAACCGGCATTTAAAATAAAAATCAGTTGTGTATGGTCATCATTTTTTTTGGGTGGTACAAAAATGTACAACATACTGATTCATATTTTTTTTTATTTCTGTTGTTTCTGGTTAAAATTTAATGTAGGTTTTAAATTATATTTATTTCCTTGAAGGAAGGTCAAGAAAAACATACTTTTGGAGCTGTAGAGAATATTACACAAAACTAGAAAAAATACATGATTGAGATACAGAGATTTTCAACAACGTTCACAAATTATACATGTCTGCAGTGAAATCATAGACAAAATATGAGAAATTATTAAATAATAGGCAATAGCAATTCATATAATCATATCACCAAACATCCTATTATTATAAAAATAATTTAAAAAAAAATAAATATTGTAATATTATAATAGCAAAATATAAAAATAACATTTATTTTACATAATTTAAATTACTATCACATATAATTAGAAGTCAGAAAAAATAACATTTAATAAAAATAATTATGATATTTTGGTGTCCATTACCCACAAGTGTATTGTACCAATACCTTAAATAAAATAACATCTTTGTTTGAACTCATCATTTATACAATTTCAAATCTTTATAAAATTATTTACATTAGTCTATTTTAATATAAATTGAAATTACATAATCACTAGAATAAAAATATCAGCAATATCTTAATACTTAAAAAAATTAATTAGGTACATACATATTCATTTGAGCCCATAAGAGCAGACATACATATATTACATTTAACTTGATTATCAACTTTACAAAAGTACAAACCCAATAAAAAAACTTTATAGCAATAGAAATTATACACTTTAAAGAGAAGTTACTTTAAAATTTAAATCAATAAAAAATAAATAATCATGATCTTTAAGTAATTGTTTATCATCTTCTATAACATAAAAAGTAATATTTAGTATGTTGATAAAATCTTTAAGCTTTGAACTAGGATAGTTCAAAACTCTTGTGTCTTCTAATGAAATGGTAACTACAATTATATGATGTCAATCATGAACTCTTGCATGAATAAGTTTTTTTAAATGTCTTGGGATTGAGTTGTTATTTAAAACGTCTTGGGGTACACCTGAAATATTTATAGTATCCATACATGAGCTAGTTGAATCATGAACAAAAACCTTAAATTTCATAAAAATGTAAGAACACTCAGACATTTTTAATTAGTTGGTTACATATATTTTTTTTAATTTACCTGCAAAAAATTGTCGTTTGTTTTGGTAGTATCAATATTTAAATGTACGGTGAAGAAGTTACCGTATAATTTTTTCCAGCCTAATAAAATCAAACAATGTAGTATTATTTTATAATTTTATTTATTTATTACATTTCTGAATAGGTATCTTACACACTTGAGTTGTTGAACTATTTACATGGTTTTAATTATACACATTGAAGCTACTTCTATAAAAATCAGTGGACCATACAGTGGCTAAATTTTTTTAGGTAAGGCTATTTGTGTGCATATTATATTCCAAATATATTACCAAATTATAACCAGTTAGATCGACTTTCTTCTTCAATTGGTGTTCTATAAATTAAAGATCAATTTACAGAAGTGAAATTTGTACAATTAAAATGATGTATTAGACAAATAAAGTTAGTTATAGCTAATTGTAGGTACATTGTACATAGATTTAGTAGTCTAAACAGCTGAAAAAATATGTATTAAATACAATTCCTAAATATTGTTTTGTTACATATACATAAAAAGTAATATCATCCTATCTACTATTGTCATTTAAAATTTAAAACTTTAAAAGAACAAGAACGTGCTAATACCGCGTGTCCGTGGAAACTAGGTACACTCTATAACTCAGCTACCTACATTACTCAGTACCCAATATATATTTTAGAATTCTGTATACGGGAGATTGATGATCCAATAGTCTACTTTCGGGCCCCACAAACAGAATTCAAAAATATATATAGGGTATTGAGTAATATTGGTAATTTGATTATGCATTGTACGCTGTTTTCATAAACAGTAGAACCTCATTAATCCGGACAGCTGTCTAATATTGCGAAAAATACGCAGTTTATACCGTAGACTAAAATAAACATAAAAGCGAGTTCCTCGAGTTTCCCATAAGTACATATATTCTTATCTATCGTCATTAAAGTTATCATTAACTATTAGTAATTTATATTTTGGTCATTATTATATAATTCTATACATATAACTCACGTTATCCATTTGTTGGTCATATTCAATTCGCCAGTCGGTCGCCTGATACGCTTTAGAGTGTTTCGTGTCTTGTATGTTATTAGTGCTTTATATTTTAGTTGTTATTTTTATATCACTGTGATGTCTTTAAGCAAACCTAGTCAATGTAAAAAGCGAAAATATACGTCTCTTTCACTAAACGATAAACCATGCGGAATAAAAAAAATTGAAATTGGGGCATCAGCATTTGTGCGCAATATGACATTGCCAAACAAACTGTCTACGATTTGAGAAAGAAAAAAGACGATATAAGAAAGTTTGTTCTTAAATTTAATTTAGAAAAGGAAACAAGTGGTGTAAAAAAAATGCAGTTGCATCTTGATCAATCCCTTGATGATGCAGTTTACAAATGGTTTTGTCAACTCTGTTCATCTGGATTGGCTGTCCGTGGGGTTGAAAGTAAAGCTGCAGCAGAAATATTAGCTAAAAATTTGGACATTAATAACTTTAAAGCCAGTTCAGGATGACTGTTTAGGTTCAGGAGGCGTCACAACATGACAAATAAAAAAATATGTGGTGAAAGTCTTAGTGCCGACGATGAAACTGTTGAGCTATTCAGGAAAAAATCAAATGACATTTTGAAGCTGAAAATAATATACTGCCTTCGCAACTCTACAATTATGATGAGATCGGATTATTTTGGAAAGCTTTACCTGACTGTACCCAAGCATTCAAAGCTGAAAAAAATATGCCTGGTAGGAAAATTAGTAAAGATTGAGTTTCTGCATTGCTATGCGCTAATGCTGATGGAAGTTACATGTTGAAATTTGTGATTGTAGGAAAAAGTAAAAAACCACGTGCAATAAAACATTTGGACACGTTATCAGTTCACTACTACAACTCGAAAAATACATGGTTTATAGAGATATAACAATGGATTGGTTTCATAAAAAAAGCAGTGCCAGAAATCAGTAGATATCAATTAGTAGATATCAAATAGAAGTTTTGAAAATTCCTGACAATAAAGTGAAGGCCCTAATTTTACTACATAATTGCCCTGCACATCCACAAGTTGATCAGCTGACTAGTGATGATAAAAAGATCCGGTGCATGTTCTTGCCAGCAAACACAACCTCTCTAATTCAGCCTATGGATCAAGGCGTAATCTACACAGCCAAGCGTATATACAAAAAGAAGCTTTTACATTCAATTTTAGAAGTCGAAGGACCAGCTGCAGGAAAAAAGATAGAAGAGGGCAAAATACGTTAAAGAATCTCAAAGACTACAATATAAGATCTATGATTTTTAATTTCGCGTCTGCTGTCAAAGATATAAAACCATCAACTTTGATTAACTCATTGAAGAAACTTTTAATAAATGAAGATGTTGAACCAGATATGGCTGGATTGGAAACAGAGGATTTTCACAACACTTTCCACTAAGTAGGTGACAATTTGACAACACTAGAAGACATTGAGTAGTGGCTAGAAGCTGATGAAGATGATCTAGACTATCACATTTTAACAGAAGAAGAGACTGTTGAAAGCGTCATCGCTACAGAAAACTCTGAAACGGATGAATACGGACAAGATGAAGTAGACGATAGTATCAAGTCAAAACTTGGTGAAATTAAAGACCATCTAAATATTGACCTTATATATGTTGAAGATAACGACGATGAAAACACATCTGCATACTACGAACATTTGAGGCATCTACGTGAATTATTAATACGAGAAATAAATGTGAAAGGAAGACAACAAAAGATAAGCAGTTTTTTCAAACCAATTAATGAAAGTGTGCCTTAATATAATATGTATAATAATTATGATTATATGCATTATGTTGATATGTAAATTTTTTAATATGTAATGTTTTTGCTGGACCTAATATTCTGTTGCAATATATCATATATAGTAATTAGTATAATATAATATTCTTAAATCTATAATACGGACATGTTTTTTGGTTATTTTGTTTAGTACGGACTTTCATTAAATCGGACAACCTAGAGCCTCTATTAGTCCGGATTAATGAGGTTCTACTGTACCTATAAAAGAGCACAATTAGTTAAATAATTTCCAAAAGTTTAAAATACAAATGTTAAGTAAGAAAAACTTCGTAACAAATCAGTCCTGGAAAATAAAATATTATCAGTACGTCTGCCGCAGTCAACGCCCACGGTTAGAAAATGTAATATACCTATCTATTAAGTATTAACCACGATGTAGAGGAGATAATGAAGATAATCTTCTCTACATAGTGTTGAGCCATAAAGCCATTTAAGCTCCGCGCACTGCGCACCCGGGTTGTTCGCCACAACTGGTTCGGGTACCGACAACTAACCGCAAACTCCTCCTCCACCGACTACCCAGCCACGTTAGCCACATATCGAAAAGATATATAACGAGGCCCGACAATCAGAGTCCAGAGTTAATAGATAATATTATCTATTTACCTTGTCTATAAGTCGTATGATTTAATCAGTCGCACGAGTTACGAGTTTACGACACTATTTTACTCACATGGAGCACTGCTATAGTAAAAAAAAGTGAGATTCACTGTACTGGCTTTCTTATTACAAGTCGATGGGCAATCATACTATCTTAATCATGCACGGCAATTATAAACGACGATGAATGTTCATATCAATAAGTCTCTATCACGGTCTAAGACACAATTGACTGGAAACCATAGACCTATAGAGAAATGGACTGATAATAGAGAAAAAGGCCTAGGCACAGAATAGATCATCTATGGTCCAAGCGCCAACATTGTTAGAAAAAGATAACATACAACTTAGGTAGTCAGGTCCCATTATATTACACTGGATATTGACTATCTCTTTTTAACAATGTTGGTACTTGACAACCTATAGTAAGGTATGGAGGACGAGCTGTTGATATATTAATAAATCTATGATGGAAATGGGTAGCTTATCAGTGGCCTTGAATATGTGATATGTACAAGAAGCAAGTGTGGGGTGTCGTATTTGACGTTGAGAGTCTTATATGTCTTCTGTATAAAACGAAGACTAAGATATAAATGTGACTAAAATAAAATGTCAGGTAGCATTATAAGCATTGAATGACCAGTATGGCAGTAGTGATGATAACAGAGGCACCTTTAGCGGGTCGTCTTCCGTCACTCTCCTACTACGTCGTTTCCATACCACTAAATGCTAGACAGAGGCATGGCTTTAGATAGTATGGTTGCGTAACGAAACGAGAAAGAGTGGGTACTGAATATTCTACACCAAATACTTAAGATTATGCAGCGCTTTATACCAAACTAACCAAATAATATAGATATTATTGAGTATTAAAACTGTATGGTTTTATAAACAAACTGATAGATGACGCAGCAGTCCGATTTTGGGAGAACATTATCAAGTAAATTCCATAGGGTTTTTTTATATTTTAATTTGAATGCGATTTATGATCATTTTAAAATTATAAATTTTTTGTAAGTTATAAAATGCTCATATACCTATCGCTTTAAAATTAAAATATAAAAAAAGATCAATGAGACTCCCTAGATAATACTCTTACTTCTAAATTTGATAATAGGTCACTTTAATATTATTATGTAACAGAGTTAAATGGATTATCCAGAACGTACAATTTGCAATGTCATGAGTTTGTAAGACGGAGACAACGCATGTTGGTGAAGCCTCCTTTTAAGATTTAGAAAAATCTTAGGTGGCTTTCCACCAGCTCGTTTCCAGCCCATTCTATCTTAGTGATCGGCGCTCGCAATCATAGTATCTATAAACATGAGATTATAATATTATAATTTACAATGTACCAAATACTTTAAATGATGATACCAGAAGACGGTGGTGAACAATTATTTTGATATTTCCTCCCTATAACTAAACAAATGATTAATTTTTGTTATTAGGGAAATAAATTTAAAAAAATCGGGATCTATGGAAATAACAACTTAATTTTTATAGCCTTATTCTTTAATTAATTGAAAAATGAACAGAGCCTAATTTCAAGTGTCAAAATTGCATTATATTAGTTTTGAAACTTTTAAAAACACTAGTTACGGAAAAATGATTTTTGACATTAGTGAATTAACACTGGCATTCACGGTATTATCGTTTTAAAATTTAAGTTAATACCTACTCTAACGCAGTGTCCTCCACCCTACGTGAATACAAAAAAACAAAAAGGATGTATTTCGTTGCATCGTAGTTTGGCAGAACAGCGTGATCGAAATATAAATCACACACACCCTCCAAACTCTTCTTTCCATGTAAGATATTAAGTAAGATTTAATGCATATAGGCATAAGAATATTATATGAACTTGTCCACCATTCCCTGCTGCTAGGGTCGGACTGACCTAGAGAATAGACTGGAAATAGCCAGCGAGGCTCCGGGTCTGCGTGACTGTATGGGATAGGGTCCTTCATTAGAAATGTAAAATAATATATATATGTAATTAAAAAAAGGGGGTCAAGTGGATGTCACTCCGCTGTACAATAGGTTACAAATAAGTCACTGTATAATGGATGGTATTAAATTTGAATAATAATATCATTGTATACGAAAAGCGATTCTGAGCGGAGACGGTATGTCAGTCTAGGATATTTTAAATTATATTGTTATTATACGGTAGCTGGTAAGTTGAATTATCTAATATTATTCATATTATTTAGTTATTAACATTATTAAATAATTTTGTCAAAATTCACAAACTTTAAATGCTTATAAAAAAATGTGTGACTGTATTTTTAATATTTTTAAATTGCTATTGTAACAATACATCAGGAGCCTTATATTAAATTTCATGATTTTTGGCCCATAAAATAAAAATGAATTGGTATTTATATAAAAAAAAAACTAAAAAAATTTAAATTTGAAATGGTCCGTAAAAAGCTCAAAAAGAGTCAAAATATTTTCAAAATTGTATGGTGTATAGAAAATGATAATATAAACATTCGGTGAAATTTTTAAGTATCTACAGCTATTCATTTTTGAATTACAACAAAATAAGAAATTCGCTACATGAGAAATCGAGAAATATCCAAGCTTGTAAAAATATGAACTTCAAACGCTCATAAAAATTTAATTAGACTTGGTATTAGATATTTTTTTTCTGATAAACTTAGGCAAACTTATGAGAAATCATGTGTTACATTTTCAAATTTTAGATTTAAAAAGAAAATTTTTTATGAATTTCTAACTCAAAATAATTTGCCCATTTTCGTGATTTTTACGTATTTTGTAAATATTTTAACTTTAAATGTTAATAAAAAAAATTTGTGACTACGAATTTTAATATTTTTCATATATTATTGTAACAATATATTAGGAGCCTTGTATTAAATTTTCAAGTTTTTACCCAAAAAATAAAGTTTTATAGAAATCTATAGAAAAAAAACCTAAAAAAATTGGAAAATGAAAATGTCCGTAAACAACTCAAGATAAATCAAAATATTTTAAAAATGTTATGGTGTACAAAAAATGCTAATATAATTATTCAGTCAAAATTTCATGTATCTACCGTCATTTCTTTTAGAGTTATACCAAAAACCAAAATCGATTTTGTCGAAAAATGGTTTTCCGTAAAAATTCCCGTTTTTCCTTAATTTTTCATTTGTTTTTCACGGCGCTTTTGAAAACTACTGGGAAATTTTAAATTTTGACCCCCTAAAGTACCAACTAGATTCACTTTCCTATCAGAAAAAGAACTGTTGAAGAAAATCAAAGCATTTTTACTGTACTAAAAAGTGATGACAGACACAAAAAAAAAAAAATAATAAAAAAAAACACATTGTAAAATCAATACATTCATCGCCCTGCTCAGAATCTAATACAAACTGTTGATTTAAAGTAAATTATAAAGTAGTGCAGTGCACCAGTGCTTATTTGATGGAGCCTTATTGGAACAAAATATGTGTTTGACGTTTATGTTATCAGCACCAATAAATAATATTGTACCAGTTTGGACTTTGCATCTATTTTTATAACTATACGCCCAAAATCTCCACTGGCTAGTGAAAATCCATCCAAAATATAATTTACCAGGATTATTGGTTAATAGTCAAACACAAATATTAAAATAATATCTTGATACTTAAAGTAATTAAAATATAATTTACAGTATAAGGCATAAAGCTGAAAGACTAAATCTGAAATTGTAAGCAGTACTTCTAGGTAGATTACTTAAAATATATAATGTACAAAAAAGTGTATATGTAGGTAATATATAAATTATAATAAAATAGTTCCATAAAAAAAAATTTTTGTTCTGTTACAAAATTAACTCGGATTTAGAAAATATTTTAACTATAAAATAATAACGTTTTATGTGTGGAAAACTATCCAACAATTAAATAGTAATTTATAAAGTATTCCAATAATTGATACAGACATAGTAAGTATTTCATTTTGTTAAATAATATTTGTATACATCTGTTAAAAGTTAGTACTCACTGGAATCTGAATTGATTTTGAACTGGCATATAATATATTCTATATTATCAAAACTTTTTTTTTTTTATCAGACATTAATAGGAATAAAGCGTTTTATGTAATGGCCATTTTTGTCGAAAAACAAATAAATAATCAAAGTTAAATGAATAACTATTGATTATGGTTGTTGCTTAAGTTTTTTGTAAGTAATTTACTGGTAAGGCCTACAGTTCTCAGTTCGACCCTGCCTGATAGGTTACTAAATGCTAACTTTGTCAGAAACAGATGTGATTGTGCAAATGAAAATAAAGTGCAGCTATTTTTTTTATAACAATGTTATATCCCGATTCTCTCTCTTGCTGTTATCAGTTCATTTCTTTTAAAGGTCAATGGTGAAATGATATTTATTAAATAAAAAAAAATGTGATTTCAAAATATAGTTTGCTTTATATATAAAATATAAACATACATCTAATTTAATTGTCTCATTTTAGCATTATTTTGATTGTTTGCTACTTCATACAAATATTCAAGAGTCAATTTATAACATATTAACTATTTTATGCCATTGAAAATACGTTATTGGCTGAACAATGCACTTTAGAGTTAATAATTAATTATTAACAAAAAAATTAAAAACTTGTTGTTTTATGCTTAGGCCATTTAAAAATAAATAAAAATAATTGTAAATAATAAACAAAATAAAACATATCAGTTATCAAAAAAAACTAAGTGCACAGAATAGTAACTTAAGAACATGAATATAAAAACACGCACATACCCATGTCATTTTTTTCCCTAACTATACAATTATTCGTCATCATTAATGACAATAACTCCTTCATCTTTCGGATCATACTCCCTTAAAAACAAAAAAAATCAGAAAATTGAGAATTTGCATTTAATTTGTTATAGAAATTAAATAATTAGTACATACTTGAATTCCTTCTTTAGTTTTTCAAACTCTTCTGTCATACTACTCTTTAAATCTGATTCCAAGCACCTCAATGATGCCTTAAAAATTTCTTTCACTAATTTACGAGAACCGTACATGTACTCAAAACGGATGCATTCAGACCATACTTCTGTAAATGTAACCAATTTAAAATTAGCTTCAATAATATTGTAGGAAAATTTGATACTCACCAATGTCTGTGTCGCCAAAAGAATTGCATACATCGTTATACAATTTTCTGATAGTTTTTAATTTGGTAACCCCTGTGTTTTGAGTATGTTCAAATGAAATCATGGACATATACAACTGTTTACATTCTGGTTTTATGTCTCTAAGTTTAATGAACAATTCACGAGTTGATAGTATTCCATAGTGAACTACGTTCCATTCTAAATATTCAGGCCTGATTATAAAATTGATTTCTGGGAATGGAAAATGTGATCCTTCATGATATAATTGTTGGAGCTAAATAGAAATAAATACTGTTATGAAACAACTATATATTTTACAGAGAAAAAACAATTTTATAATTCAATCTCTATATTATAAAATCAAACACTTATAAACAATTATTGAGTATGGTCTGCTATTAGCTGATATCTTGGAAGAGTAAAATATAAACATTTACTGCAAGGAATTATTGGGACATAAAAAATAAATAAGTTAAATGTTACTGAAACGTTATTATATGTAAAGATTTCACTGTATATCATTTTGCATAAAATTTATTTTACAAGGATATCAAAACAAAAGGCTAATGATAACTAGGAAAATAAAAAATTAATTCAATAAGAACTTAATTATATAGACAATGGCTAAAAATATTTTATAAAAACTAAACTTATTGTTGTTAATAAGTACAGGGAAGTATTGGGCCATCAGGAAATCCCTAATTGGCCGAGTACTAACCATTTGACAGGGGGGCACTTTGTGTACTACCAAACTTCATGGCTACAGCCTGTTGCCAACTTACAAAAATAGGTATGATAAATAGGTAAAATAGGTATAGATGGTTTCAAATTTCAATTTACAAAACAACAAACTAGAGAGGAGTAGGCCAATAACTAATGTGTATAATAAATATTACTATAACAATAAAACAGAAACTTAATAATAACTAATAAGTATTAACTTTAATCAAAAAAATCAACCTCAATGGACAGTAAAATCTATAATACATTTTATTATTACAGCCGTTAAAGATTGATTTTATAAGGTATTATATTCATTAAGGTATTAATCAATTTATTTTTAACTAAAATGTAATATTGTATTATTAATATTATCTATTGCTACTGGTAAGATATATTTTAGTATGTGAGTAAATATTCATATTGTAGTATTTTTCAATTAGTACCTACGTGTATATTTAAAGTAGGCTTAGTGATTTTTAACTAAAAATTACATCTAATAACAATTAATTATCTTACATCTATCAATGCAAACCTCACTAATATATTATAACATAATGATTTTTGTAGGAATATACCATAAAACCTAACCTTTAAATGATTAAAAAAAATGACAACCTTCAGTCTGATACACTTTTCCCTGACAATACATGATTTGTGAACTAGTGCGCCACTTAAAACTTATTTTCCTGGGCTGGTCCAAAATGCCATGATTAAGTATTATATATTTATATTTATTAAATTAATCAAGTACTTTATCAACTTTGTGTTACAAATTAAAAAATGTAACTAACTTATGTTTTATTCTTAATTTTTTAAATTATGATTTTTTTGTATCATTTTAATATCCATTAATAGTTAATATATTTTAAAATTGAAAGGATTGTGAATTGCATATGAAGCATTATTTTTCAGTATTTCATATAATGTAAACCATCAACATTGTTTTTACTTTTCTTGTTATTTGTTAGTAAGTTATTATACAATTATTTTACAAAATAAATTATATTTTTACTATTAACTTATTTTACTTGTTAAGTATACTATTAACCACATAAATGATAATATATTAGTTTTTATATAAGTCAAGTACAAATACACAGTTTTTCTTTTTTAAAAATATTTTGTTTCGGTTTATTATACTGTAATAATTAATATTCTATAGTTGATATATTTTTGACTATACCAAAATAAATAAATAAATATTATTCTTAACTTTTTCTATATTAATTATAAAAATGTAAACTATTTTGAAGTCTACATTAGGCCTGTGCCAATATATCGATTAATCGGTTTTTATACTCGATAGTATCGATTAATCAATATAAATAAGAAATAAATATATATCGATTAATCGGGAATATCGATACAATTGATATATTCGGAAATATCGATACAATCAATATAATCGTTTATATCAATACAATCGATATTCGATACATTTATAGCAGTGATATTAGTGATAGCACATTTAATTAAAATTTAAAGTTAATTTATAGTTATTTGTTAATAATACAATTTACTACAATGAGTGAGGTGTGGCAAGTTTTTGAGAAAAGCATGTGTGGTCTGAGAGCAAACTTTGTACCAAGTCCTATGCCAATTCAGGTACAAATACGACCAATTTATGGTTTCACTTGAAATCTAGACACGGAGCAAAATATTTGGAACTGGACCATATCAGAAGCCTATTGATTGCCAACGTTTGTGCAATTAAGTAAGTTTTTTCAATTCATTACATATTTATTTTATCAAGTTATATTTACTGCAATTTTGATTTATTTTTCTTTCATTATAAGTCTGTGTGGCATTTAAATAATTTTTGATATTTAATATTAAATTGTACATACATTTACTTTAGTTATATTATTCATACCTACCTAATTAATAATAATATATAATATAATGGTAGGGCCAATTCATAGTCAATACATATGAATAAGTGGTGCTTAAGCTATATTTATGACTCAAATGAGATTCATAAACAAGACTTTGGCTCGTACTTTGGTATTATTTAAATGAAGGTTGGTAGAGACCTACTTTAAGCATTGCTTTTAGTTATTACCACAATGTTTTAAATTGTCAAAATTAGCTTAACTATTAAGCAATACTTATTCTTGAGCATTAATTATGAATAACGGCACTTAGTTTTAGTCCATTTCAAGAACTCCAAAGAAAATTATGTTGTTTTAATTAATTATGGTTTGATTTAATAAAGTTGTTAATAATTAATAAATACATTTTTACAGTCCACAAGAAGATGCAGATATAGATTTAGATACTCCAATGATAAATCAAAATGAAAAAAATGCTCACATAAACTCACAAAATCCATCAACAAGTAAATTAGTTTTAAAGCAACCAATATTACCTACAACAAAAAAGGGCAATGCAATCAATAATCAAAGCTTGATGTCTTCATTCACTTTAACAAAGGCATCACAAACGAAAATTGATGCAGCATTAGCATATTTCATTGCCGTGGACATGATGCCTTACAATATTGTAGCTAAAGAAGGGTTTAAGCTCTATACAAAGGCTCTAAATACAAGCTACAATATTCCAAGTAGAAAGATCATCACTGATTCTTAAATACCAAAACTGTATAATGAAACAAAAACCAACATTGAGTCCATTATTAATAAAACGTATTTTTTATCATTCACAACGGATTGTTGGACATCTGGATCGAACAAACCATTTTTGGCTTTAACTGGTCATTTCATTGATACTAAATATGATTTAGGTAAATTGATTTATAAATGATATTTTAAGTTCAAAATTATTATTCAATTATTATTAATTTTATTAAATTCTGTTATAGGTTCTGTATGCTTAGGGCGTGTAGAATTATCAGAAGATCAGGCAGTGGAAAACTTGGCTGATACGTTGCAATTATTATTATTGGATTATAACTTATCTGTTCCAAGTAATAATGTGTGTGCTTTTACAACTGATTATGGAGCAAACATATTAAAGGCTATAAAAAATTTGAGAGTTCCACATATACCCTGCTTCGGTCATTCTTTTAATACTGCTGTCGGTAAGATTTTCAAACTTGAAGACATTCAAATTGCTAGACACAAAGTACAAAGTATTCAAAATATTTTCTCATATAGTTGGCAAGCAACTAGAGAGTTGGAAATCAAACAAGAGCGTTTTTCTTTAAAAAAAAATTAAATTACCATCATACTCTAAAACTAGATGGTGGTCATTACTAGATTTAATATTAGTAGTATTAGATCAAGAACTAGGATCATCTAGTTTTCTGAAAACTTATAAAAATGGACACTACAAAAAGTTAATTTTGTCAGATGAAGAAATTGATGTTTTAAAATGCATAACTACAGTACTAAAACCAGTACGGGAAATTACAGACCATTTGGCTAGAGAGAATTATGTTACAGCATCAACTATATATCCAGTCATAATTAATTTAAAAAAATAAATTATCCGATGTTGTTAATGAAAATCATAATGACAATGCTTCTGACAAAAAGTGTAGAAAAATAAAAACAAAAATATTTGCTTGTATAATAACGGTTCTTGACAAATGTTATGATAATAATACTGTGTTACAAATTTCAATGGTTTTAGACCCACGCTTCAAAACTCAATTCATTTCCCAAGAAGAAATTGCTGAAATAAAAAAAATTATTATTGAAAAATGCCTGGAATCTTGGATAGAATGGTATAGCTATAACAACACCAGAACTGGAAGAACTAGTGATGCAGCTAATTCTGTACTTCCACTGGATATTCCTAATCCTAATCAACTAACTCGGAAAAAAAAGACAGGGCTCTCTGACATTTTTGATGAATCCATCAATAACAAAGTAAGAATATTAAAGTAGTCTTGTAGTTAATTTGTTAATTTTCTTAAATTAATTTATTAGGTAATATAGTATATATTTATATGTATGTTGTAAATTGTAATGTTGTATGTATTCTTTTTATTTTTTTAGGATGATGAAGAAACTGAAGTAACAATATTGTCAAAAATAGACAAAGAACTCAAATCTTATGTTGAATTTTCAAAAGTACCATATTAGCAAGACCCTTTAAAATGGTGAGCTTTAAATAATGACACATATCCACTTTTGAGAATCCTGACTAAAAAATACTTAACATTCCAAGCAACAAGTGTTGCATCTGAAAGTGTTCAGCAAAGATGGGTTGGTAGTGACAGATCATAGAGCTTCACTTTCAAATGAACAAGTGAGTCAGCTAGTATATTTATCGATGAACAAGGACTATGTTCCTAAACCTAAGTCTGTTAAGATATGAAACATTGACATTTAAGACTGATGAATAAACTGTTCCTCATTATTTTTATTTTAATGTTAAACTTAAATTTACTAACTATAAGCTTTTAATTGTATTTATATTTTCAAAGTAGAGAGAATTATTTATTTTTATGTTTGTTGTCAAGTTGACATGTTATTTTATTTCTATTTTGTTATGTTTTAAGTGAAATCTACTTACTTATTTATTGTTTGTTAAAAAGAAAAGTAAAACTTTGATATTATAAATTGTACTTTTTATTTATATAATAGTACCTATGGGCTATTCACTATGGTTTATCGGGGCATAGCGATAAGCCGCAGTCACTGAATTGTGTTATTAGTAAGTTACTAGTGTCTAGTACCATCTGAAATTTTTAGCGACGAAGTTATGCCCTACATGACACACACATACACTATGCACACACGTGTTTCACCAATTCCCAATAGCCTAAGTTGCCATGTGTTAAAAAAATTATGGGTTATCCGATAGTATCGATTATTTCAATCTAATAATTGACTATTGAACATGGCGAATAAAATAATTTCTAAAATTATACATTTTGTCTTTAAAATATATCGAATAATCGAAATAATCGATTGTTTTGACACTATCGACTATCGAGCCTAACGAATGACTATCGCGCAGGCCTAGTCTACATTAAGCGACTAAAATATTCAGAAAAGATTATAATCAAAATGCAATTCCATTATCAATATAGTAATTATTAAATAAGAATACACTAACCAGAAGAAATTAATGAATTACAGAACTATGATATGGACACAAATTAATTTAGGAATGGAATGTAGCTAGCATGTAAATATGTAATATATGTGATATGATCACATTGTCAACAAAATCAAGTATCAACTATAATAAGTATAACAGTTGACAGGATAACTATTGACACAAGAGTTTCAATTTATTAACTATGAATAGGTTTATCATTGAGAAATCATCAAAATATTAATATTTATCTTACCAATTTTGGATGAGTGTTCCTCATGTATAAAATTAAAATTTCCCATAAAGGCATTGAATTGCTTTTTAAAGCCCGGACACCGTCTTGAAAAACTTCAATGCCCATTTCAAGACTGTCGTAATTCAAATAATATGACATTAAATTAACCCAGAGTTCAACATTATCTTCAAACACCTCAACTGCTTTTCTCATTATTTGATCATAATCTTTAGTTGTGTTATCAGCCTGAATAAAATGAACAAACAGATTGTTATTTAAATTAAATAATTATAGTTTATAAAAATGCACCCACCCAATAAATGTATTGTTCAGCTTTACATAATGCTTTATTATCATGAGCTTCTTGAAAGGCTCTTTCCATTGTTTCATTCATAAAATTTCTGATTGTTTCTTTTTTCATGCGATAAGATTTTCGAATTTCAATAACATGATCGATATAAAAGTTCCATAACTTATGTTTATTTTGTAGTGGTAAATTTTCTTTCAATCCATCTTCATAGGTTTTAATGCAGTTTCTATAAAACAAATGTGAAGTGTCATAAAAGTGTATTTTTTTTAATTGTTTGGATACTGACCTAATACCATTAATATAATTTTTATCATAGCGTAATTGCTCAGTCTCCTTATGATAGATAAAACCGTCAAAATGGATTTTAGCTAATTTTTGCCACATAAGTTCACTATGTCTATACTTCTTAACCATATCTCTAAACAAAAATAATATATTTATAAAAATAGACGATAAATTGTATAAAAAATGAATCAATACCTGACTACATTGCATTGCAGTTCTCTGACTGCACTTAATTGTATTGCTCTGTCCAATAATATGAAATGAAATTCGATATCACCTTCAAAACGTTTTATTAGGTTTCTGTATTTTTCAATAGCAATTGGAAGTGAGGCTCCTGCAGTCTTTTCTAAATGTTGCACTTCTACCCAGAACTCTTCTACGTATAAATTTTTACAATTTTCGTGATATTTTAATCCTTCTGCAAAAAATCGTCTAGCTGATTCTATATCATTTCGGTCATCAAATGCATATGTTGCTGCAGTTAAATACACTTCAGGGTCACTATGGTATCTCAACATGAGTGTATCCAACATGTTGCTACATTTAGTAATAAATAATATCTGAAATAAAAAGTTTAAAATGATTAATTTAATATTTCATAATTTTCTGTTAGTTAATTAATTTTAACTCAACAATAAAATAGAAATAAGCTTATACATATTTCAATGGTTATTTAAATCATTGCTTTCTATTACCGCACAGAATGCATAACCCAATACTACAAACAAAAAGGTAATGACACAGACATAAAAAAATAAAAAAATAAAAAAAGTAACACGCATTATTGTAAAAGCAATACATTCATCTCTCAGCTCACAATCTAAAATAGTATGATGCCTCAAAAATATATGAAAATATATGACCAAATTCCTCACACAAAAATAGTACAATAATGCACAAACTTATAAAAACCAATTCAATTTGAAAATAATATTTACAAATATTACATAGAATTAAACTCAAATTTCATAAAATCAAAATACACATTCCAAATTAAAAAATCAAAAATATATATTACATCAAAATAATCAAAAATAACATCTATATAGTAAATGTATATAATATGATGACCATACGTCCTGTTTTTAATGGGACAGTCCCGTTTTTAAGCATCTGCACTATTATCCTCTAGGGAATCTTCAGGACACTTAAATGTCCAGTTTTCAGAAGGTGGACCAAGAAATAATGAAAATAAAAAATAAAATTGTGAAATAACTGGAACTGATGGCTGCACTATATTGCTTGATATAGAAAGAGTTTTGCAGTTATATGTATCACAGAAAGATTATTTCTTCAGCATAAAAAAGTGTCCAACAGTTTAGAGAATTTCTTCAAGAGACCAAATTCCGAGTTATGGCTTTTTATATTATGTGACAAATATACAACTAAATGGGATATTATATAGCATTTTAATATCTGTATGCGCTTTGTCCTAATCGTATTTTGCACATTTATGCGATAATGGGTGATGCCCATTTAAATACATAAATATTCAAAATCCTTCCAACGCTATACAATGTGAAAATATATTATCAACATTAAAATATTAGTACATAATATTATAATTATTTAAAAAAATTGTAATAAAATAACTGTATACTATTTATTGTCTTTTGTTATTTATTAGATGATTGATGGATACAGGATGATTCATACAAGACTTACTACAGAAAAAAAATAAGGTTTCAAATCTAATGAAAATACAATCATCATTTTGTATAGCATATATGGGAGACATCAATCAGAATAATATAAGATGTCAAACTGTTGTCATACCTATCTTTATGTGCTGCAATGGCACCTGCAAAATATAAACCTAAAAAGGGGGTGGGACAAAGTTAAAAGTAAAGAATACTTTTACAACTTTTTTTTTACAAATTATTAAAAAATAAATATCCACTAAAAAACAGAGCATACCACACTCTCTCCACCCTATGGGCAACCTTGATGGATGTTTAACTGGTATAGTATATAATGCACTTTTAGAATTCACAATAACCAATATGCGTGTAGACATACTTTATATTATTCATAAATTATTATTTATCATTATAAACTTAAAATTATTTTATAAAGTAGGCTTTAGAGATTTTCCAATAATCTTTAAAAACAATAAAGTCTGGTATATTTAAATTTAAAATCATGACGATGAGTTCTAGCTGATTTGCATGCATGTGGGGAAAAACAAAATAGTTTGTTTTTCTCCGCATGTGAGCAACGCAATGCGTGCGGGTACGCATGATCAGAATAGAAACCGTACGCACTCCCCCTGCACCAGCTAGGAAATTACATGAATGTTGTAATTTGTTCACTTACATTATTTGAACAGAACTCTATATAATCCGACAGTGAAGTCTTTTCAACAGGAAACAATTGAAACATATTGTTGTACATATCATTGATACGATTTGATAAAATGGGAAGTATTTCAGTGTTAATATACTCTGTGGTGTTTTCTTTCATTTCTTGCTATAAAATAAAAATAGGTAATAATAATTTAATTAATATCAATTGTTATAGGTAATCTTACTTCAATTTTAAGTTGACACGTATCCAGCATATTTAATTCAATTTTTATTTGTTTCAAAAATTCCTCTCTGGTGGCCAACCCAAGCGTTATTTTCTGGTTAAGCGATTTACGATCATTGTTTAGCTTTCTTAAATGTAAAAATCAAGTAAAACAAATTAAATATAAATAAAATAAGAACACTGGCTTAAGAAATGTATGATTACGTTAGTTCTTCCCATTCCATTATGCTATAAGTTTTCATAAAATGGACTTCAGATTCCACTTCATCTGCCGACATGATGTGAAACAATTTCTTTATTAACTGGTCAAGACACAAAACCCCAATGCTTTGGGTAGAATGTGCAACACAATTGAAGAAATTAACAAGTCCAAAAAATTGTAGTAAGTACCAATAAGATACCACAATTTCAGCACAAAATCAATGATGATCAGATGTCAAACACAATCATGCTTAGTGTAGAGCTTTGTTCTAACGGCTAAATAGTGGTACTAGAATTGAATAAAATTATAATTCATAACTAATATTTAGATGTTTTGCAATAGAACAGTACGTATAAGACATCTTAATTTGGACAGTGAGTAAAAATCAATAGAATAAGGCATGCAGTGTTTGAAAAATAATATTTCAAAATATGTAAACAAAATACTTAAGTATTTACCTCACTGCTGTGTTCAAATAACTTCAGAGTGTTAGCCCTTTTGTCAAAAACTGGATGACATTACGAATTCGGATTATATTTGTGATCGAGAAGGTTTTAATGTTATCTTTTAGTAACAAGCGATTGCATCGAATTCCAATATTTTATAGAATATTGATATGTTAATTCGCGGTTGAGAACGGAGAACTGTAAGCGTCTCATAGCCGGCTCGTAGTTCGTACCTACTTTAAAAATTGATAGCAATAGACTAGATGACAATGATCATTGTTATTCTGGGTAAAATTAAATTGCTATCATCACAGTCTCTTGCGTTTAAACGTTTTGAAGCTTAGAGTTTTTGATCGCTCAATTAAAAAAAATTATATCTATTATAATTGATTAAATTGTATTCAATTACGTTTGAATGTATGGTTCACGGACTTGGAATACGGTTAGCGGCGGCGGCGGTCGGCGTCGTCGCAACAACGTTATTGTTGTTGTTGTTAGCAGCTGCCGGCTACCACGGTTATCTACAGATAAACAACTGATAAGTGATAACCTCGCTACCTACAGACGCTGATATCCAAATATTCCAAACGTGAAACGCTGTGCTATACATTACTACGCATCACTGTGCATTATAGTTAAAAACTAAAACGTTTAATTTTTAACTCGACTAGTAGTTTATAATTTTTTAATTGAAGGTCGTACTTTGTACTTAATTATTTTTATTTATTATCATTATAATATGATAAAGCTGGTTAGCGTGTAATGGAAAATGCTCGTTGCCCGTACATGACGTACCTCTGTCATATAATATAATGTTATTATATCTATCACAACCCGCGTCTCTTTTGGTGGGTACCCTATTATGTCTGGTACACTATTTGGTATATTGGTTCCTTACAGTTCCAACTCATAATCATGAAATAAACATTGAACATTAAAAACGTAGGTAATGAAAATTGGAATCGTAATAAATGTGATGGTTGCTGTCCGCATGGAGTAAGCGGGTAATAGATATATTAAGTAGCCAGTATAGGTAGGTACGTTCGTTGTCGTATTTTTATGTTATTTCCAGGTCCGAGCTCGGCTGCTCAAAAATTCTAAAACGGTATTCGTTGGAGCCGTTGGAGGTGTTAAAAGAACTGCAGCTCTATAATGTGTTTTTTCAAAGCTGACTTAAACATTGATAATCCAATTTTAATTTTTTCGAATGATGATCACGCGCATCCAAGGAATAAAAATGTCATTTCTGTGAAAAAATTCAAATTTAACGCCTGGCCAAATTGTTTTCATTCTACGTAATTTACGCACTGAATATGCACCAAACGTGCATAGGTACGTATTTTTAATATTTTTCAATTGCTGTTATACAATATATGCCTTGTATTCAATTTTACAGCTTTTTGGCCAAATTAATAAAATTGTAAATAAAAAAAAAATTGAAAATAGAAAATGCCCGTTAACAGCTCAAAACAAATCAAAATATTTTAATAATTTTATAAAGTATAGTAGGTAAATGTTAAAATAACCTTATTATGGCATACATTTCAAGTATCACCGGTTATAAGTATTTAAATAACAACAAAATAGGAAAATCGTTGTATGAGAATTTGTTAATCTACGGTTTAGGTTAGAAATATCCAAAGTATAACTTCAAAAGCTCATAACAATTATTTGACTTTTCTGTAAAGTATTTTTTTATGTTAAATAAAGGAAAATTTGAGGGAAATCGTGTATTACATTTTCTAAGCTTAGATATATAAATAGAAAAATGTTTATGAATATTTCCAACTCCAAATAATTTGTACAATTTTCGTGATTTTAATGAATTTTGTCAACGTTTTAACTTCAGAAGCTCATAAAAATTATTGTGGATTTACGCTAAACTTTTTTTAATTTCCACTTAAAACAACTTATGAGGATCGTTGTATTATATTTTAAAGTTTTTCGACAGATCATAAAATATTTTATCAACAATAGTAATAGTAAACAAAACTAATAAATCTCGCAATTTTCTCAGCTCAAAAAGAGTATAATAGTATTAAAATATTTCAAAAATTGAATGGTGCATAGAAATTGCTAATATAAACATTCATGAAAATGTCTTGTACCTATCTACGAACTATACTAGTCTGTAAATTGTACACCCGACCGGAGGTTCGATGGGTCACCGATTAAGATTTGATTCTGTTTGTCATTGTGGATATTCTATATTATATTTATATTGTTATTAGGTACTTATTATTAATACAGTGGCCGGTAAGTTGATTTAATATTTTAAAATTACAACAAAGTAAGTAAAATCGTTATTCTTGATTATTTAATATATAATTTCGTTCTAATTTGAACATAAAAAAAACTGTATTTTTAAATTTATGAGATTTTTTAGTTACAGAATATAATCTTATAACGTGAGAAATTGTTTTCAATTTTCAATCCTTAGCTATTCTAGTTGAACATTTTATACATTTTTAACTTCAAAATCATTTTAAAATTTATAATTTGATAAATGTTGTCAAAAATCTAACTTTAAATGCTTGTACAAAACATTGTGCCTATGTATTTTAGATTCTGATGGGAGCGATGAATGTATTGATTTTACAATGACGCGATGTGTGTTTTTTTATTTATTTTTTATTATTTTTTTCCTGTATCTGTGTATACGATAAGTAGTCTAAATAATGCTTGGATATTCTTCAACAGTATCTTGTTTGATGGGAAAGTGAATCTAGTTGGTGCATTTGGGAGGTAATTTTTTGAAATTTCCATAGTTTTCAAAACCGCAGGGAAAAACAAAAGAAAAATTTGGAATTTTTATGCAAAATCGGTTATCAGAAAAATCGATTTTGGATTTTGGTATAACTCTTAAACAAATGACCACAGATACATGAAATTTTCACTGGTTGTTTATATTACCATTTTCTATAGACGATAAAATTGACGAATAAATTGTTTTGAACTGTTTACGGGCATACTCATGTTTCCTATTATTTTCTATGAATGTCAATTAAATTTTATTTGTTGGGTGAAAAAGCTTGACAATTTTATACAAGAATCCTTATATATTGTTACGATGACTTTGGAAAAATATTAAAAATCTATAGTAGCAATTTATTTTTATAAGCATTTAAATCTCAAATCTTAGCAAAATACGTAAAAATCACGGAAATGTGCAAATTATTTTCCAGTTAGAAATTCATTAATTTTTTTTCTTTAAAATCTAAGATTTGAAAATTTAGTTCAAAATTCTTCATAAGTTTGCCTACCTTTTTCTAAAAAAAAATGTCTACCTGAAAGACGAATTACATTTTTATGAGCGTTTGAAGTTCAAAGTTTTACAACATTTAAAATTCACTCGATTTTTCTTGTAGTGATTTTCTTATTTTGCTGTAATTTGAAAACGAATAACTGAAGATACTTGAAATTTATATTACCTATATGTTTATTAAATCCTATACTTGATAAAATTTTCAAAATATTTTGTTTCGTTTTGAGCTATTTACGGACATATTCTTTTTTCAGTTTTTTTAGTTTTTTTTTCTATACATATCAATAAAATTGTATTCATTGGGTTAAAAAGCTTGAATAATTAATATAAGGTGCCTAATATATTGTTGCAAATTACAATAGTAGTTGAGAAATATTAAAAATAAATACGCTCAATTTTTTTTTATAAGGATTTAAAGTTCGATTTTGACAACATTTATCAAATTTTATAGCTAAGCCGCTGAGGACTGAAAATTTAAAACAAGGTAGGTTATTCTGTAACTAAGAAATCTCAAAAATATAGACACACAGTTTTTTTATAGCTATTTTATGATCAAATTTGGATAAAATTACATATTAAATAACCAGGAATAACGATTTTAGTTATACTTTGTTGTAATTTTATAATATACTAATTCAACTTACCGGCTACCTACCGTATTAATAATATGAAATAACAATAAAATAAAATATCCACACTGACAAACCGTCTCACACTCTCACTGAGAATCGTTTTTTGTATACAATTATTGAATTATATTAATATAATTATATCGTTGAATTCAAATGTAATACCATCCATTATACAGTGACCCACTTGTAACCTACCGTACAGCAGAGCGACATCCACTTACCCGCCCATTCAATATGTTTAACTACTATTGTTACAATATATCATGAGCTTTATAATAATTTTTCACGCTTTTCGACCCAACGAATACAATTTTATTGACATAAGTAGAAAAAAAAATAAACAATTTGTAAACAGATAATATATCCGTAAACAGTTCTAAACGAGTCAAAATATTTTGAAAATTTCATCGTGTATAGAAAATGCTAATTTAAACATTCTGTCATTATTTCATGTATCTAATGTAATTTTATTCAGAGTTATATCAAAAACCAAAATTAATTTTTTCGAATACCAATTTTGCGTAAAAATTCCCGTTTTTCCTTAATTTTTATTTTGTTTTTCCCGGCGCTTTTGAAAACTATTGAGAACTCTTTACTTTTGACCCTCCAACGTACCAACTAGATAATACTTTCGTATCAGGAAAGATACTGTTGAAGAAAATATTATTTTTACTGTCCTAAATGTGTAGACAGACACCAAAAAAAAAAAAAAAATAAATAAAAAAAAATACACATCATTGTAAAATCATAACATTCATCGCTCCGCTCAGAATCTAAAAAATTCCAAAATGTATTAAAAATCTTAAAATGTATTTTCATACAATCTTTCTACAATATTTATTGTACAATGGTGAATTTTTTTCAGTCACCTATTAAAAACTAAACCCAGTAAAATAGAAATATTGATATCACCTCTTAAATAATTTGTTGTTATTAAATTGAGGAGAATTGAATATTAAATAAAACACGTACGACATTATCTGACCATTATCTGGTACCTACCTACCTGTACAAATATGTAAAATATGTAAAATATGCATATAAAAATATCATTAAAATAATTAGGATCTCTTAAAACACATATTTTCTACTTACGGAATTAAATTTTCAAACATCAGTAAAAAAATGACAATACATAAAAATCCCAGTTCTATTAGTATATTGATTTTATGTATAATATAAATATAAAATATGAATTTATAATGTTTATACTTTACATAATATAGATAGTGAATACAACAGTCTAAACAATTGAATTAGGTACCTAGATTATTACACAATAGCTATTATAATATATTATATTATAATTTATTTTATTAAGTAAAAAAATGTATAATAACTGTCGTATAAACGTAAGTATAACTATACAATTTTATTTTTAATAGCTTCCAGTTTTTAAATACCTCAACAATACATTTCACACGTAAAGTCATACAAAGAAAAATGTTCAATAAAGATCATACCTATTTAAATGATCAAACAAGTTTGAGCAATGCTATTTTTTTAATTCCTAGTTGTTTTTAAACTTTGCATGCTAAATTATTAAAGAATCTTAGGTAGGTACCTAGGTAATATTATATTATTATAATAATAAATCTTTATTTATTTAACACGACCAATATTTAACATTTTTGCGAACCTATTACGCCTTGATTGAACGCGATTGTTTTTGCCAATACCTAAGTTTACATAGGAACTGATTTATAAGTTGCCGCCGACTTTTAATTACCTATGAATTTTAAAAGTCTGCATTAAGCCGGCGTATTTGTCGGCCGCTCATGGTAACGCCCGCTTCGAACGCGTTTGGGAACCCTGCATTTTGTTATCAACTAGTAGAACATGCGTACAATAATAACAAGATACCTACATCGTCTAGGTGGGTATGTAAATTGAAAATCGAAATAAAAACGCAACATTTAATAACACAAACACAGACACTTCTACAATTAATTATTATTTATTACTACCTACTACCTATTTGATTTAATATATTATTTTATCGTACGAAGTATTCAACAGTCGGTGTAGTAGCAGTAGGAATTGGTTACCAGTATGTAATAATTATTAATTTACTAATGTTGGGTCGATTATTGTGTACCTACCTGAAACATTATTTTCGAGCTACCGGTTGAAATGTGTCGACATAAATTGTTATTGCTCGTAAACAAAAGTTATACAAACTAAATAGTATGCAAAGTATAGAAGCATGCATAATAAAGGTAGGTAGTTGCCCATAAATTGACTATCCATCTACTCGTTTTTAATCTTTTTTAAATTTTTTTATTAATCAATTTATTTGTTTGTTTTTGATCTTTTAGAATACAAATTATAGAATCCGGAAGGCACACCTACGTTAATAAGAGTAAGTAGGCGGACATATGACTGACCAGAAAGTTGTATATTATTGGTGTAGGTGTTTAATCATAATTTGTTATGTGTGGGCTTTCGTTGAATTAGCAGTGTAGGATGGATGGTGGAACAATAAACATCTTCATCATCAATACTTGTATTATAGCTGCATATTAGTAGGTACCACTCAGTTGAACGGAAAAAAAACCAACTAGAAAATGTCAGCTGAATTCAACAATCTGATGGTTAGTGATAACGCTAATAGATTGGAAGTAGCTGAACTATCAGAATTGATTGAAAGTAAGTTTAAATTTATCTATGTTAAAACATTTTAATCTGACCGATATTTTATTTACAGATCGACTATATTTCATGGTATTATCTAATCATAAGGGTCCATCAACGCTTCAGAATTTTAAAGATTGGAAAAATGCATTGAAAGACAATGATGTATTTTATTTAAATGTTGATGACAATTTGGTGTATGATGGTTTTTATAGCGACTTTGGTCCTTTAAATTTAGCAATGATATATCGATATATTGGTATAGTACGGGATAAGTTTAAAGTAAGTAAGACTTTTCTTAATGAAAAATAAAATTTATGTTATTTATATTTTTATTTTATATAGAATATTTTAATCATATACTAACTAGTTTCAAAAGAAAGTTATAAGATTGTAATAAGATATAATAATTTTTAAATTCCTTCAATTTTTACTAGTTTGTGTTAATTTAAAACTTAAGCAAAATATACATACCTAAATGTGGATACATTTTTACTTTTTAATATAATAATATATAAAATAATATACATTTACTTTGTCGGTAAAATTATTTCTATGAATTTTTTCTTTATTTTCATCACAATTTATTATTGTTTAATTGTTTAGTTATTTTATAATATAAAAACTGAATGTTTGTTCTTTAATATTTTGAAAATTGCAGACAAATTAAACAAAACTTAATGTTAGTTGTTTAAAAATTATATTCAATTAGTATTGGACTAAAAGTACATAACTGACATCACTAGGTGGTTTGTTCAACTCATTATCTCATAAAGCATAATCATTTTTTAAATATTTGCTTTCATCATTTTATGTATGTATTCGGTAATAACATAGGTTTCATTTTATAACAATATTTTTTAAAACTACATTTTTTCCATATTTTTCATTGTTTTAATTTTAACAAAATATTTATCTTTTTGAATGATAGTAACTTGTTACTTATACATTTTTGATTTATCAATTTTTTTTTTTTCCAATTAAAATAAATGAGTATCAAAGAGTAGTGGCTCGTGAGAAAATATTTTGGGTGATTTTAATTAGCTTCTACAATTATTATTAAATTTCATAAATTATAATGGCTCTTAAAAATTATAAACGTGAGATTATTATCTAGGCAATGACATAGGCTTTTTATTATATTTTTACATATTTGAAATACTTATAATTCACTTTAAAATTACATTACAATAAAAAGCCTATGTCATTGCTGTGATAATAATCTCACTTCCAAGTTTTATAAGAGGTCAATTTACTCTAATTTTTAATCTAACATATAAAAAATATATATATATATATATCTAACAGATAAACATGATCTGCTGAGCGTACAATTTGGTATGTCATTCACTTGTAAGACGGAGTTTTTATTTTGTTCTATGTTTTTTTTAGTTTTAATGAATGAATAAATTATATATATAAGAACAAAACAAATTAATTTTAAAGTTGCAAATATTTATGATAATAGTTAGTATTTTGAGAGAATGTTCATTTAGTTAAGTACCTAATTCTATATAAACTTAAAAATTATGTTTGAACAACTTATGATGCAGACAATTTTCATTGTACGCTTAAATGTTTATAAGGTGTTTAGCAGGGGTCACTAATTAATATTTTTGAAGGGTCACATATGGAATATTGAAAATGTTCAGTGGCCATCAAAATTCAAATCAAATATTTTTAATATATAATACTGTAATGCAAAAGTAACATAGTAACCTAGTGACGTTAATAATAATAATTAATTTAATTAAATAATTTATATAAAATACAAATTTTTATAAATTTAATATATTAAACAGAAAATTGGGTAAATTTTAGTTCCAAAAAATGGCAAATCTCGCTCTTAGGTTAACAATTTCTGATTTACAAAGTTCACTACTAACTGGAAATCGTTCGACAAGTGATTTTTGTGAAATCTCTTAATGACATTTAGTCTGGAAAACTTTATAAATAGCTAATGTTTGATGGCAAATAAAACAAACTGTCAAGGCCTCTCAGCTTACCTATGAACTTTATTTTTTTTTCAGTGTCTGCATGCTAATATATGGCCCGCGGGCTCCCAATTGGTGAAATTTAGGCAAAATTTAGCTTTTACATTGCTATAATGATAAGTTAAAATGTATTGTCCTTATCACTTTATTTACTATCAAGATAAGCCGATATACGTAGCACTGTATCTTAGGTGTGTTAGTTTTTACCCGGGCAGTTTTGTAATTCAGCTAGTTTATTTATATTTGAGTGCATGATTGTTGACCATTTTATTTAAGTTTAATTAAAAATAAAAAACAAATAATTACACTATAAAAAATGAAATATCGTTTCAGTCATTTCAATCTTACTTGTTATAGTTTGTAATTACAATACAATGGAAGTATGTAAATATGTCTATAACACTCATAATGTTTAAATAAGATTTTAAATCTTATAATCATCATTCATAAAAAATTTAAATACCACAAATCAATTTAAATTAAGAACTTAATTGTATAGACAATGGCTCTAAACAATGTTTTATAAAAATTAAACTTATCATTATTAATTATGTATTATGTAATATATATACTTGATACATACTGAGTTTTATATATGTATATTTATTAAATTAATAAAGTAATTCAATTCTGTGTAGTTGAAACACGTTTTGTATGTGTGGTAAGGATTCGTTCCTAAAAAATCCCGGGTGGTCATCCAACCGGAATCTAGCAACGCTGGCCGATACATACATTCAGAGCATTTCTGCAATTTAATGTACACACCAAGCCTCTGTTTCATTTTAATAACCATTATTAGTTCAAATATTTAAGAATTGAAAGGATTATCTATGAAATGCATATGAAACAATGTTTTTCAATATGTCATACCATCAACATTAATATTCCTTTTCTTGTCAGTTGTTACTATACAATTATTTTACAAAATAACTTACATTTTTATTATTTACCTTTATTATTGTACTAAGTATATTATTAATGTCATTAATGATATATTAAAAATAAATTTAACCTATTAAAATTAAGTTCAATACTAAATGTATGTGTAACAATATTTCAATTTAATTAGTTAATGATATTAAAAAATAAAGAAATAACTATTACAAATATACAGTTTTAAAAAAACTTTAATTATTTTTATTTATTATACTGAAGTTATACTATAATTAATACATTTTCTACTATACTAAAATAAGGAAATACATTTAACAGTCTAAAATTTTTCTTTTAAATTATTTGTGTAAAACTAACCTATGATTCATAATTAATTTGTATTTCCTGTAATATCTATATTGCAATTTAATTTTGTATAATTATTTTTTTTAGGTTTATAAGAGAATTATTCACTGTGCTCATATCGGTGATCAAAAGAAAAGGTCAAATGCAGCTTTTCTTATTTGTGCATATTTGGTCAGTTTACGTGTATAAACTTACTAACAAATTATAGATTTTTACATTCATATTAATGTTCATAGATAATTGAAAATAATTGGACAGCACACCAAACATATAATATACTATCAAAACAATATAAACATAAATATATACCGTTTAGGTAAATATAAGGTTAAAAAAACATGAATTTTATATAATTTATCAATTTGTTAACACTATTAGAGACGCATCATGTTTGTTGCAATCAGAATATTCAGTGTCAGTTGAAGAATGTGTCAACGCCTTATACAAAGCTAAATGGTATGGATTTTTTGATATGAGTGACTTTGATTTGGATGAATATGAAAAATATGAGGTGAGTAAATAATTTAAAATTATTATTTATTTACAACTATAAAATTGTTGTTTCTTTAGACTGTGAAGTATGGTGATATTAATTGGATTGTACCTGCTACCTTATTGGCATTTTCATCACCACATTCTCGAGATTATATTGATAAATGTAATTAAACATATAGCTTTTATTTATTTAAATTATCTATTAACAGTAATAAATTATTGTTTGGTATTTATATTAATAGCTGGCTATCAGATACATTCTCCAGCTTACTATTACCCCTATTTCAAAGAAAACAATGTCAAGCATGTAGTTAGGTTAAACAGTAAAAAGACATATGATGCTAAACGTACATTTGTAACAGTAGCTAATATTCAACACACGGATTTGATTTTTACTGATGGTACACCACCTTCAGATGCTATACTCAAATATTTTTTGCGTCTCTGTGAGCAGTATATTGATGATAATTGTGAAGTAGAATGTACAAATAATGAAAAGAGTGAATTAAACGAAAACACTCTAAATATAATTATAAATAGTGAAGCCAATGTAGCTAAATATGCAGGTGCTGTGGCTGTACATTGTAAAGGTAAAGTAAACTATGACTTAATACTTACTCTCTTAGATATTTATTAACTATAATCTTTAGCTGGTTTGGGAAGAACTGGTTGTTTAGTGGCTTCATATATAGTGAAGCATTGGTCATTTACGGCAGTAGAAGCTATAGCATGGACTCGTATATGTCGACCTGGTTCAGTAATTGGTGTGCAGCAACAATGGCTAATCAAGTAAGAGTCTACGTTCAAATTAAAAGTATCTAAAAGTTAAAAAATAAACATTTAGTTTGTTCAACTTCTCACTTATATCATCAGTATAATTTTAATTTAAATATAATATTTACTACACAGTAAAGAAGATTATCTAACAACTCTTGGTAAACAATGGCGAGAAAAACGAATAAATGCTGTTAATAAATATAAACGGTTCACAAATGGAGTGTACAGTGTTAAACGGCATACTTCCAGTGCTAATGCATATGAGTATGTAGATCCACCACCTCATTTATCCATTAGTAATGAGGAACAATCCACCAGTAGTAGTAGGAGGGATAGTGAAATAGAATTTGAAGAATCTGAAAAGGTAATATATTGAGTTTGTTTTTATAAAATAATTTTTTAAATATATTTAATTACTTACAGTACAACCAAAACAGACTGTCATCTGTCTTAAAAAACAAATTGAAGACAAACCATCATGCCCTTCCTAATATCCAAAGTGATGTATATGTGCCAAACTTAAGACAAAAGAGATCAGCCTCAAAAACAGAAGACCCTAAGCCTAAGAGTACATTCTCAGCATTGAAAAATATTCGTCGAGTTACAAATGCATCTATTGGAATAAGTATGAATAATCTGGTGAAAAAAAATAATACTGCTCCAACTACAATTACTATCACAAGAAGTAATTTAAAGGCCTCTATAATCGGGAAAAAAAATACAAAACCAATAACTGTATGTAAAGGTAGCACCAAAACAACAAAAACATCAGAAACAGCCACAGCGTAATTATTTATAATATTATTATAATTGGTTTTAAAAATAATGTATATTGTGTTTTAAAAATGGAATTAATTCGTAATTTTGGGTTGAAAAATTGATATATTTTTATTCTGTTTCCAAACACAAAAATATGATAATATTGTGGTAGAATGTTTTTGAAAAATCAATATTTTCAAATAATTATATTGCAAACAATATTTTTCAAATGAAAAATGTTACTATTTTGAATGATAACATACATTTGATTTTCATATTCTGAAGCAGAATATTTTTTGGAGTATTTTGATCTATAAAAATTAAATTTTGGACAAGTAGTTTATTAGTTATAAGTCATTAAACTTTAAAGTTTTGATAAGTAGAATGGTGGGCCAACATTCTGCAGGGATGCCTTTTTACCACTCTACTTGCATTATCTATGTAGGTATATTATTTGTAAAAATTAAAAATATCGGTATTTTATTATAATTTAATATCTAATACTGCTTTTTGTCAAAAAATATTCATTTTAATTGAGATTTAAAAAACATTCAGCAAAACATTTACAAAATGGTGATATCAACATTTTTAACTTACATAATTTAAAGTTATCCAATTTTGGAACACACTATATATAGATGGATTTCATTATAAACATTTAATATTTATTTATTTATTTGCATAGAATAACGGAAGAAACAAAACCATCATATGCATTAGCTACTGTGGCATCATCTGCACGTGTGTCAAGGCGTCTTCGTAATCAAAACTGCATTACTAAATAAAGTAGCAAACTCCTTCATAACATTGAGTGCATACAATTAATGAAGAATGGTTATTCTTTTATGGATAGAAGCATCATATACATTAGAGATTTAGTTCTTTAGAACAACTAAAATGATCGGTTAGATTTTTAATGATCTTAGTCTTGAAAATGTTGAAAAGTTTCATCTTGAATTCGATATTAATTTACAGTGGTTGGCGCTTATTCAAATCAGTCTTAAATACATTGTTATATTTTGCGTAGTATTATTTTAGAGCTAAAAACTGGAAATGCTAATAAACTGCTAAAAATGTCTACAATAATAGATTGGAATTATGTTTGTATTTTTTTATTGACTGATAGGAATTTGTAGAAAACACCAATAGAAAACAAAATTAAAAATAATATATTTATTCGTTTATTTTTTTACAAAAATTATTTATGGACACCTGCAAATGCATCATTTTGGGGGGTAATATACATCTAATTTTCGTTTTTATGAGCGCATGACTTGTACTTGGGCAAGTAGTAGTAGTAAATGATAATTAGTATGTTTGTGTGGTATTCGTTTGGGTAAGATTCGTAAAATCACATATCGTTTGGTGAATTAATGCATCTCATTAAGGCAAGATTTATACTGATACCTACATAATAATATGTTTAATACATAATTTGGGCGAGTTGATATGTATTGTTTGTCTGAATTTTATATGCTATTTAAGTAGCAGTCTCAGTTAGTTTTGATTGGCTCAGTTAAAAATGTTTCTTGAACACACTTACATAAGTAAAGATATAATACATTAATTATTAAACATATATTGCAGAAAATTGAGATATTGTAATAAGTCAATATACAATCACAGCTAATGTTTTTAAGATTAAGTTCGATAATATTGTGTAAAAAGTTTGGTCGGTTCACTCTAATATAAAAACTAACAATACAAAATTGGTTCTGCTGAGTTAGAACTTGGTATGCTGCAAGGCTATATAAGAGCAAGAAAACAAGTAGTGTGCTTACATCCTCTTAAATAAGAATTTGACCAAACTTTTGGTTTATTTTTTGCCAAATTACTCATGTAAATTTTGGGTCATTCATCTAATTTAATTATGCCTGTATGTGTACCCTACCCAAATATTACCCACATCATACAAAATATGTCTGCTCATTTTCATGTACATGTAATTTAAGCATAAATACAATACATTTAAAATAAATGTTGGAATCAACCAGATACCTATGGTATCAATATGTAATAGATATATTATACACCTGACAAACAAAATAGGTTATTCTTGTGATTGGATTTTAAAAATGAAATTATATTTTAATTTAAAAATTAACTATTTTTGTATCAGTTAAGTACCAATCATAACATTTTTAAAACCGACCCATAGGAAGTACAAGTAATTTTGTTCATCAGGTGTTTAAATAATTTTGATGAACAATTGATTGGGCATGCAGGGGCCTTAATAAGATACTGTGACTGAAATTAAGGTTTGGTGATAAATTAAAATATTCTATATTATTAGTAGTATTGGACAATTTATGTGGGTCATGGCAATTTATCAATATATAGTATATACAATTGGTTATAATACACTTTTTACTTATTCAATATGATTCAGAATTCAACCAAACAAGTTTATATAACTTAGTACACCAAATTCATAAGGTTTTCTTTGAGGTCAAATAGTGTTTGGATATCCAGTTTCACTCAATGAATAGTGCCATTAATCAAACATTTACTTTGAATTTAATATTTAACTAGGCTTTTTTTCCTATCCTATTAAGAGCTAATTATCTTTTTTTGATTTTAATTGAATTAATACTTGTGTTACATGTACTTATTCTTATTACTATGATTTGATATAAATAATAGCAATAATAATCCGGATGAAACTTTGTTTTTAAATTTCTTCACATCTATTAAACAGCTTATGTTATTGTAGGTTTTTAGTGTTAAATAAATCAAACACATTGTATTAAGTGACAGTCACTGTAGATATTAAACAATAATACAATTTTTAAACTGTATGCTGTTTAGATTATCTTATACTTAAAAATTTAATTTGTAGGCCTTATATATATTTATTACTATTAATTAAGTGAATATGTTATCATACAATTTATGTATGCGATCCCAGTACCATAAGAATGTAGAATAATATGTACTTGACTTAGTTTAAAATTATGGTTGGTTATAAATTGATTTTGTTTTAATAGCAAACTTTGGTACATTGATACACATTTATTATTTATATAACAAATTTTAATAGCATGATTATCGAGATGTATACAAATTATATTATAATTTATGACTGTAACTTATTACCTAGTTGATCAGATGTTAAAGTAAATTTTAATTGTGTTTGTTTCTGTTATATTATAATTTAGTGTATTTCGTTAAATAATATTGTTCGATAAAATCTAGATAAAGTTGTTGTTTAAACATTGTATTGTATAAAATCATAATAGTTGTGGGACATAGTCATAATTAAAGTTAGTTAGGATGTGGGTGAATTTTATCTATTCATTTCACATAGGTCATAGGAATGTAATTATTGTTTTTTTTGCATTTTATGTATATGAGCAATAATTTAGTGTATTTACATATTTGTATGTAATCACTATCTAAAATACTTCTTAGAAATGAAAAAAAATTTGATTCTAATTATACTAAATTTCTAACATATTCGAACATACTAATATTATGTTGAAGTTATTGTTGAATAATAGATAACAAGTTTTACAATGGAGTGTTTTTTTTTGTGTGACAGTTTTAGGATCAGTTAATTTACTTCAATCTTAAACTTTGTGGGTGGCACATATTAGCAAATCTGGTAGCAGTTTTTAGTTATCATGTTGTATTACAAAGAAAATTTATTGTAGGAACTAGAAATATTATACTTATTATCAGGGCACGGATATTGTTGCATTTGCAACTTTTCTTCTACCTTTCCAAATTATTGCTAAGTAAGTTTTAAATACGTTTCATGTAAGTACGAATTCAAATCTGTTTTAAGTGCAATTTTTTGGTATTTTTGGAATTTTTGGAATTTTATTGGAATTTTGTTGAATTTAATAATTTATACAACTATTTTAGCTATATTCGAAACTCAACAGTCGTATAGATAAGATAATACTTAAATATCTCCAGTATATAGTAATAAATTATTACTTTATTACTTTTTATTATCTTTATTTCGATAATATGAAGATAATAATTTTGTGAAATGTGACTGTTTGACTTTTCTAATCTGTTCTTCAGTCACTCCGTGAATTTTGAGATATCTTGTTCTGTTACTGTTCTGTAAATATGCCGAAAATAAGGCCATCTAATTCCACTGTTTTCAAAAAATACGTTATAGAATTTGGGAGCATGTGTTTTCATGTGATGAATCAGTACTTTTCTGTAAATTGTGCGAAACAAAAGTAAATGCTGAACGGAGGTATACAGTTACACACCATATTGAAACTGCAAAGCATCAACGGGCGGTTAATCGACAATTAATTTCAGTTAAAGTTTCACAAAATATTTTTACCCAGATTTCAACTTCGGCCGATTTAGTATTTATTCACTCAAACTACGGATTTCTGCCGGACGCGATTTTAAAATTAGAAAATCAAGGACTTCCAATAGTTGAAGCTATTGGAATAATTAATAATGTTCAAAATAAATTAGAAAATATATTTTGTGAAATAGGAATTTCAGTCCATGAAAAATTCAAGAAAGTTATTGAAAAGAATACCGGATTTGAAACTATTATTAAAATAAATGATATACTCACTAGTCACTGGACAAGGAAAATGTTTCGATGGTTTACCAGAAGACTTGACAATAAACGATATAGCTTATTTTAAATACGCTACGCTTACATCAACCGTCGTAGAACGAAGTTTTTCAAAGTATAAAACTTATTGGCTCCAAATCGAAGAGCGTTCGAATTCGAAAATTTAAAACAAACACTTATAGTCCAATGCAATAAGGTTTAAAATTTAAAATATTTAATATGTTTAGAATACGCATAGATTATTAATTAATAATTATTATTATAAAATGTAAAAAATATATTTTTTTGGCAGAATTAAAATAAAACATCTATAATTTATAACGAAACGCTGTAATTTTTAGTGCAATTTTTAAGTGCAATTTTCGGTGTTTTTTAGTGCAATACTGCAATCAATTTTAGTAGTTTTATACTACTACAACATCCGTGCCCTACTTATTATTTATATTAATATTTTCTATCACAATGACATTTTCAAAATAATTATTCAAATTTTAGCTATTTATGTATTATATCCCTATTTAATTTATTATTATATTATGGGTAATTAATCTATTGATTTATTTAAGGTTTTAATTGATTATGTGCAGAGCGATAAATGTATTAGTTTTACCATGAAGATTACAATAAGGAGACCAAACTCGTACGGCCGCCCGCAAGAAAAAACATCCCGAAATGAGTCACGGTTGAACTGCCTTAGCCACACTGACCACACTGGGCTGAGTAAGCTAGGGTTAGCTTTAACCCGAGTTAATTCCTATATACTAGGAATTATTTTTGTGTTTTTTGGGAAATGTGTGCATTATTTTGAACAACGACCCTTTTTAGATTTATAGCTTGTACGATTATGTGTTTATACATGTTCAATGTTCATAAATAGGTACATAATACATGTCTAGTTTATAATTTTTTTTTTTTATTAATGTGTAAATCTTTACATTATACAATTAAAAATATATCTAGTTATTTTATACTTATGCATCTGTGTTCATAGTAAGTTTAAGTCCGATACTATTCGATACATCATACACATGTGTTTTTTTGAACGATCGTTTTATACCAATGTGTATTGTTATATTTAAAATTTCTTTAAATTGTTACATATATGCACATGTGTAAACATGTAATCGTACAAAATATAAGAAAATCTAAAAATGTTCATCGTTCAAAAATCAAAATAATGCATATGCTTACTAAAAACCATGAATAATCTCTATAGGTACTAAGCGGATTAAAGTAGCAAACCTATCGTATAGGTACGCAGCCTGTGGCCGGTTAATCGTGCGAATCATTTCAGGAGCTTATCAGAAGCAGAGTTTGGTCTCCTTATTCTAGTCTTTATGTCTATGGTTTTTGTGTCTGGTTATCACACTTTGCACACAGCGCAGCTGACTATTTTTTTTTTTGGAGGGGGGGAATATTAAAAACATCACTTTAAAATAATTAAAATGTAAAAGTATAAATCAAACAAAAATATGCATTAAGCAAAATAATAAAAAGTGTCTTGAGAGGGAGTGGACAGTGTCCCTCATCATAAATACGCCACTGTCTTTTGGAAAAAGTAAAAATGTTTTTATCTTCAACTTTAAAGTGGTTTCTGGTAACAAACTGGAACTAGTACAAATTATAGATAAGTTCTAATCCGAATTCCCCACACCTGCACGCTCATTGCCCACCGTAAGAAATACAATTTTTAAACTTTTTTTTTGTTAAATACATTCATAAAATTTACCAAATTACTTTAATTTTTTTATTTATGTAGGTTATTGTACCTACCACAATTCATACCCATTACTCATACCTAAGTATTTCTTATATTAGTATGAAAAAAAGGCTGACATTTTATACCTAAATACGAGTATCTAACTATGTATAATATAATATAGGCATTATAAAAAATGTTCCTAAAATAATGTTTAATAATGTGTTTAGAACAGTATGGTTCCTACCCGATGATTAGGTGATCACTATGGATATTATTACAATAATAAATTGTGTTATTTATTATATTTTGATTTTAAAAAGTATTTACTTTTTAAATCGATAGTAGAAAATTTCAAGTAAATTATTTGTGTATTTATAATACTATATAACATGAACAATACTTCGTCCCAACCAAATTGTTTAGTAAATAATAATAATATTGACTTAAAACCAATATTTCTCAGTAATTCCGTTTATGAATTTTGTAACGATAAGAAGAATGTTGATGACCAACTAACTATATGGGGTTTGGACAGTATAAATACCACTGACACAAGTACAGTACTGTTCGATACAAATTTCAATGATTACTGTGAAAATTTAAATTTTGAAGAACCAATATTAAATAATAAACAATGTGATTGCAATTGTACCGCTACGTGGCAGAAACTTAAACAAACTTTCGAATTAACTGATGAAGAAATACTCAAGGGATCTAATACATTAAAATTCATGTTCCCAGAAGATATTTTTTATAGTTTACCGATTGACCTTACTAATGATGACCAAGATGATAATCTGGATGATTTTCAGTTGGATGAAGAATACATGTACACACAATTAGGAGATTTTAATGACATTGGCCCATATCAGGGTGTAAATGCAGCTATAAAAGAAAAAGAACCAACTATTGTTAATGAACTCAAAGTACAACCAACTACTAAAAAATCGATTAAGCCCGAAAGTAGACAACATAATATAATAGAAAAAGATATGACAAAATCTAACGACACAAAAGTTGTTAAGAAAATGTTTGGCTCCAAAAACCCTGACCAAAAAAACATAAAAAATACATATCAGAAACAAAACTCTAAAAATAAATCAAAATCATCTAAAAAAAAGACTAAACGGTGTACAGAAAGTAAATTAATAGTAAGCTCAAATAATAAAAAAGAAGAAAACAGGATGCAGAATATGAAGTATGTATACACATTTGGCGAGGACTACCGTGGTGGCATAAATTATGGCCATAAAAATTGTGTTAATTTTTGGATACCAATTCCACATAATAAAGGTTGGATTGATGATAAATTTTTGGAAGCCGTAAGTTGTTATATTTAATTGATTATTATAAATGTATAAAATTTGAACAAGAACTTTCTTCCACAAACCTATTAATTTTTTTTTCTATATTGTGTTCACAAAGGTTTGAAAATGTTGAAAATGTTTAATTGCCTACAGGTTTTATTTATTTTTTAAGCTGTGCTATTAGAGATATAGTAATGACAATTCAACAAATTAAAACAAAACGAAAGGTGGCCTAGTACGTGTCTAAAGGTGTCACAATAATGGCTATGTTAAATTTTAATTCAATGATATAAAATCATTATATACAAAAATATATGGGCATAGACACGGAGGAGGATAGATACGATGGATGGATCCCACCACGATTTTTTTTAGATACTGAGGCTATAATTGAATTGAATATTGATTTTACAATGATGTCTGTTTTTTTTCGTCATCAACTTTTGGGGCGGTAAAAATGCTTCAATTTTTTACCCCAGCATATTTTCTTACTTTTCAAATGTTGGAAAATAAATATAAGGAAAAGCGAAGATTTTTACGCAAAACTAGTTTTCTAAAAAATGTATTTTGTTATTTTGGAGTAATTCTAAAAATAATAGCCGTAGATAAATTATATTTTCACAGAATGTTGATATTGCCATTTTCTATACACAATAACATTTTCAAAATATTTTGACTCTTTTTAAGCTATTTAAAGGCAGACGAAAAATTTGATTTTTATTAGTTTTTTTTGTCCATCAACATTTTTTTGAAAAACTTAAAAATCTAATATAAGGTTTCTCATAAGTTGTTGTTAGTTGAAATTAAAAAAAAGTTGAGAGTAAATCCGCATTATTTTTTTATGAGCATCCGAAGTTAGACCTTGGATATTCCCCCGTAAATTAACAAAATCTTATGGGAATTTTCTTATTTTGCTGTAATTGAAAAACTAATAACCTTAAGTACTTGATATTTTCACCAGATATTTTTATTTTATTATTTTCTATTCACGAAAATTGAAAATTTCAAAATATTTTGATGTATTATTAGACATTAAAATTTTTTTAGTCTTCTTTTACAAATGTCAAGAAATTTCTACATTTACTTATCAATACACCTACTGTACAACAGATCAATAGCCACTTGTCCACTTATATATATATATATTATAAGTTCGGGTGGCACCACCTTGTGATAAAAATTATTAATATATATTCCGTCTCCCCCCCTCCCCCAACCAGGGGAAATTCCTGTCTACGCCACTGCTTAATCCCAATACATTATAACATTTTGTATTTTGAAAACATATTTTAATTTATGTTAACTTGGTCTATAAATATTTAGATATGTAGGTACTTACCTACTTTAATCTATGAATAAAATAAAATATAATATAATGTTTCTATACTATGGACAGTGAACCTACATGTTATAAATATATAAATAAATAAATAATGTCAAATAATAAATTGCGATGAATTCTTTTTGAGATACATCATTAAATTAATAATTAAAAATAAAACATATCTAGCCTTCCTCCAATGTACCGCTTAACATACCCAAGTAAAAATCTTTCTATGGAAAACGTCAAATTATAATAATATTATTTTAAAATAAAAATCATAAGATGATAAAATCAAATTAGGTTTACCAAATTATCTACTATTAGTCACTTTAACTATACCTGACCTACACAGTTATAATAATAATAATAATAATAATAATACAAATTAATGTATCTCGTATACATGGAAACATGAAGTCTCTTGTAAAAACGTTATTTTCATAACAGGAGAGAAAAAAAACAATTGACAAGAAAAAATTACGAATTGAGGAGGAACAACAGAATAGAATAAAAGCTATGGAGACTGAAAAGGCCACGATGAAAAGAGCGAGACAGGAAAGAGCGGCAATGCGTTTTCCTTCTTCGACCTCTAAAGGCAAATCTAAGAAAGCAGCAAAAGTCCCCAAAGTCAAAAAAGTGGAGGAAGCGGTTCCCGTTTTCAAGTTGAATAAAAACCGTAGAGGCATATACACGGTGACTTTGAATAATACGAATGAAGGGCGACTGGATAAGACGGAAGACCCGGTTGTGTTCAAGTTAGCTGATCACACGAAGGACGTTGAAGACGGGGATTCCACTTCAAGTTTCAACGTAGAATTTATCACACCAACGGCAATCCACGCATTGCGCTCGAAAAAACCCGTCAAGGCCAAAGTCGTGCATCCTCCTATTACAATCGTTGAAGAAGTCCTACCACCAGTTAAGCCTATTAACAAAAAGAAAGTTTAAAGAATTGCTGTTCGTATAGGGCTATAACTATTACTGAACTTCCAACAATGATACCGAAGTGAAACCATTAGTAAGTCACTTTGGATTAGTGTTTAAATAAACATAACTTATTAAAAATGCTTGCTTACCCATTTCAATCCTCCTAAAAAGCAGGTATGTGGCGTGTTCCAGTTCTGTAGCACCAAAGGCAAGCCCGTATGCCTCAAGTTCTAACGACAAGTCCAGACGGTTTCAGTTCTGTGGTGAACATAGACTTGACTAGTTTCGATTGAAAACCCGAATATCCAGTTTTGCGATTACCGAAAACCTTGCGATGCTGATCTGTGCTATCCACTTTATCCGTTAGTGTTATAGCTCCATCCGATAATGCTTTTAACTTAGTACACACTCTTTACAAATTATATTACATATCAATATTCTAGACCATTATTTTTAACCGATAATACATTATTATAATAATAATAATAACAACAAATAACTAGTCCAGTATTTATTATATTTTGTTCCCCGAAGGGTCTATGTATAAAATATTATATAAATTAAACTTTTCCTGTTTCGCTCCCAAAAAATACGTCCACTATACTACAGTAAATCATTAGACAATTTACCGACTGCTACAATATTGTTCTGTGTTTTTACAATAATGATTATGATATTATAATATTCAAAAAGTTGTATACCCTGTGTGAGTTATATGCCAAAAAATGAAAATATTCTTCTGAATAATAATGTACGTCTTACTATAAGTACCTATACGTTCGAATATGTTCGAATTTGTGGCTGCAGCATGCCCAATCCATACAATAAAGACCTCCAGCGTCGTCGTTAACCTTCAGATAACCTCTCCCCTCAAAAAAAAAAAAAATGTAATCCTCCATTGCGTCAAACCCTTCCACCGACGGCTACCATAAGGATCTAACTAACTCTCATACCCACAATAAGCTGCTATACTAATAATTATATCACACATCTACACAACAGTTATATATTGATTAAATGATCATGCTTTCGATTAACCAATATTGTCGTACTCTTCGAAGAAAAAATAGGTACACATAATCATTTTTAAATCTTTTAATCCTAAACCATTTAATTAAATTAAACTGCGAAAAGTATATACACATTTTCTATTTGTGGGCGGCTTCTTATTATGTGAATCACGCCATAAACCTTTATAATCACATATAGCTAGTATGCGTACTGTATAAAATTAATTGTATAAATTATATATTTCTAAAAAATAAGGACCTATACATTATAATTTATAATTAGTCCCTATCATCTGCATATGTCTTGCAATATAAAAAATTATAATTATTTTTCATTAAGTAATGGCTTATTTATCAATTTATTTAATATAATTGATATGAATTACATTAAATAGTACATTTACTGCGAAATACTTCCATTTCAAAACAAGTTTAATACTTATAATAAATACGAATATCTAACACTACACACATGCATTAAAAATATAATTAAAAATGTAGGTATACCTATATACATATCGACATTTTATACTATCTGGCATTTACTATTCAGTATAAAACATTACATTTTTTTTAACTTCAAACCAATAAAAATCTAATTAACTTACTATTATAAAATTATAAGTTATAAATATTTTAAATGATTTGAACAGCTCACTATTATTTGAGTAGGTTTATTTTTAGTAGGTAATGCTGTACATCTAATTCAATATATGGATCTAAAAAAAATATTAAATATTAAATGTTCTGTTTGGACGTGTATACATATGTATACCTATGTAGCTTAGGATTAATTAATTAATTGTATGACCGGATACAACTTTTATAGATAACTGTACAACACCAGTTGGGGCTCTCAGCACACTAATTATTCAGCTCAATTATTATGTTTGATTTTAATCACATTTCTATTGATATGTTGAATTATTTTATAAAAATTATTATATCAAACCAGTGATTATTGAATTACGTTGGGAGTTGTAATTTATTGTTAAATATTGTAAAAAGTGTATATAGTTTTATATATAGTTTTTATAATTAAATAAATTTACATTTTAATTAATACGATTATTTAAATAAAAACAGACACACTTTATATGCACTTGTAGTTTTTGTTACAGGATAGTCGTAGTCCATCTAACATGCTTACTAGCTTAAGTTAAATTTTTAACTTTTTCATAATGACTTGTTCATTTATTACATTTATTAATTGGTAAAAGTTAGATTAATCAGACATTCAGCCTGTAACGTATATATTTTATACACAGCACATCTGCACCAATACGCAATTATATATAGGCAATATAGCATACCTGATAAGATAATAGATACCTGATACATGTTTAAATTACAATATATATATTATGTGTTCTCATCGAGTGTTTTATTGCGTGACAAATAATCGTTAATACTTGTACATCGTTATGATGCTTGTACATAACATTAACTTAACCACCAACCCTTTTTACTATTAATTAATAAAATGGTAAAAACGAGTAAGTAGGTATACCTAATTGCTAATAAGTCTATATAGTATTTATATATTATGATTCACTGTGACATAATAATTATAATATTCTTAAATGTGTTCACAATTTCACACATCCCCCAAACCTATTGATTTCATGAAAATGTAATTTGCAATATTGCTATAAACTCAAGACTATTTTCATATCATCTACTAGGTATGTAGAATGTAGATAGGTACCTACCTACAAATGGCATATTATTATAGGTAATCATATTTGAAATGCGACAAACTCGTAAAACAGTGATTGGTAATTGATTAGGTTAGGTATCAGGTCCATTGTCAACTGTATTAAGTAGGTAGGTACCTAAACATATGCGTTTTTTGTAAAATTTATTTTGAAATAGATTACTTTAAGGGGTACATTGTTAGGTAAAAACCTATTTTTACTCTAATAATAGGTACTTTAACGTTAATTTAAGTATCACAGTTATTGAAAACCTATAACTTTACAAAAAAAGTGAGCATAAATCCATGCACATTTTTTTATGAGCGTCTAAAGTTCGAATTTTCACAAAATTCGGAAAAATCACAAAAATTTAAAAATTATTTTGAGTTGTAAATTCATAGACTTTGTCTACCTTTATCAAAAAAAAAAAATGTCTGCCAGAAAGTTAAGTACAACGTAGGTAGTTCATACTGTAAATCTAAAAAATGTATAAACATGGTTTTTTTTATAGTTATTTGAAGTTCAGTTTGGACGAAATTAGATTAGAATTAGAATTTATACGGAAGAAGAACGATTTTGTTATAATTCAAAAATTATATTCGTGGTAATTGAAACTTCCAAAGTTTATTATTGTATACAAATAATATAATTTCAAGCTTTTTTACCCAACAAATAGCACGTTATTGACATTCATAGGAAAAAAACTAAAAAAAATTAGAAACTGAAAATGTCCGCAAACAGTTCAAAACAAATCAAAAATTGTGTGGTGGATAGAAAATGCTAATATAAACATTCAGTGAAAATTGCATACGTTAGGTAATCTGTTTTAGATTTTGTCTTATAATATTAGTTCAACTTACCAGCTGTCTGGTTACCGTATAAGTAATAATTAATAACAATATAAAATATACTAGACTGACAAACCGTCTCCTCAGAATCGTTTTTCGGATAAAATGATATTATATCATTGAATTCTAATTTAATACCATCCATTACAGTGATCCAATTGTAACCTACTGTACAGCAGAGCGACATCTACTTACCTTCTTTTTCCTAATATAAAATTTAACTATATTTTACTGCAGATAAAAATTTTTTTTTAACTTATATAATTAAATTATTTTTAAAACAATTTACTTGACTTATTGGTGGCAGTATTCAAAATATTTAAACAATACGAAAAAGAAAAAGTACACATGCTTACTACTTTTATTCTTTTTAAAGATTGTAAATTGATCATTTCTATTTTTTGATTTGTTCATGACCAAAACAATTGTACAATTTTAAATAATTAATTAATTAAAAATTTAAACTTGTTCAAGATTTCGTTAACAACTCAAAAATGATATTGAATTTCTTAGAAAATAATTATTGAAAAGGACAATGATGAAGTTGACAAATAAAAAAAGAAAATATTTAACTTTGCATATTATATAATTCACTGAAGACTGAACACTTATGAAAGTATGGTATATCAAATTATTTTTATTTACTATTAAAATATACCTTCTGTTAAATATACATATTGATAATACATAGTATTACTATAGATATATTATAATAAATAATTATATCAGATTATTTATAATATAGGCTATATAATGCATGTGATCCTTCTATAAACATTTGACTGGGGATCGCAAATGCCTGTAAAAAAAATTAGTCAATAATTTCCAAATATATGAAGAAATTAAAAAAACTAGCTATCAGTGTTTTTAAAAATGTGTGGCAACAGAACATCTATACATTTAGAGCATAAACAATTTGATGTAAGGGAAGATACATATTTTGAAAATCAACCAAGTGCTCCCCACACAATTTTTATTTTTAGATGATTAGGTATACTATATTGTATCTGGGGCTTAAACTGTTCGGTTATCACTCACATAATCATATTATGTAAATATTTGTTGTCATTTTGTAAACTTCAAAGTTCCGATTTCTGACAAAACATACATTTTTATCATCTTAGTTGTCAGGCACATTATTATTTATCTCAACATAATCGGAGCTTGATCAATTTATTTAGAGGGGCATATTTTTTTAAAAGCTTTATTAATTTAATTAATAAAGTATAAATTATTAAATAAATAAATGAAACTATAACAGTAGTAATACAATTATTCATATAAAATAAAATAAATATATTTGCAAATTCAATATAAATGATAAGAACTTAACATGTTCCATAAAAAACTCAATGGAAATAATTTCTTTTTACTACCTAATTGTTAAAAAATGTTGTACGATGATAAATTAAATTTGTTTTGATAACATACAGGCAATATATACATGTGTATAGTATTTACAGCATACATAACTATTTAAAAACAACATTTTATATTTAATTAAGAAAAATAGAAATCATCACAAATAATAAATTACCAAATATAAATATATTAAATTAATGAACAATAGGTACATTTTAGTAAGAAAAAAGTTGTACACAAAAGTATACAAACGAAGGATGAGAAATGTTTAATTTTCTTTAACGGTAGAAGTATTTAGTTTAATACTTTCATTTTTATCTCGTTTACAAAGTGAATCATCTAAGTACATCTATTGACATTTGCAAAAATGTTTGGTAAAATAAAAATACCATCATTATTGCTATGAATTGGTTTAATCGTTCGCAATTTTTTAGTTTCAGAATAACATACATTCACGTCTCCGCAGTGAAGTGGATGCAATCCATTATTATTTAAATTACTTTCATTACTAAAAAAATCATAGTTACTCTTTGAGCATTTTAAACAATTTATCTTTTTCATCACTTCCTGATTTATTTCTTCTTTTATAGAATTTTATTTTGTTGCATTAAAGTCTTATTAATTCTTTTATTTAAAATATAATTTTAAGCTGTAATATTATATATCCTTATACACTTAATATCTTATTAAAAGGTAATTTGTATAGGTTAATACTGTATATGTACTATAATATATAGTATAAATAATAATATGGTCAACAGTGGTTTACATAATTTTCCCAACACTAAGCCGTAGGTCACATTTATAATCTTTGTTTGTAACCTCATAAAATAAATTAACACCATTATAGGTCAATAAGCTTGGGGGGGGGGAGACATAAACTTAACCTCCCTCCCCACAATAAATACGACACTGATGTTTACCTAATATACAAGCAATTTATGTATTCTTGATTAATCTATTAGTTAGGTTCGTTAAGTCAGTTAATTTGATCGAAATATGTAGGTAAATTCTATGGCTGTGATTTCCCCTTATCAGTTAACAACTAATATAAATATTATTAAATTTATCATGCCAAATGGAAATCGTTGTATAATAAAATTGCCAATATCTTTTTTTCTATAGTTTTTACCTAAAGGTCGTTACTCCAGCACTATCATGTTCAAAATTGAATTTCAACATTATTCAGTATTATATATTTTATTTTGTACAAATAAAATAAAACTAAAGTACAAAATTGTACAAAATAAAATAGGTACGAGTTAAATTTGATTTGAAAATAATTGGGTATTGGAAGCACTGGACTGTAGTAACGTTACCGCAGCATGAATATAGGGAAATCGGGTTTTCTCGTGTTCGGGGAGGTGTACACAATTGTACAAAATAAATTTATAAAGAACATAATATAAAATAATTTTAAAATTAAATTAAAAATATTGTGGTGCTAGGGTAATGGACCTATTATATTAAACTATTATAAGTTCTTTTAACGTTTATGTTTAAAGCCTTAAAGGTACGATGGCACTGGGCACGTAATTGTTTTTATTACAAATAGGTAATCTACCTACCTAATAGAAATAAATGTAAAACCTAAAGGATCAAATAAAAGTATAGGTTTTTAATAAAAAAGTGCATTATTTTAGTAATTTTTATTGCCTTTTTCATTTAGTAATAAAAATAGGTAGGTACCTAGGTATTTAAGAACCCGTTCAACCATATTTTCAAAATAAAATAATTTGAATACTTTATCTCAAACTGCATAACAATACGGCCTGTACAACCAGGGCCATATTTACGCACGGACAAAATAGACATTTGTCCTGGGCCTACGTGGCCAAGGAGCCCACTGGTGACTAACTTTGTAATATATTATTTTGTCGAAATAAAATTTTTTTTTTTATTGTTTTTGTCTAAGACATAATAACAAGGCAAATGACATAATAAAATATATACATAAAACAAAAATACGATATATATGATAGTTTATACAATAGTGCAAGAATTAAGAAACCAGTAGTTTGTATTTTTAGCTATAGGCTATAAGCTTAGAAATATTCGTATGGTATTATTTATAAACTGAATAATAATACAACCTTTTTCCCGTAATATGATAACTATTATAGTCACAACATATTATATTGTTTTGTGTAAAAATAATAATAAATACACAGCTCGCATTATAGCCATGCGCGATAACGCCAATAACATTGTACATAATATATATATCTTTATTACGAGTACATTACTCGTAATTGGTGGTGGTCGATAAATAATACAAATGTACAGACGTACAGTTGCGATTTATGATTCCAACGAGCGACATATTATATTATTTTATTTTATATAAAATGTTACCAAAAAAATATCTAAGTGGCTCCGCCAAAAGAAAATTAAAAGAAAAAAAAGAAGAAGAAATTAAAAAGTTACGTGGAAATTTAAATAAATATGTTGTTAAAATTAATACAGAATCATCTCCATCACTTATTACTGATAATTCAGAAAGTAAGTAGTTCAAACTAATTTATAATAAAATATATTGTTGTCGAAATAATATAGCAACTCTTATTTTATGTTTTTAAATAATACTCATTACTCAAGTATATATATTATGTAATATTTATATTTATTTTTATTTTTTAGTCAATTCACAAAATTTAAATTCAGAAAATATTACTAACCAGGTTAAATCAAACGAACTAACGATTAATGAAGAATCTACGACTCAATCTATGGTAAGTTTATTTGAAAATGAACTTGAAAAACATGATCAAAATCCAATCGATAATAATTTAAATACAATTAATAACGATATAAAACAAATCAATTTTGAAAATTTCATTGACAAAGTTCAACAACAAATATATCGATAATAGTACCATTATACAATTCTTTATTTGATTTTATACAAAATGTCCGAGAAAATTTTGAAATATACGAAAATGAATCTTATTTAATAGTAGAAAAACAAATTGATTACAAATGCAAAAGAATAAAAAAAAATGTTGAAGAGAAACAACAAAGTTTAAGACAAAATGTAATTACTGATACACATTATGTAATTTGCGATACATTATTGGCAGAAATACAAAAAAGAAGAGAAGTTTATGTTAATGTGGAAAAAAGATTTGGATTTTTATTTAAAGAAAACTTAACCAGAAATGAAATTATGACTCAAATTAAAGCATTAATATTGTTATATGAAAATGAACTTGATATTGACGCCGAAAGCTTCGTAGATGAATTTATTCAATTTCAAAGTCTTATTTCATCTACCAACAATAGCACAACAATAACGCCAACCGATCAATTAAAGTTTATAAAAAATATGCAAATAGCACATACGTTTCCAAATGTAGAAACATGTTTGCATATATTTTTAACAATGCCAATAACTAATTGTTCTAGTGAAAGATCATTTTCATTTCTGAAAAGAATAAAAAATAGATTAAGGTCATCAATGAGTCAAGAAAAATTGGATGCCTTAGGAATACTTTCAATAGAAAGCGATGTCACGGCAAGTATTGATTTTGATGAAATTGTAGATGTATTTTCCAAACAAAAGACCAGAAAAACATTTTTTTAATAATTTATTTAAAATAATTGTATTTTATAATTTTTATTTGTATTTACTGACAAGTGCTTTAAATAATTAAGTATAATTTTGATATTCATATTGTATTTGTGTATATTTATTCTTTATTTATGTTATAATTTATAGCCTTATAGGCCCAATTTTTTATTTTGTCCTGGGCCATATATTTGGTAAATCAGGCTCTGTGTACAACTGTACCTAACTATGTACAAAAAATAACAACGACAGCAACACATACTTCGACTTAGTGCTGCACAATATATTTCATAGGTTTACAGCAAGAATAAAATAGTAGGGCATCTGTTATACAGGATGATTCTCCAAGCATGATCAACCTCTCATTATTTTCTTTAGCAATGAATTTATTAAAATTTTGATTTTGAAATTATAATTTTACAAATAACTAAAATTTCAAATATTTTGTATTAGATACTTTAGGAATGTCCTCAAAATCATTGTATAAATATCTGTCTTTCAACTGTGAACTGAGAACCACTTTTTTACTTTTTTGTAGGTTATTGTTTAGAGGATCATTTTTTTGAATATTGTTATGAACCTAATTGAACATTTGAACGAGTAGGTCGTTTTTCAGTCAGGAATTAAAATGTTTATACCAACTAAAGATAGTAGTTAGTCCTTAAACATGATTTTATAAAAATATAAAATAGATGTAATTTAAAATTTTTGATCTAGTATGTATTATAGATAGGTACCTACATTTTTACAAACTATAAAATTTATTGATAGATTGATATTGATTATTAAAATTTTTAAATCACTAGAGCCCCCATATCTACTAAACCCATTATCATGGATCTATAGTATCCTCAGTAGTTAGTACCTACACATAATTCAAAAAGTATTCGTTCAAATTTTAATTTTGATGGGTACGTCAAAATGTTTAGAAAAATTATCCTCTAAATAATTTTCAATAGAAAAGTGGAGTTTTCATTTGGAAAACAGAAGTTTGTATTTCTATAGCACACTTCTTAAGTATGTAGTAGGTACAAACAAATTCTCAAGAGTTTGAAAATATTGTCTTTAAGTATGTTTCAAAATTGCAAAAATCAGATTTCAAATAACTGAATAATTGAAGACTACCTTATAACGGGGTGAGCATTCTGTATATTTTATAAGCTTATGCTTTTTTTCTCGGTAAGTACGGCTCAAATACTTTCCTATAATCCTACGTATCTGTATCGATATTTTCAATTTCCGTTACAGGTAATACACATGTGTATTGATAGGTATGCGTATAAATTTAGACATAACGCGTACACACACATAAGAAAAAGCACTTGTTGATTTTGGTGTTCCGGTTTGTCATATTTTCCCCCTTCAAAACAAAAGGCCGTTCGTCGATGATAATGTAATATAACTTTCGAGCACCGGTGTCTGTTCTAAAACCTAGGCTACGTATAGTACGATGCTCGAAATACCTATTGCAACGAATGAATTTGAAATGTTCTGATCAGGCAGGTTCCTATATATACTAAGACACTAGGTAATACTAGTTAGGTACCTGTATTATTATACATGCATTATACCTATACTGTACGTAAATGTTTGCGCATGCAGTGCGCGTGTTCGTTGTTCATTATATCGTTTCGTTTTCAAAAGTGAAAGTCCGAAAATTGCATTATAATAGATAGCGAGGCAGACAGGTAGGTACCTCCTATACGGTGTACCCATACGTCTTTCATATTCATATAATACATTAATAGGTACCGTATTATTAAGCAGGCTTATTGCAGTATAATATTATATTATATAGGTACCACTACTATTTTTGTTGTTATTATTATTTTTACTTTTTTATCGGGTTTGCAGATCACCACATTCGCCGGCTAGCCACTATCAAACTTAATTCCATCGAACATACTTGTAATTTTCGTCACCAGCCACCATGCGTGCTTGCTTATAAGCTAGGTATTATAATATATGCATTGTTGTAAAGGTCATCGTATAATGTCATCGTGTGTATATTACTAAATTATAAGAATATATAGATAGGTAGTAGGACTTATAGGTATAAATGAAATAATTATTGGATTTGTGGTAAACCATATTATGTTCAATATGAATGCAATCGGATTGAGCACAGTTTTTCACGACCGAAATGATCACAGATGCTATCAGACAATAGGAATCCAAAAAAAATATCTAAATATCTACGACACAATTGGGCACAGAAATACGTGCAAAGTTCTGTTTTTAATAAATTTATTTCACTATCAATATATACATATATAAAAAAATGCACGATGTGCTAGGTATATTTTATTCAGTAAATAATGAAATTTATAAAGTATAATTACCTACTGCTTGTTTCCCACATTTCATATATTCCAAATAAATATCATTAATACCATAAATGAATTACACTCGTTAAAGTGTGACCTAAATAATACCACTTTTAATAAATATTATGGTAAATCAATAGAATTTTTATTTATAATTGTTATAATCCATTTACAATATTATTATGTTTGGATAAATCCGGTAGCCGGTAGGTACTACGATCATAATGAATACAAATAAAAATAATACAATTTATATCACTTAAAATGTAATCAAATTTGAGAATCAAACAATACTAAAATAATTATAATAATTACATTGGTTACTAATATGGATATATTATATGAGGCTATAAATAAATAACCGATACCTATTTATGAGATGTTTATAAACTCAATTAGTATTTTTTGTTATAGTAATTATTTAAAAATAATTCTTTTTAAGGTTGATATTGATTTCAAACGTCTTTACGTTAATGCTTCTGACATTTTTACAATTTAAATAATAATCATTAATAAAATAAGTGCAGATATTGGATGACCGTATTAAGACCCAAGTTGTCGCAAAATGTTAGAAGAGATGGAAAAAGATGTTAACATATCAGAGAGTAAGTTTAATTATTTTATCATAAAATAAATAATTTTTCAAAAATGTTATCACAAATCATACGATTTGAATCCAAAAGTCACTCGATTTGCGGCTGTTTTCGCGTATAGCACTTATATTGATTAAAATTAAAATTAAAAATTTTAATTGCATCTGTTTTCTAAACACCCAAAGAAAATGAATGAGCATGCAAATAAAAAACTGAATACAACCAATACACAGATTCCCTCATTCCTTCCTATAACAGCATTAACAGGTATTTAATTTGCATTTAAACCAATGTAACCTATGTTGTCTTAAATATGTTGTGTGCTCAATTTTAAAGGTAGGCATGTGTAAATTATTTGTGTTATATGTGTTTGAATTTTGATTTTTTTAATATTCATCGGTTTGAAATGCATACGTTTATACAGTAATCAACATCATTTATTTTAATTAAAGCAATAGGAACATTAATAAAGGTACTATGATTTTGTTTGCTTTATATAATGCAATAATTATTTCTCCCTATTTTCTTCGGTCGGCATATCACACGGGATATGACCGATAATGAATACAATGTTATTTATATATTGTTTATGTAAAACAGTGTTATTTAATTGGGTACTCACCCGGATACAGAATGATACGGCAATATTACCGATAATGCGGCAACTATGATGGCAGCAGAGTGCGGTGTATGTATGTGTGTGCGCATCTGCGGCAACTATACGGCGGCAGGCAGGTGTGGCGCGTGTGCGGCTACGATTATAGCGGCGGACGAGTGTGGCGAGTGGAGTCGACGACGTGTATACTTGGACGTACTTTGAGAAAATATCGAGTATAACCAATATATTACTCGCCCCCCTTGTGGTAGTGGTCTGACGAGGTCGAGGGATACCATTTCCCTTGGTCCTTTTAAGAGATTTGCTATTAATGGTCCCCTAGTCGTTTGATTATAGATGTTGCTCTTCTGACAGACATCACAAGATTGTGTGATTTACTGATTTGTTTAATTGTTCGAAACATATGACTAGCTGACAATCGAGCTTCAGCATTTGGTATACTTTCGTTGCCCCGCTATGTCCGTATCTTTCGTGTGCTTCTTTGATTAATTGTGGCGCCAGTTTGTTTGGTATCATAATTCGATATTTGCCCAGGCGATCGATGTAGAATAGTAATCCCTGGTATATTTGATATGGTGGTTTTGGTTCTTGATTGAGTCGTTGGATGATGCGGCGTATATTTTCGTCGGTCAATAGGTGAGTAGTGTGTCCTAAAATATAATTTCGGTACTTCCTACAACCAAATACTATGGCTAATAATTCTCGCTCGGTGGTTAAAATTTACGCTCCTTTTTTCCAACTTAATATCTACACAATATTTATTACATAATAGATTTACTTCAGTTTTGATAAATATTCATAGGTATATTATTTATCTTTAATAATTAAAAAGTAGTATAATATTAAATTTATGTCTAGCAGACTTGTAAGAATACTTATAATACTCGATAGTCATTTAACATTTTACTCATTTAAGATTTAATAAAGGATTTTATTTTCATGAAAGTTAGATAAAGGTATAGTTACTAACTAGTAATTATATTATGTTTATTTTTTAATCAAATTTGAAATTGTATTCAAACCAAGACCAAAATGATGTCAATACAAAATGTAATCACTTGAATTGTTTTAAATGTTAGGTAATTAGGTACTCAATAATCATAACAATTATAAATAATATTGTATAATATATTTTCATTAATCTCCCCAAATTCATACCTAATACATTTCAATTTTAAACTGTTTTAAACTAATTGTCTAATGTTTATTATTTTTTAGGTCTATAATATAATATATGTACAGTGAAACATCTGAATAGCGGACACTCTCAGTCATCAACATTTGTCCGTTATTCAGAGGGGATACATTTTTAAAATCTATTTGTATAATAATGTACTATGTATGTATGTATAATGTAATTACTTATTATTTATTATAAATTATTAAATTTTAATATTTTTACAAATTATTATTATTTAAAATATATTTATACAATCAAAATTAAAATTATGTACATGTATTTTTAATTTTTTTTGTTTGAAAAAATCGGTGAGTTTTGTCTGTTTATAATTACACCGTTTCTGTACAATCTCATTAGTAATATCATTCGCTAATATTACATTAAAAATAGAACTCCTCTTTACCTCTATTAATGAAATAAAATGACTCATGCTCTTTACAGCAGCAAAGCATCCTGTAAACTTGTTACTTGATATTTTGAAGTTTCTGCTTCTTCAGGCTCGTCTTCTTCCTCATTTTCGGACTAATCGGGTTCGTCAGGATCATCGGTGCCCGTTAGATGGGTGTCGTGAGTGGAAATGATTTTGTCTAATTCAAAATACGTCTCTACTTCAACACTGCTGTTGATCAGTGGGATGAGAGCTAAAAGTTCTTCATCTATAACCGATTGTTCTCTGGTATCAATTGCTTGTCCTAATTGTTCATTGTCTTGATGACTGAAACCACATAGCAAGAAGCATTTTTTTTATGGTTTCAGGCTTGACTTGGGCTTGAGCAGAAGCCACCCAATACACAGCGTCCAAAACATCGTTTCACCGATTACCGAATTTGTCGTAATCCCATAAAGAGTTTGTTATCGTAATTACACTACATTGCGAATATGAATACGTATTATTTTCAAATAAAGGTTAGGGATTTACCATTATTTTAAAATCTCCCTATTAAAATAATGTCCGTTATTCGGTGAGTTCGCTATTGTGAGGTGTCCGTTAGTGAAGGTTTCACTGTATTAATATTTAATATGAAATCAAACAGTATCTACTAGGTACTTACTATTTGATTTTTAAATACTAAATATATTATAATATATTATAATATAATTTATTAATTAATAATTTTTAATTGATCTCAACAAATTCGTAATACATTTAAACTATAAACTATTTAATGTTTAATGTTTATTAATTATTTATTTCTACAATATAGTGCAATTTTTAATTTTATAATAATAGGCAATAAAGTAGTATTTATACTCGTATTATAAAATAATAAATATAAATATTTAATTACCTGATAATCGAATCCTTTTGAAAACGTACACACTGCTTGTTATTACTTAATACTTATTATTATTTAATATTTTTAAACAGTAAAACGATAGACAACAATTAATTTAACAGTAACACCACAATCAAAACTCAGTTGTCGAATGACAAAAACTGAATAATAATTAGTAATTACGAGTAACGGCTGGTGGATAATGTATTAATGTGTGTTGTTTGGTGATAGTGGTTACCATTTACCAATCGGTATAAAATGTAAATGTTAAATGTAAAAGGTCGTTTTTATAATGATAAAGCAATAACACACTTGAGACTAATGACTATTGTTATCAATTTAAACATACAAGTATCACCTGGTATTCTTATACCGGGAATATTTGGGTTCTTTCAATTATTTATAGTTGTAACATTTTCAATAAAATACTATATTTTATAAGACGAGTACACTGGGTTCAAGGCGAGTTCTCGTTTTTACAAAAAAAAATTTAGTCGAGTAGTCAAACTCGACTCAAAAATGTTTCCAACGTCGAGTACTCGTCCAAAACTATAATTTCATAATATTAATTCAAAATACCGACTACCGTATAAATAATAACTAATAAGTAATAAGTCTAATAACAATATAAATATAATATAAAATATCCTGGACTGACAAATCGTCTCCGCTCAGAATCGTTTTTTGTTCACAATGATATTATACCATTGAATTCAAATTTAATACCAACCATTACAGAGACCCATTCGTTACTCGTAACCTATTGTACAGCAGAGTGACATCCACTTTCCTGTTTAATTAATCATGATCTCCTTTAATATTCTTTTCAAGTTGCGTGAAAAATTGATAATAATAATAAATTAGAGTAAAAGTCTTGTCAGTGGAGGAACGAATACGACGTTGGCTATATATTATTTTAGTATACCTAATTAATTCGATGCTGTAGTGTTGTGATAAGGTAAATGTTGTCATATTAAAATATTTAAGAAAGCTATGTGAATGTGTGTAAATGTTATGTTATAGTGTTTTAGTTCGTGAAAGATTAACCGTGGTTGTATTTTATATATCAAAGAAAATATTATCAATATTTAATGGGTAAACGTACTATTATCAGTTCGCTAGTTGCAAGCGACACGGCAAAGAAAAATAACTATAGGGCCACATGGCAAAATAAAAATGTATGCGGAGTTGCATGAAAAAATTTATTGATTCAATGGTTTACTAAAATTTAATGGACCGATCAAGAGTCACTAAATCATGTTTAGTGATTGTTTATGCAACCTGGCATTAGTATCTATACAGTAAATTAGGCATGTTGAATACATATATAAGAAGTGGATCAGTTGGCTGGATCCGAAAAACAAAACTAGGTATCTACTAACAATATTGCATATATGGGTTTTCTTTGTCATTTTCGTTTCTTTCCTATGTATCGTCATCTTTTGGAGCAGTAAAAATGCTTCAATATCTGACTTCAATATTATATATTATTATTATTTAATATATTTTCTGCTATTCAAGTGAATACAGAACGTCAAAATTGTGCACCAAACGTTTATTAGTGTATTAGTACATTTTTAAAATATTTTGGCTTATATTAAACTATTCAGGTATAGACATTTGAAATTTTTGATTTTATTTAAGTATTGATGAAAAATTTTAGGCTCAGTCAAAAAACCTTGAAAATTGAATATTCACACAATTACCACACAAATACGAGTTGTCCTTATAGCAATTTAAAAATATTAAAAATACATTTTTAGATGAACGATTTTTTTGATAATGTTGTTCTAAGTTAATATTTTGTCAAAATCAAGAAAAATTTGAATATTATTTTGTAGTTAAAAATTCTTACTTAATGTTTGAAAATTGAATACAAGATTCATCAAAAGTAGTTCTAATACTGAAACCCAAATATAAGATCAACATTTTGATAACATTTAATATAACTTATAAGTACCTAAACCAAGTAAGTAAAACGATTTTAGTTAGTTTGTTGCATAATTCAAAAATATTTTTCGCGGTTACTTGAATTTGTTATGTATAGGTACAACATACATTGTTATATTTACTATACACGATGACATTTAAAAAATATTTATACTATTAATATTAAGCTATTATTAACTATACCACGAACGGCATGAATCTTTATCATACCGTTCTACGGTAAATTGGTATTGATTAAAGTTAGTTATGAAATAAATAAAAAATATAATATTATATATGCGATATTTAAAAAAAAAATTGTTAATGGTAATATAGGCCGAGCACAGACGGAGACGGTCCCCGCTCAAAATCGTTTTTGTATGCAATCATTGAATCAACTTTAACAAATGGTATATAAAAATCTTAATAAAATAAAATACTGTAGCTCAAAAATTTCAAAAATCAGAGTTTGAACAACTTCATTATTAAGGGAAAAAATAGAGGTGAGCATGCTTGGCGAATCATCCAGTATATTAGTATCTATATATTACATGCTATGAACATTGTCTGCCATGTTTATCAATTATCCATTTCAATATAGATACAGATTATATTGATTACAGGATACAGATTATATTGATTACAGGCACGGTGAGAATTTTGGAGATCCAAATCATACAGCATCACGCATAACACTAAAATCTTAATATTTTGTGTGTGTCTATTAACAGAATGCGCCATGCAGATTAGCCGTGGCTAGATTATATTTTGTTATAATTTTAAAAATGTACTTATATAAATACTTTAACTGGGTAGTATATCAGCAATATTATACTTTAATGTTTTGATAAAAAAAAACACGTGTTTATAATTTTTTTTTATAAGTCCCCGTCATCGTGACTTGAATGCATATTATAATAGATAGATAATAATTATAAAAATTATCAGGAAGCTTTTGATATTTTCGAATGCGAGAATGCGTCGTCTGTCAAGGAGAAAAAAGAAATCTGTTAATAAAGAGTGCGTGTATTATAATATAAATCGTTCGTCAAGTCCATCGTCGTAACTCGTAAGTCGCGATGTTTGTGCACGCGTCAGTTCGGCGGACGTTTATACGTACAACAAACACCGTTGTCAGCCTATGTATATATTTTATAGTGTTCAGTCGGTACCTAAATAGTGGCTTTTAGCCGACAGCGGTCGGTTCATTTAACTAATGCACTTTGTTCGAGGCCGCGGCGCGTTATCAGGCCACCGCCGCCGTCTCACCCTTCCTGACCACCACCTCATCGGGTGTCGTATAAGCGCGCGTGTTTCGCGTTTAATACCAAAATTAACGATTTCTCCGTCGGTCCGTCATCGCGGCGGTCGTCGTAATAATATGAAAAAATGACCGCCGCCGTAGGATAAAAAAAAATAGAAAAGCTTTAACGCCGGATATCGAAACACCTCAGCCTGCACACCCTTGTCCCGCGTTCTCTCCGATAAACCCCTTACCGGGGAGGAGTGTATAGGTACTATAATGTATTATACTATACTATACCTGCGATATCTGAGCGCTTAAATGTGTGGTGTGTGTGTGTGTGTGTGTGTGTGTGTGTGTGTGTGGTATTAACCGGAAAGAGAGCCGCCGCCGGGTTTCATTTGGTTAATGGATGCGCCGCGTTGAGTCGCGTGACTTCCGTCGGGGAATGCGCGCGCACTGCCGCAGCCGCGCGGGGTGGCGATTACTTATTATTGCGGAGAGACATATTTTACGTAAGGGACGAGACGAGCCGCGGTGGTCACACACTTTAGGGGAGGGGATGACCGATGGTAAAACGACGCACACGCGCCGGGGTCGGGTCAGGAGCGGACCGAACATACGATGATGATGATGATGATGACAATAATAATAATTTATTGTGTCGATTCGACTTGCAGTTCACGTGCTGGTTCGATGGTGTAAATAATGTTTTTTTTTTGTGTCCTGGCATCACACACACGCAATTCTACACGTCAATTCTACGTGTAGGTATATAGAAATTGACAATCGTTTGATTTACAGCACAAGACTGCATTTTATACCATTTTCCAATATCGATAATATCATACCATTATATTATCTCGTACAACAAGAAGAAATATATTATAAGTAAAACAAACGACGGTGAAATGTATCTAATAGGTAGGTCGCATTGTGCCAATAATATGTACAGTGTACACTGCAGTACATTATTGTTCACACATCTATCTATATTTATGTGTGTTAATATACGTATTATGCAACTATGCTAGTAGTAGTGACTTGTAGGCACTCCATTTCACCACATTCTATTTCTTCTTTAAAAATCGACTGTATAAATAAAAACGATAATAAAATAAAATGCTGCTTTTGTTATTGTTGAAATATTTGTTGACAGAAAAGCAATTTCTTTTTTTTTAGATAAACATTTTTACCATAAGCATTAAACATTAAATTACTATTATTTAGTTACCTAATACAATTTGAATACATTTTAAAAATTCCAAACATAAACATAAATTTAATTCATAAAAGCTAAAAAGTAAAATTAATTATCTATCTATATATTATCGAGTCATACGGATACAATTTAATCACACGGTAGCTTGGTTCTATAGTAATGTGAAAAACGTAATTTTTTCCATATTTGTTGATAATAAATGTAAACAAAAAATAATAATTACAGCTATAGGTAGTAACCTATATGTACCAGAAAATATTCACCAGCCAGTAAATAGATATATAATACTTGTATTGATTCAATACTAAGTTTCTGTGAATTGTACGTTTTTTTACAAAATATCGTTATTCAAAAAATCAATTATTCAGCCTACCTGTAGCTGTTTTTAAAATGCTCACACATAACTAAACATACATAATAATTCTGAGAATTTCTAGTAATTTAAATATGACATTAATTTTATTCGTGTCATTTGTACGCGCAGATTATACAACCTACCTATACAATATTATGCAGAACACTCGATTCACTGTGTTATCAATGCGAAGTATCGTGAATTGAATGAACTCGCAGAAATGTACAGGTAGATACTTTCTTAAGAAGAAAAACAACCAAACGTGGTTGTATGAATAATAAATATAATTAATATCTCAGACTCCTCAGAGCAGCCATCATTGGTTGGAACAACGTTTCTCGTCTGCAGCATTGCATGCAAACTTCATATAAGTATTTTTGTGTAAGAATGATCGTTTAAGTCCACCGAACGTGTTTGTCTCTATTTTTTAATCACTTAACAGTGGCAAACATTTGTACACTAGGAGCACAACTGCACAAGTTGGGTGAATATAGGTATGCCTATTACGATTTGACATTCGTAGTATTTACGATCGTGACCTTTTACAATATTCCGATTTCTCTGTTCTTCCAATAAATATTTTAAAGATCTGTTTGTAAATAATACTATTGAGATTAGTGGTTTACCTACCTATTGAAAATGTTAAAGCAATATAATTTAATTAGGAATTTGTGACTATTCTTATAAGACATAACTATAACACAACTGTTGATTAAATGGAAAATGAAAAATAGATGGATACTAAATTAACAAATGTAATTAGGGGAACACAGGGTAAACCTGATACGGGGGAGGGGTATCGGGGGTATACCGATATTGCTTATCACGCATTATTTTATCGACGAAAATTATTATTTTTAGATTTATTTCATTCCTTATCATGAAACATATTGTTATCACTGTTACATCAACAGTGTATGATATGTATATGTATAATCGATGACAAACATTTTAAAGGCAATTATAATTAAATTTACTTGTCTAGTATGAATCTATAAATTTTAAATACTGTTTTGCAATCATTAACCTATTTTTATCTAATAATATTGTGTAAGAAATCAACAACTTCGTAAAAATTATGGTTTGGGGCAAAACCAATTATTTATTAATTTTTATAATGCTCAATCGTCGATACCTACGTATTTATTTAAGAATAGGTTCACCAAACTAATAAATAATTTTTTAATTTTATTGAGTAGCAACAATTTTTAAAAATGGTTCAAAATTATATACGAAAGTCCAATCGTCAAAATTGGTGTATGGATAATTTAAGAAATGCAATTAAAGACGTTATTAATAATTATTTAAGTTATACAAGAGCTGTCAAAGAATATAAAGTGCCATACACTACAGTACTACACTATATGACTATGTTAAAACAGTGAAAAAAAAGAAATTAATTTATGTGATCTCACCTCTAAAAAAAGTATGTTTTAATTATTTACTTTACTATTGAAATTGTATCTAATTTATTTTAAATGATTACTTTGATTCATATAATATTTTTATTAGAAAAATATATTTTTAAGTTTAGATAGGTCGTATCCATGGTAAATAATTAATTTAATTTAATACATAATATTTTAGTTTATTAAACTTGCTTTATATTTTATCAATATTTTTCTTATTCATTTTTTAATTTGTACCTATACAATAGGTAGAATTACTGTCCACGATAATTACAGATACTTGTATACATCTAAATTAAAGAATAAATAATAATTTTAAGCATAAAATAATTAGGCAGATTCAAGCCAGTCTTTAACGAAAGTCAAGAACTAAAATTAGTAGAATATATTAAGCAAATGGCTTTTGACCTAGCAGAAATAAACAAAATAAACCATAATTTTTGTAAAAAACTGCAACAGCGAGTAAACCTGAAATTTGTTCAATTAAAATTTTTTATTTTAAATTATTTGTGTTAAATTATTTTTAAAAGGTCAGAATTCATTAATATTTTTCCCCATCATTATTTTAGTACCTGTTATACCATGCATCGGTATTGCCCCATTACAAATCGATTAAAACTGATAAAATGTTAAAAATAGTTAATGGCTTATTAAAAAATAAATATGATATTCACTGTATTGTAATTCAATATTGTAAACAAGAAGTTATTTAATACAACTGTGCAAATAGATCAAGTTTATTTTAAAGTTTTTTCAGTCGGTTTTGTTCCATGTTCCCCTATACTTCCTATTTTTGTTGATATTTACATGCATATTTTAAAATAAAGTCTACACAGTGTACATCGACGACATCATGTATTAAATGTTATAAACGTACACATTTATTTTTGACGTAAAAATACGGCGGTTGTATACGATTTTATGACAGTTCATTCATGTAGAAGACAATATAAATTAATATTATATAAGTTATAACCGTATCTGATGTTTCGTCGTCACATTCGCATTGGATAATGTGTAATTTAGCGGCCATAGATCAGTTTATTATTGATCGTAAAAAAGGAACAGTATTCACTGGGATTGATTATTATTAAATGAACAAACAACACGATTTGTTTCTTCTTCAATTCATAATTTTAACGTTTAATTTATCATTGTAGTTAGAGTTAAAAGATTTCAAGCCACCACTGCATTATCGTTCTTAATAATAATATGGTAATATTGCCGGCAAATTATGTACTTACACAGCCATTCATGAACGTATAGAGCTCAAAAGTTGTGCAAGTTATTTTTGCATTTTGTATTTATTTCCAATGCTTCTGAAAATTAAAGAATTTAGACTTTTCCTATTTTTAATTGTTTTTATTCTTGTCGTTCTATCTATGTAGGTTCTATTCGTGTTCCTAAAAATCTCTGTTACAGCTTCCGTCGGCACTTTAAACGTATAACCGTAAGTTTCTATAGTATAAATAAAAAAGCGTCGTCATCATGTATGAAGTACCAATTTGCTATGCATTGTTTATTTTATACACCTATTTTACTTGTTATTTGATGTGATTACACTTGATGTTATAAATATATTAGTTGGTTTTTTGTTATTCAGTGTAGGTGCAACTACAAGTCGTTGAAAATTTTTTTTAAATTTTGACTACCTAAGCTTTAGTGCTTGTATTTTTCAAACCATTATAATATAAAACTCCGTCGACGAGTTTTATGTGTTGATATAGATTAATTACGATTGTCAAAATACAAGTATTTCAGTAATTTGGTGTAAGCGTGAAATGAGTGTAGATATTATGTTATAAAATCTGGAATATGCACGTATGTTTTAAAAATAATGTTTATACAAAATTTAATACGTCAAAACCATAGGATTACGAGTGTTGATGGGTGTGCTAATGCTATAGCACTATAGCAACACCTGTTTCATTTTTTTTTTTTTTTACAAGCATTATTAATATTACGACTTAAGCCCTAAAGGTTTTATATTACAATTTAAAATATCAGATTTTTTTTATTAACAGTAGCTTGTAACTGTCATTCTACGAGGTATTTAAGTGTTTTATCATAGAATAGGAGTTACACGTCTGAGATCTGGGCATCTAATGTTGTTCCTGACGGCTGACGCTGTTCTATTCTAAAATGGAAAATAATTATTTTGGAATATTTCAGGATTCAGCAAAACCTGATGTAAAATTTTCTAAAAATTGCTTTAAAAGCAAATATTTTTTTTTGAGGGGGTGGGTGGGCACTGGTTTTTTCTATTTTTTTTTAATGCTAGAACTTTAACACCTACTATTATTAGTTATTACTATGGTGAGGGACTTATAAAAGTTTGCATGTTTTCTAATATTCATTCATCATTCAAAACATAGCTTAGTGATTAATTAAATAATTTTTTATGACCTACTACCTACGTATTACCTATACACATGTTTATGGAGTACATATTATTAAGTAGGTATGTACATCATAGGTATTATATAAATTCTGAAATTAAACCTTTTCAGCATCAAATGTTTTTCCCGTATCTATAGTTGGGATAATTTTGACCTAAGGTTAGTTAGTTTTTTTTGTGAGATAATTACAAATTGACTTAATGGACCACACAGTATACAAATGTTATTCTACTAGTAATATTAATTAGGCACCTACTGTTATTAATGCAGATTAAAAATAAAGCTCTTTTATCTAACGAGATATATAATGCTCAATAATATTTTAAGGAACTGCAGTCGTATTTTGTGTATTGAATATTTAATTTCAAACTATCGATATGTACCTATGTGTTATACGTACTTTATGTAACAAATATAAAACTAATCAATTTAAAGTATAATGTTTTTATTTTATTCATTAATTTATTATTTAAACCGAATGCGTCTTGCGGTTTTATCATAAAAACTCTACTATTGTAGTACTGTTGAAAAAATAGATAACAGAAAATACGGAATGTTTCATAAAAATATGTAGTATCTGATCGACTATCTGTCGGACGTTAATAATAATTCGTGTGTCCAACAACCAGTGTATAAGTTTAAAAATTAGAATCGAAGGTTACATAGGTGCCTGCGATATGGCTTCGGGCGACCACAAGGTATAAATGTGTTTTTTGTATATTTACTACTTGCAGATACTGAAACATAAATGCAATATTTATATTTTAAAAAAGGGCGGGTAAGTGGATGTTGCTCTGCTTTACAGTAGGTTACGAATGGATCTCTGTTTAATGGATGGTATTAAATTTGAATTCAATGATATAATATCATTGTATACGAAAAACGATTCTGAGCTGAGACGGTTTGTCAGTGTGGATATTTTATTTTATAATTATATTGTTATTTCTTAAAATTTAAAATTTGAAATTTGATAAATGTTGTCAAATATTGAACTAAATGCTTATAAAAAAAATTGTTCCCATATATTTTTAATATTTTTCAACTAGTATTATAACAATATATTAGGAGCCTTGTATTAAAATTTCAAGCGTTTTGACCCAATGAATAAAATCGAAGCATCATTTTGACTACTTGTCGTGTACACGAACACAAAAAAAATAAGAAATAAATAAATAAATAATAAAAACACACATCACTGTAAAATTCAATACATTAATCGCTCCGCTCAGAATCTAAAATAGGTACCTACCCAATTTTGCAAAGGTAAATATGATGTGTGTAAATAACGGGGTATCTACCCAAAATAAATTTCTTTTTCGATGTATCGAAGTTATTGCTTTCAAACCAAATGTACTTTGATGTATATGAAAATATGGAATTGTAGTTTAAAATATCGTTTAGAAACCATGCATTTTTCAGTTTTAAATTCTTTAGTTCTAAATTTTAGATTGTTAAAGTGTTTCGCATTATTTCAATAGGTATTATAAATTTATAATAACGTATACAACTTTCTATCTACAAAATGTTTGAAATTACTTACGAGTAAATAACAAAAAGGTTTAATATATTGTATACTATATAGGTAGTATAAAATAAATAATATTCTAATTATTGCGTATTCACATAAAACAAACGGTTTATATTATGCTTAATTAATAATTGTTGTTACATGAGATGTATAACGATAACTTGGCCCTGCGTAAAAAATTAAATTTATTCATACAGAAAAAAAATGAAAAAAAAGTACCTATCTTTCTTTTAAATAGATGTTCTATAATCTGTATACAGGTTGGTTTTTAGATAATATATTATCCGAAAGAGTACGTACGAATAACTGATTCCTTAATCAGTAAATTCCAATTTAAAGTCTGTCGAAGTTCAAAATACCAAACATAATGCTGACACAGAAATTTCATCTCTGATCATTTGAAATCCGAAACAGTCGGAAACAGTTGCCATCGAACATGATGACCCTGTCGCGGTCGTTATCGCAACGTCCGTTCGCGTCTCTATCGACGTCTGCGAGAGCTTGACAGACAACCAGTCTGGCCTTCGCCGGCGGTGCGAGCTACCGGGCCGGCCAACGGTGGTCGGGGACGGCAGCTTTTTTTGTCTGGTCGCCGTCGCGTCAACTGACCTGAAGAGTTATACGTGATTGTCATTTTCTACTCAATAAAGTTGTGACGTTTTATTAATTTCCCAAACCGTACCACAACCTAAAACCCAGCTTTACCATTACAATCTGATCGTTTAAAAAACAACTCAAAATTACTCAAAGGACCATGACAAGTCCACTAATCTCTTTATCCAAGATTAAGATTCGGGGATCGATTTCGTTGTTTTCAAAAACCACGGTACGAAACTTTTAAATGACTAGAACACAGTGAAAGTGTAAAAGCTGCATTTTGTATCTGTATTTCACATGTAAGATTTAAGTTTAAATTAAAAGTAATACAATCTTTGATTTATAACATCAACAATTACTTATGTTATACCTAAATTAGTATTGTAAAAAACAATGGTGTAAAATAATAAAAATTTAAATACATTTTTAGCAATAAAAAATAATGGTGTTCCTTATTATCGCTTTTCGTCCTTTCCTTTGGGTATGATAGGAACAAAATGACTCTTATGAATGGCACAGTTTAATGAAAATGTCTAGTTCCGTCTATGCCTATCAATGCGTTTTTGATTTTATTTACTATTTTTTTTACTTCTATAATTTAAAGTAGGTAGTTAAAAAAATTCGTTCTTTATCGTTGTTATTTTTAAAAAAAAGTATATTTTACCTAAAGAGATCGTTACAATTAATGAGATTATGAGAAGGTAATAGTAATAACATTTACATCAAATCAAACAACAAAAAAATGTTTAAAAAAAAAAAAAAACCTAACCAATACGTTAAAGTGTTTAGTAATTAAAGAATCACCTTGAGTACAAATTGATTATCAAATACCAATTTATAATGAACGATAGTTGCAAATCGCTACGAAGTATAGAATCTAGAAAACAGTTGTAGGCACGAAAACCGTTTAGCAGCTGTCAAACGGATGCTCACTGACTATTTTATGCCTACGGTCCAATACAGTTTAGGGCCTTTATAATTTATTTCATGTTAAACGTGCCTACACGGCATGTGCTATGTAGGAATATCGCTATGATACATCATCGTCAACTGTCATAATTTTAGGTAAGTATTGTGTATACCAGGGCGTTCCATTAAGAATACCTGGTTAGAATTGTCCCCGATAATGATGGGCATTTTTGTGACCAAAACTGAAACTTGCCAGCGTATCCGAGGCGGACATAAATGCTAGAAGTTATATTCCATACGGCATACATAAATCAAAAAATGTGCCTACCTATACTACACGTTTATATATATTTTTTGTTCTAAACATTTTTTCCTAATAAACTACTTAAGGATGATATTAAATCGGGCGTTCTTAATGAAGCACCCTACAGATAATGATTCTTATTTTGGGCATCATGTTTTATAATGTTTTAATAGTTTGATAAAATGTAAAAGAACGTATCATATATTCATATATTATTGTTGCGCGCGCAAACATATAATCCTCTATAATAATATAATACGTGTACCTAGGTATACATATATCTTATTCCTATAGCCTATGCAGAAACATACCAAACGCGTGTCTCCCATGTAACGCATTGTATATACTTTATATATATATAAAACATGTAACCTTGGCGTAAGTATATAAGTGTCACAATGTCCGCCTACTCGTTTCTCGAGCACACAGCTTTGCCACTGCCGCGAAAACCACGTGTCGAAGATTTATACACTGCGAGTGTACGATGTACTATATAATATAACACACACATAATATTATACCATAAGTCTGTAGGTATATAACAGCTGGGTGGGTATACATGTATTATATAGGTACCTACATTATACCACAACACTGATACAATTATAATACCTACCCACTATTATATATATATGAGAGTATGCGGATGTGCGTCCAAACAATATCGCACAACGAGTTATTGTACGTGTATGTAGATATTATTATATTTGTTGATGTTTTCTGTATTATTATGTCTCTTTTGTATACGTCATTAATCATTATCATCGCTCGGACTGCTTAAGAAGTTGGTTGTAGTGTTGCAGTAGGTACGTGTATTCCTGCACATTCCCGCCTGTATTTCCCGTAATCATAAACTTTCGGTGTCGGTTGTCGTATTATATGGTACCCATATAATATCTATACCTACTAGCTTAACAACAGTGTTGTGGTGATGGACTTTTTAGGGGCCTCAGGTTTTTTGTTGTGGGGTGATCAATTTCCCAGAAATCGGTGTGTCTACGAATACTGTACCTACAAGTATCGAACATAATATTACAACAATTTATTAAAATGGTCATGACATCAGAATTTCCCAATTTAATTTTAGCTTATAAATAAGCAATTTGCAGTACATTTCCTCCAACATCAGCCTGTGTTGAACCATTTTATTCTAAACCAAAATTGTTTATAACTTAGGTACTTACTTTCAAATATGAGCGTGGGGGCGAGACTTGTTCATCTCATGGTAATATACTAGCATCCTAGGATTAACCAGATATTGATATATATTTGGACGATACAATTAATAATTTATATAGGTAATGATTACCAATTAGTAACGTGTCATTTTTGTTACGTTTCTACTTTAACGAATTTGTGACTATATAGGTCTTGCTGCTATGTATATGATTAATAAGAATTGAAAGTACTCATATAATATATATATATATATATATATATAACACTATTATAGGCATAGGTGTGCGCAGACCTTGCTTGAAAGGGGGGGGGTGGTTGAAGAGAAATAATAATAACACAACCTGTGGTCAATTATTGTACTTATTTTTTAAAGATAATGTATTAATATTAGTCATGAATTCATGATTCAATATTTAAGATTGCCTAATATTTGCAATAGTTGAATAAATTATTTTTATTCTTTATTTGGATAATCAAATTTAGCCACAGGAGAGGTAGCTGCCCACCCTGTCTCGTATATGGCCGTAGAAATATTTTTCAAAAATGTATCTAAAAATAGAAACAGAAACTAAAGCTAGAATACTCACTGAAGACACGGTAAAACGAATGCTAAGAAGATGGTGATAAAAAAACTATCCTAATTCTACTATAGTCGAAGGTAATCACATAAATTAACACTAAATAGTATATTAAATAATAATTTTTTATTATTTATTAATAGACGAATGGCGAACTTCATTTTAAAAGATTTTTGGTATACCGTATACGAATAAGATAATGGTTCAAACTCAGATAAGCGAATAACAATTTTCGACACAGATGACTGGTTAAAATTGTTATCAGAAGCTCAAGAATGGTTCATAGATGGTAATTTTGCATTATCACTTTGCATTTATCCCATGGCTTTTTTATCCTGTTCGGCTATAGGAAAAAACACAACCATCCTATGCAAAAGTTCCATATTCCTAGTCCAAAAATGTATTTTATATTATAATATATTTTTGAAATAATAATAATAATAATATAATATTATAAATTATAATATCTTATCATCGTATTATCCGAATAATCATCGACCTATAATGCACGCAATTTCACAACTTTTTTTTATTTCGTATATAATATATAGCTATAGCAGGTAGATGGATACAAAATTAAAAGGTCACTGAAAGCGTTTACAAAAGGTATAATTGCCTCTATATATGTTTGACCCAGATGTATGTGATCCCGATAAATCTGTCGGGTAGTGTAGGAAGGTACCTGAGTAAATGGTAAATGTAACCGACGTATAAGTAATAGTTCAAGGAACACATTTTACCTATCATTGAAATCTGTAAAATGTATTCATGTATATATATATATATATATATATATATATATACATATACATTATACATACATTATCCGGGAATTACCCATTAACGCTGAGAAAAAAGGTACGGTTTACCGATCGCTGTTTAGCACCAAATTTACCAGCGTTCAATTTTACGGTTTATTCTTTGTTGATTAATTAACAATTTTGTAAGATATTTATCAAATGTATAAATAAGTAGTTTTTTAAACATATTTTTTTCAAAGTTACAATATATAATAAAACTTTTTATTATTTGATAACATCATTATGAAGAATCGGGATATTAAAAATTTAACATAACTACCTACTTACCTAATTAATATACCTAATATTATAATGTTATAGCTTATATACGTACCTATATATATTATATGTACTTCAGATATTTTATCCGTCATGACACGTTATATAACATGGTTTTTTAATAAGTATCTATAATTTCAAGTTTTATACATCTGCTTAAAGACATATAGAAAATAAGTTTTGAATCAGTCTTATTAAGTTGTAGAAAGTAAAGTACTGCGTTATCACGGATATCGTTCTTCGTCAAATTATTGCAACAGTGGCGTATAGAATATTTTTTGTGTGTGAAGCATTTTTATTTTTAATACCACCACCCCCATTACAAGTTACAACCAATATGGTACCTTCGTATAAAAAATTTAATATAATATTTTTAGGAATAATTTTTAAAGATGTGTCCAGGTATTTAAATCAATATCTACAAATTACGAGCAATATATAAATATATAATCAAGACCAGTGTTGGGAATTATCTAGATAAATTATCTAGATAATTTTATTCATTTAATTATCTTATCTAGATAAATTTAATGGTTATCTGTGTCAATTTATCTAAATAAAATATTATACTTAAATAAAAAGTTTTTAAATTATTAAATACTAGGTAATAATATAACCGAGTATTGACGTTATTAATATTCCATTATTAATAATGAAATATAATTTATAATTTAAGATTTCAATTTTTATTTTTTGTTTTTATATTTTAAATATTAAAATGATACTATTATATACCTAATATGAGTTTGCTTTCGTGTAATTTCTTATAACTGGCGTGGGATTGCGATAAGCCGATAGGCTGGCATGCCGCACAAGAGAAATAACCATATTATTTATAAATAGTTTTTAGTCGTGAGTACTGAGTAGTGACCCAACAACATAATATTATAATAATATTTACGTTATTAATTTTTATCAGTAAATATCTCTTCGTAAAAGATATAAATAGCTTTTAATATTCCACGATTTCTGTGTTCTCTATCGTCGATAGAAGGGATCATATTATTTTGGTGATATACTGATATCACAATTCACTACATCACGGCATTGCGCTGCGCTCTGAGTTGTTGGTATTTCGAATTTCGATATACGATATAACGAATTTCGAATATTAGTAGTGACCGAATACTAATCTATGGTATTGACGACTGACGAGTACAAGTGAAATTATAGTTATTTTGAAATGGACAAATATTTAAATAAAAGAAAACACGACAATACCATAGATGAATCTGAAATAGACAATGGGGATAATGTCGCTGGACCGTCTCAATCAAGTGAATGTGAAATGGAATCTCCAGAAAATAAAATACAAAATTACTTGCTAGATATACTGCAAATATTACAAAACCATATCTATCGAAGGAACAAAAATATCTGCTACTTGTCAATTGTGCTCAAAGAAAATTATTGCTTATAACAATTCAACTGGAAACTTACTAAGTCACTATAAAGTAAGTATTATTTGTCATACATAAGTGAGTAGTCAATGCTTTAGCCACTTTAGGTAGGTACATACATTTCTTGGAACAATACCTACTACCTATAGTAGGTATAGTAGCTGTTCATATTTGTTTTTCAAACCAAATTAATATATATTTTTCAATTGGCAATTTTGAAGAGATAGGTATAAAAATAATATAGGACATAGGTAAATCATATCTAATACGAAAAAAAATAATTTTTCTTACCTACTTACTTTTTTTGAAATACTGATTTGCTAATTTATAAATCTATTTTTCTTATAAAAAAAACTTTGTTTACTGTGCTTTTTCACTGTAATTCTGAAAATAAGTTCTATAAATTAATTAAATTTTTACTTTTACTACCAGTTACATTAATTTTGTTCTTAAAATCATTATATTAATACTAATTTACAACAGGTAGGGTTTAACAAACCCACCTACACACTAACATTTCAATATGAGCAGGGCCGGCGTTATGGGGGGGGGGGGGGGCAAAACGGGGCATTTGTCCAGGGCCTCGCGCTTTCAAAATATGTAATAGATAATACGCTGTGGCCATATCCCCGACAGTCGGGTCTTTATTAAAGACCCGACAACTATGATAACAAATGCGCATGCGCGGAAAATATACATAATAACAATACAACAATGATAATGCCTGTGATAAATTCAGTTTTACTAGTCGTCACTCGTCACAATATTTACATAATACATATTCAATTTCAAAAATAAAAGGTTAAGGATTTGTCACTTAAAAATATGAAAATCAAAAAGTTTATACCACAGTCGTTTGTATGTCTTCACTAAAAAATCTAAAAAAAAAAAATGTACAATAATAAATCACAATAATAAGTCAGTCAAACACATTTTTACAATTTTGACAAAACCAATATTTGCCAACTCTCTTATTTTTTAAACCTGCACACTTCACATCATACCACTCAAGACATGAGTCACATAAAATTGATTTTTGTGATTTTATATCTAAATTACACATCGGACATATCCAATTAATTTTTTTTTTTTAATTTTAACATTTTCATTGCTAAATTCCATGCAGTTTCTGTGCAATATGGTTTAATACTATTAATATTAACATCATCTTCAATTATTCCAGAGCAAATTTGGTTTGGTTGACATTTAATATCGGATTCGCATATTTTGTAGTTGTTTCTACGGACCTGATCAACAACATTTTTATTAGTTAACCATTCAATAATTATATTTTCTTTAGTTATGTAATGTTTCTTTGTAAAGGGTGTAGGTTTTGTTTTGTTAGATTTTGTTTTAACATGTTTTTTTGGTAAACCAATAGTTGTTAAAGTAGCTCCTTTTGGTCTACCACAAACTTTAACTTTTTGGGGTAACTCAATGCATGCCAGCTGAGATATATTTTCTTTGACTGAAATAATAATTAAAATTAATCAAGATTTATTAACTTACTATAATAATATTTATAATACTTACCAACAGGTTCATTAGCGTTTGGTAGCTCATACGGTTCAAGCTCATCAGCACTAGGTATAATGATGGCATCATCATCATCATCCTCTTCAACATCAACCTCCTCTTCAACATCAACCTCCTCTTCAACATCAACCTCCTCTTCAACATCAACCTCCTCTTCAACATCAACCTCTTCTTCAACATCAACCTCCTCTTCAATTATATAATCATTAAGTACACAAATATCATCTTCCAACAATTTTATTGACAACTCTTTATTATTTGCCCAACAATTAATAATCAATTTCAACTGTTCAATTTTCCTGTGAAACTGATCATTTGACACAGTACTTAAAATTTCAGAAATTTTAGTTGAATACATTGAAGCTTTTCTAAATTTTTCATGTGATGTTAAACATCTTGTCCTTTGTTCTGGTTGGTGTGTTATTGACAAACTTGAACATTGAACTTGGTCATTGCTCAATGTATTAAATACAACATGAGATTTTGTGTAATAATTTCTTGTCCATCTATTATCGCAAATTGTAGGATCGAAGAGGGACAAGCTTTCTTGTTCTCTTTTTTTGAAAATGTGCTTACATGGCAGTTTCATAGACCTAAAAAAAGCACAGCTACATGATTGGTCTGTACTTGTACTTTCAACAATAGTACTTTTTTGTTGCAATTGTTTTTTCAAAAAATCGAAGGCGTAGGGAGTCAACAGTCTAAAATATTGTTCTTCTACAGCATTTAAAAACTTAGTTGTTGGCCATTTTTGAACTATATGTAGTGCTTTACTATCTCGTTCTATTCAGGTATTTTAGGACAACAAATAGTTTTTCAAAAAATTCTTGCAGGTTTGAAAATGAGTCAATGACAGATTTCAATTTTCCATTGAAACTTTCTAGGCGGTTATTTGTCCTATTCAAAAAATTTCCAGCGTTATAAGTCATGCCTACCACCAAAGCTGGGCACTAACTAGTTAGAAAGTTAAAATTAAGTTAGAAAGTTACTTTTTAAGTAACTTTCTAACTTAACTAGTTAGTTTTAAATCATATTAACTTTGTAACTTAACTAGTTGAATTTAATGTGTAAAATAGTCTTATCTAACTCGTTAGAAAAAAAAGTAACTAGTTATTATTATAATTTTTTTTTCATTCCAAAATTCCAAAAGCTGTTCATTAATCATAACATTACGGCTAGGTTATATAGATTATTGGCTCATATAATATAATATTATTAAATATTAGTATTTACTATTTATAATAATGTACGCACAGAAACCACGGTTTTTCCGCGTAGTCTGTAGAATGTAGATATCTACTAGATGTCTAGATATAAATAGTATCTATACGGGTGGCTTAACCAATTAGTATAGACACAATATCGTATAAATCGTATAATATCAAATAATATTTACGACTGTCGCGACGCGCGATTATTCTAGAATCCTACACACATGCACATGACGACTGAGAACCAAGACACTTTTGTGACACTTTACGATCGTGATTCATACGCGCTGTTGCCTGTTGTTGTTTTCTTTTTTTAAACAGTTTTCAGTACCAATACGTCTCGTGCCTACTTTCGTTGTTGTGCAAATTGTTCATTATAAAATTGAAATGAGTGTTATCGTTGCTGATTCGGCTGTTGCCGATAGTAATTATAATTTAAAATGGCCACAGTTACAACAGTTTTTTGAACAACAAGGAAAGATTGAGGATAAAAATATTGAATTTAAATGTGTATTATGTAAACCTAAACATAAAACATTATCCACTTCAAGTACATCGTATTCAAACTTGAGAGCACATATTAAGGTAAATTTAATCTTGGAATATATTTAATTATTTTTAATAAATAAATTTTTTTCTTCTACTTACTGGCATGGTTGTATGGTTATTATTTGTCCAATTAAAGTATACATTTGCTGATTATTATTTAAAAAAATTAATAACATATACTTGAAAAATGAATAAATAATCACCCGCCTACCAGCAAATTAGTTACTATGACTAGATATGGCCTAAGCTATTTAGCCATTAAAATAAAAGGTGGTTCTTTATTATTTTTGTTAATGGTTAAATCTGAAAAATTACTAATTAATAATTATAGATTATATATTTATACTTGTCATTGTTTGATTTTTTTAGAGTACACATAAATCTATGTTAGATAAGTTTAATGATATGGTTAAAAAGGTTAAAAAATGGTTAAAATATACTAGCATATAGTCATATAATTATATAAATTATATTATGTATTATTATTAAATATTAACTTATTATTTACATTTTAACAAAAATTTTTTTTAATTTTTATAAACTAACTTCTAACTTCTACTCTAACTTAGTTACTATTTTCACCAAACTAACTTCTAACTAACTAAGTTAGAAATTTTTACAGTTTCAGAAACTAACTTATATTCTAACTTAGTTAGTTTTTTTATTGAAGTAACTTAACTTCAACTAGTTGAAAAAAATGACTAACTTGCCCAGCTTTGCCTACCACACACTCATTTCTTATAGGATGCCAATTTTTATTAAAGTAATCCATAACCTGTGCTGGTGCAAAGGATTTAAGAGTATCGTACAACTTTTGATACTCTTCTTCATTATCGGAATAGCATAGTTTTTCAAATAAAACCTTTGATTGGTCCCTTTCTTGAGGCGTAATCCCCAATTTATCACAGGTTATTTCTCGGTGGAAAGTACGCAGTGCATGAAATAAACATATTAAAAGCTTTGCATCTGGAAAAATATCATTTATAACTTTTCTCTCATTCATGTCTTTATCTGTCATGAACACATTAGTATTCATGCTAGCAGGGTTATTCTTTTGAAATGTTTGAAAAAACCATTTCAATGTTTCATGCAGTTCGTTGACTAGTAACCCTATTGCAGCGATTTCGCTTTGTCCATTCCCGTCCTCTACCAAAAGAACAAAAACTGGTATCCTACTATCTAATAGCTTATAAGTAGCATCAGCAAACACAATCTAGGGAAAATTTTACATAAAAATTAACATAGATTAGTTAATGATAAAACGGTTACTTTTATTTACTTCTGGGAAGGCTTCAAATACAGTTTTCATTCTTTTGTCTTGTAAAAATATACCCTGTAATTTTTGTTCACTGTCTGTTAAGATTTCTACATTGCATTTGTATTTAACCCTGAGCTCTTCAACAATTTTTTCAAAGTCTTTTTTTTCTACCATTTGTTTTCCTTACAAAAATATACGATTAATATGACAATATAATTTTTACTTAACTTTAAAGAAAGAAAAATAGAGTACATATTATAATATAAATACCTTTGGTTCGGATATTAGATAGATCTTTCAGAGTTATTATTTTTCCTGTTTCTGTTAAATACTTATCTTGTATTAATTTTTTGTTTGCCCGCATGTCCATCAATTGAATGATGTCTGATTTATCTTTAGGAGTCATACGGCGTTGCTTAGGTAAATTATTAAAGAGTGTTTCATTGGTTTCGTGGTTATGAGTATCGCACATTTTATCTACTACCAATTTATCCATATTATTTATTTTTAAGTAAATAAATGATGGACACTCTTGTTTTATCGTCCTAAATAATGTTATGCAATAATGTTTTATACAAAAACAAATAATATAGAATAAATATATTATTATATACTAACGATGTTGCTCTTTGCTCTAAACATGTTTTTTTTTTTTATGAACTCCGCCATGGATGCATGTATACTTTACAAAATAATATTTTAAACTCCCTGGAGTTTTTTCCAGTTTTTTTGGACATGTTTTTTTCGCTGCAGTCAGCGTTCTACAGTCACTAATGGCAAAATCCATAAATTTTGAATTTTTGTAAACAATTAATGCTTGTTGAAATTGCTCAAAAGAGCTAAATTCATCTCCTATTTGCAGAGCCATTTTAATCTAAAATAAATGAAACCCAGTTATAGGTAAGGTACATTTTAATTTAATACAAAATTACCTTAATAGTAACATACTAACATATATACAGACTCATTTCATTTTGCAAGTTCATATTCAATAATTCACATAAAAATAAAAATGTATATTATTAAACACAGAAACATAAAATTGAACATAAAACATATTTTATTTTATTTACCTAGGTCGTCAGTGGATGGTTCTATTTTTGTCTTAATATCTTCTTTTTCTTCATCTTGGATTTTATGCCACATAAGCTATTTATATTTTTTAGATTCTGAGTAAAGCGAGGAATGCATTGGTTTTACAATGATGTTTATTTTTTTTTTAAATATCAAATGTAGCGCTTTTTCTGAAAGGGAATTTTCTTGGGATAGTACTTAGTAGACAAGGGAAAAGCTTTCATTTTAAGTTTGGAAGTTTTTTTTTTCTTGTAATTTGTGGTAAACCGAATGTACCACTGCACTTTGCTCTGTTTATCGTGTAAACCACAATGTGTTAATCATTGTTAACAAATATAAAACATATCTCCATGTCACATATATCCCCAGTATCAAATGTCTGGTTATTTGGCCATAACATATCCATCACCATTTCCCTCTTAACCGTTGTCATGGTTTACATAGAATTTCCTTGTAATATAATATGGACTTAAGGCGCCCGGTGCCGATACCATTTCATCCTCAAAAATATACTCTGCGGTTATAACGATACCTTGTAGAATCAACCAAATTTCATAATTTTTTTTATAATATTCTAACCTAACCCTTAAAAGCATGGGCACAATTTTACATAAATAACATGAAAAAAAATAGAAGGTCTTTTTTACCACCCTCTGATTTGAAATTGCGCCCCTGGACATAACAATACTTATAATTCATTTTCCTATTTTATAGTATCCACCATTCATTAATATACAATAATTCACATAATTCACAAATTACATGTATCTAAAATATTATAATGACAGTAATATGTTTACCTTTATAGCTTATATTATTATAATAATTATGAATTAAATATCAATATGATTAAAATTGATTAAAATAATGTAAAACAAATAATGTAATCGCAAAGAAATCATACAATAAAACTGTAAATTGTAAAATCAGTTAATTATCGCATTATCAATGAATAATAATTATCGCATTATCATTGTTGTATTGTTATTATGTATATTTTCCGCGCATGCGCATTTGTTATCATAGTTGTCGGGTCTTTTAAAGACCCGACTGTCGGGGATATAGCCACAGCGTAGATAATATCTAACGAATAATTACCACATTTTTAAATTTATAGTAATATAATAACTTTTGATAAAATTACATAACCATTGTATACCTCAATAAATATTTTGTAAGTTTTTTGTATATAATATGTAAATTGACAATTAATGTAATACGTTTAAAAGTAACCATTAAACAGTTGACAATTGATATTCGCTATTTCGCTAATGTATTATTTATATCCAATGAATAAAATAGGTGTAACTAGGGTCAACATTTTGGAAGAGCATTTTTGATAATTTTTCGCCTTTAATAACACCTATAAACTATAGATAACTATAGTTATTGCCTTATTGGTTAAATAAATTAAATAAGTTTTGCACAGGGCCTCGCAAAAGGTAGCGCCGGCCCTGAATATGAGTTATATTTTAAAATTTAAAACCCAATACATAAAATAAAGGTATACAATAAATTATCTATTTTACTTTAAATTAATAATTATTTCCATAAACAAATATTGTCTAACCCTTGGGGTAAACTTAAACCTAATATAATATTAATAATTTTGCAGTGACAAGTGACAACTCACCTACTATTTTTTTAAAGAGACGTATATTGTGTATGGTGATTGCCCCACTTAAAAGGCACATTTTTATTTTATATTTTTAAATATTGGTTTGTGATTTTATGAAACAACTCTAACTTAAAATTTTTCTATAAGCGAGTAGTCGGTATATGATTATAGTGTAAAAAGTTAAGATATTAACTATGGTTTTTTAATTCACGTAATTTTTTTAGTTATTACATTCAAGTATAATGAGTAGGGCTCGGATTTATATGTAAATACATATTTTTACTGTGACTTGATAAATTAATTTAGGCAAGTGATAAATTCGTTTCAAGGGATTTCCAATGAAACGAACTATATTTTATTTTACATATTTCTCTATAATTCCATTTTTCCTACATATTTCGACAATTTGTTCATTTACGATTTATTATTTATCAATACAGACTTGCCCATGTTTCCAAAAGTACAAAATAGTAACAAAATAATACCTAATACCTATAATAACAAATTAATCTAATCTATTGTCGATATATGTTTGATATTTATGGCCTTATAAAGATAACGATTTATTAAAACGTGTTTGCGTTTGAAGTACTGACAGTTGACAGTGAGTCAGTATACCTACAGCTAGTAACAAACGGTCCGTGTTTTAATTTTGTGGGTTTAATCTGTCTATTAAACAACGTCTTAATTTCCGTGTAACTAAAAATGATCCACTTAACGTGTTTAGCACACGCATTTCAGTCATTTCACCGAATAGCAGAAACTATAAGATCAAAATTTACAAAAGTTGACGAGTTATTGAAGATATCTTCAGTCAAAAAGATATTTCTAAAAGCTCCTAGCCGTGTCGAAATATTTAAAAATATGTACCCAGATCTAAACCTTCCTCCACAACCAATTGTAACTAGATGGGGCACTTGGTTGAATGCCGCTAATTATTATTGCCAAAACTTCCAACAAATCAAAAATGTTGTTGCCGAACTCGATGCGACTACTTCAATGTATATTGAAAAAGCTAAAATTCTTTTCGAAAATAATGATTTAAAAAATGAATTAATGAACATTTCTGTTAATTATTATTTTTTGGTTGATGTCATTACGAAATTAGAAACTCGAGACTTAACTTTAGTAGAAAGTTTAAGTGTAGTATAGGAAGCGGTAAAAAGACTTGAAAAAGTTCAAGGGCCAATTGGCGATATTGTAAACGCTAAAGTTAAAAATGTACTACAAAAAAATTCCGATCTAGCAGAAATGAAAGCTATATTAATTGTAACCAAGATAACTAGATAGTTAGATAAATATTAATTTTTTATTACATTTCATTCTATTATTAATTATTATTATTATTTTTTTAATAATACATATTATACATTTTTTAGCACTTATTTATGTACATATTTTTGTTGTATAAATACATACTTTGGTTAAATAAATACATATAAATCCGAGCCCTAAATTAATGAGTCAAGTTAAGGAGTACAAAATCTTGAAGATGTCTGGTAATTCAAAAAAAGACATTTTAAAACAAACAAAATTGTTCCATTCAGGGCCAAACAAAAGTTGTCCAAAACAAGAGGTATATAATATTTTATTAAGATATTCTTAGCTTGGTATGTTCTTACAAATGAACTCTTTTTATTATGATTACCTATGGGACAGTTAAGGTCTAAAATACTATAATTCTAAAATAATTCATAACATTCAATCATAAAGTGCATAATCTAGGTACCTAGTTTCTGACCCAGACACCGCAGATCACACGCTGTTCGCATGCCTGAGGTGGGAAGACGAACGTGCCACCATGGCGAGGACTAAGGATACTCCGTCGTCCCCCGCACGCCGGCGACGTCGAGGACATCCTCTGCGGTCCCCGCCCCGACGAATTGCCAGACGAACCGGCTTGAGTTCATAACAATGGTCGAAACGATTATGACCACCAAGGAGGCAGACGAAAGGGAGGAGCAGCTGCACCGCTGACACAGCGGACGATGAAGAACGGCCCGAAGACACTCTTCGCAGTCGCAACAGCGACACGTCGGAGGTGTCACCGACCACCGTTCTTCATCCCCCCACCCGTGACACCACGGGCGGGACGGCGATCACGGCATCGCGGCACCTATAGGAGCATGACTAAATAAACAGGCATGTCAGCCCGATAACACTGCGCATGAAATGTTCCCCAGACTTGGAATAAACGCAAAATGCATGGAAGAATCAAATCCCGGTGTATTTTGAATTCTACAAAACATACATTTTTAAAATATTAATTTTTGTATTTTATGTTTGGCCACTCTAATAAATCTATGTAAATATGGGTATATGCCCAATGTGGATTATTACTTGCCCAAAAACGGTTATTTTGTTTATTTATCACGCCATTATTGGTAAACTTACTTTCATCTGTCCAAAGAACATACTTTAAAAAATGAGGATTATCTTCAATTTTTACTAGTACCCATGCAATAAATAATAATCTACGTTCACTATCTCCAGCTCGAAGATGGTGTACTAAATCCGGTTTATAGGGGCGTAGTTTAAATTTTTTTAAAATTGAATGTACCTTGCGTGGGTTAATTCCAACTTCATTTGCAACATGACGTATGGATGATCGTGGGTTAATTTGAACATACGCCAATACTTGTATTTCAGTTTCTTCGTTAACTTCAGCCTGTGCTTGTGGTATTTGACGACGATTACCTCTATTTCCAAATGAACCATAAGTTCGGATCTGGTTTTCGAGCCTTAAAAAATAATTATGCGCTGGTTGATATCTATTAGGATATTTTTCAACGTATAATTGTGCATCTTGGCGAGAATTTCGATGGCACTCATTAAAAACTAATAACATATCCAATTTGTCACTATGACTAGCCATTTTTGTATTATAAATAATCGAAATATTAAAATAAAACAAGAAAAATCAGAATTCAATGCAAATGTATCCAATACGAACGTAATTCTCGGTTTAAATAATCAAATAATAATTATAAATGTATAACTTTCAGTGAAATAACTTGATAAACAAAAATAGCTAGGTAGCAGGTACTCATTTCATAAGATAAACGAAGGTAGGTAAGTAAACTACATAATGTTATCCACTAGTCAGCCGATAAAGACACGTTATAAATAAATTATAATTTACCTTAGCTGCTTAGCTATTTCCAACCAAAAATAATAATAAAAAGATAAAATACCTCAACGATCAGTTTGGAAATAATTGGATGGGAACAAATGGACCGATAGCTTGGCCAGCGCGTTCAGCAGGTTTGACACCACTTGATTTTTTTCTTTGGGGTCATTTAAAAACTGTAGTTTATGCTGACCTACCAATTAACCTTCAGCATTTAAAACAAAAAATCACCGAAGCATGCTCAAAACTGACCAAGGAACAAATAACGGCAGCTTCTCAAGACGAAGTTAAGCGCCGCTTACAATCATGTTTACTTAACAACGGGGAAAACTTCGAACAATTTATAAGGTGATTTGTATTATTTGTAATAATATGTTAAAAAAATATTTAAATTAAATTTAAACTTAATTATAAAAATAAAATGTTTAACTTTATTTAAATAACCTCTAAACGCATGGATTCCATTTATCTTGCTTCCAACCAAAAATAATAATAAAAAGATAAAATACAGAACATTGCAAAATGTAACAAAAATCTTTTTGGTTTAAACTTAGGATTGCTGTAATTCAGTCAATTTTTGAGATAGGAAAAAAGTTTGTTTATCAAAGTTGCTTAAAAAAAATAGTTCTATCGAAACCCGGTGTGGTGTTGAAAATAGGTGTTGCCATTTAAAAAAATGTAAGTTTTATTGCGCATGCGCACAATAAAAGAATTAAAAATTCGAAAATGATCACAAAATGTGTATTTTAGTATTCCCTAGCTTCTCAAAAAAACCCCAATTCAATCCAAGGTCGCTGAACAGAGATATTTCGTGTTACCATTTGAGTGAAACACACTGTATATCTGGGTAATGGTTTATTTATAACTTTAATGATATTAAATTTGTTTATACTTTGTTTTGTACATAATATTATCCTGTACATTTTATGTTGTCTTTTGTACGATGAACAATAAAAACTTGAATTTTTATGATATATAGTTTGTTTTATTTTTTTATTTTGGAACCAAAATCTTATTAAAAATGCCAAACTGTATGGTACCAAGTTGTCCAAATAACTCATGCAGAAGACCTAGTAAGGACATAAGTTATTACAGGTTACCCAAATCTCCTAAAGTAAGGAAAAAGTGGTTAGATGCTTGTGGCAAGGAAGATGGTCAAATAAAAGATGGTAGGTATAATATTAAATTATTTATTTGTTAGATAATACACAACACCAATACAGCAATGCGGTAATAATATAAGGTTTGAAACAATAATACAATATATCATCAAAGAAAAAAAATATTTTACGATTTGTTATGTCTTCGCTTATTTTGTATTATAATAAAGTATAAACATTATAGCGCGGATATGTTCAAAACACTTCACTCTAAGTAAGTTACAAACAAAGTTGGGTTGTTTTAAGTATTCACCCAGTAATAAACGAAAACTTAAGCGGAATGCTGTACCAACTAAATATTTAACTCCACGCAAGGCAAGTATTTTAAAGGGGTTTAATATTATTTATTGTCATATTTATTTTATAACTATATAATATACAATATTATAGAAAACTGTACATAGGTAGTCAAGATGATGAAAGTGTTGCGGTAAATGAACCTGAAGATATTATGTCAGAGATAGAATTGTCTACTATTATTGACCATGAACCTGAAGATACGTTAGAGGTAGACATTAATACTATTATATGCATAAACATGCAAATATATTCGTGTACAAATATTTATCCTTAATTTAGGTACATGTTGATATAGAGACGAGGAAGAACAAAATTAGCAGATCTCTCATGGACAATTTTGAGTCAAATTAATCCATAAATATAATTGGTAATAGGAAAAGGTAACATCAAGATGTATTTAATGTAGATTTATGTTTGTGTTCCAAGTTCTTATATGACATTTTGTCTTTTACTGTGTTGTACACTTGTCTATATTTAATGGAATTCTTATTTATAATTCAAAACATTTATTTTAGTATTGAACAAGAACTTGAGGAAACTAAAAAATGCTTAGCTGCAGTAAAGGAGGAAAATGAAATATTAAAAATGAGTTTCAAAGATAAAGTTGTTAATTTATTTTCTCATATTTTTACACTTACGCAAATAAATTATTTCCTAAATCCAATGAATAAAATAACAAAATGGGGAATAGATGACATTACAGGAGCCATTTCTCTAAGAAGTATATCACCAAAGGCTTATAGATACTTAAGAGAAACTTTGAAGTATCCATTACCAGGTTTGTGAAATATTTCTTATACAACTGCCACTATGTCACAATTTAAAACTATTTTAGCTCTATCTACTTTGCGAACTTGGGCCCAAAAATTTCCAATTCAACCAGGAGTTTTAACAGGTGTGTTAGGTATCATGAAATCTAAAGGTAAGTAAACTAATCCAATACCTATTGGTTATTAACTTATTAATAATAAAAAGTTAAGTACCTATGTCACAACTACTTGATCATACAATAAAATATTAATTAAATTACAGGTATTTCTATGGATGAAAATGATAAACTAGTAAGTTTATCATTTGATGAAGTTTACATATCTCACGACATCTGTTATGATAAAATATCTCAGCAAGTTATTGGACCACACAAAACGGTCCAAGTAGTAATGGCCAGAGGTATTTTTAAATCATGGAAACAAGTTGTTTATTACAAATATGATACACAGATGACAAGTGACATATTATTAGAGATTATCACTAACTTATATAAGATTGGATATACAGTTGTATCTGTGACAAGTGATATGGGTCCAACAAACATGGGTTTGTGGAAGTCAATGAATGTTTCTCATACAAATAGTTCATTTAATCATCCTCTAATGCCTGACAGGAGAATTCATGTTTTTGCCGACGCCCCGTATTTGTTAAAACTTATTAGAAACAATTTTCTTGACCATGGTTTCCTTCTGAAAAATAACAACGGTATGAATTACTTAAAAGTATTAAAACATTTGATTTAAGTTAATATTTTTTTTTACACAGGTGAAAAGTATATAGGGAAATTTTTATTAGAAGAACTATTAAAAATTCAAGATAAAGGTCAAAATGATTTGAAATTTACCTTTAAAGTTAGTGATTTTCATATAAATGTTAATGGTACACAGTGACAAAAAGTTAAGACAGCAGCCCAACTTTTCTCCAGAACAGTATCAAAAGCTATGGAATATTATGGATTCAATAACAAATTCCAACTATCAAACTGGAAAGAAGTATTATACAGTAAACAAATCAATTTAAAACTATTTTAATTATATTTAAATTTTTAAAGGCTGCAGAAACTATTCTTCTGATCAATGATTGGTTTGACTTACTCAACAGCCAAAATATGGTTGGAGATAACTCTATGGCCTATGGTATGAATATTGTAGAACAAAACAGTTTATTGGATAGAATAGATACATTTATTCTATCAATGCGGGTACATGGAAAACAAAGCTTAATGCAGTTTCAAAAAGGTATTTTAATGACAAACTTGTCCTTAAGAAGATTATTGAATGACCTGCAACAAAATTACAAAGGACAGTATATAATTACACGCCGTGTAAACCAAGATGTACTAGAGAATTTTTTTAGTTTTATAAGAGGAATGGGTGGGTCGAATGACCATCCAAATCCTTTAGACTTTAAGTATCGGTAAGTACATTAATCTGTTAATAAAAATACCTTCTTCTTCTCATTTTCTTATGCTTATAGCTTATATTGATTCACCACTGTTCTATATTAAAATTCTATGTATAAATTACTAATATTTTATTTGTAAGTATTGATCTGCTATTGAGTGCTATTCATATATCTGTAAAATAAAAAAAATTATTTATTATTGCCTAATTAATTCTGATTTGATATTATGTACCTATGTTAAAAAAATTTAAAATAATAATGTTGTATTAATTTTTTGCATAATAAGATTAAGATGGTATATACTTGGCAAATACTCATCATCGGTATTCACAACTAACCGCAACACAGAAGAAAGTGCTAATGAAAATAGTTTGTTGAGTTTAAGTGATATTGTTGAAGTAGATGAGTGTATACTGACGGCTGCTGTTATTGAAGATTCCAGAGTATTTGGCAAAGAAGGTTATATTAACAATTTAACAATTGATGATCAGAGCACTAAATTATTAAATTCATTTGAGTTAGAGGTAGGAGTGTTAAAAAGCCATTGATTACCTACTTAATAAATAATATCATATTTTATGTATTTGATTTTTAGTTAAGTGCCGTGGAATTATTTAACCATAATGATTCAACTGAAGAAAATTTGAAGTACATAGCGGGATCAGTTGCAAGAAAGTACAAATCAAAGTATTCATATTTGGAAGATGAGACCGAATGTCCTGCAGAAAAAAAAAGGTGATTGGATATCATACATTTCAAAAGGTAGTTAAATGTTGAATTATAGATATCAGCCAATTCAGGAAAATTCATAATTTAAGTATATTTAATGGTTATAGGATATCTTACACGCCCATCACAAGATTTGATCAATGTGGCCAAGATACTTGAAAGTGTATTTGATGAAGGTTTTGGTACACAGACTGGAATAGTAAAAAAATTGTTTAACATGGTAAACAATAAAATTCCAAAAGACTGCATTCCTCCTGAAGTGATCGAATGCCTTATTCGTACTCGCTTGTATATTCGTCTGCGAGAATTAAATAAAAAAGAACAAAAAAAAACAGTATTTTACAATAAGAAAAAAATTAAAAAATGTACAGAATGAACAATGTAATTAATGAAATTAATAAAATTATTGAGTATTGACTAGTTAATATATTTTGAATAGGTAATAATTGATAATATCATTGTGTATTACTTTCCACTCCATGTATCTGATATCCTTTTTTCCATGACTGGGGAACATGCGCAATGATAGCGAAAATTAAATTTTAGCTGACATGCCTGTTTATTTAGTCATGTATAGGAGAACGAGATTTCAAGGGCGGCGGACTCCGGTTGGCCCGCCAAAAGGAGAGACAGCACGAGACTGCTAGGGCGGCGGACTTCGGTCGGCCCGCCAAAAGGAGAGACAGCACGAGTATCCAGAGCGGCGGACTCCGGTCGGCTCCGGAAAACAGCGACCAACCACCCACAACTCAAATTGTAAACTTTTTTTTCTCTTTTTTTTTTTTAAATTTGTTGTCATGTTAAAGAGGGGGGTAAGTCGGGGCATTGTCCCGTCTACACCCCCCACATACGTATAAATTGTTGATTTCCTTCAATAAACGATGGCGGCGAAGTATGTTTAATTGTGTTTAAACATTTAATTTAATACTAATCACAATAGATCAACAATTAATGTGAAAAAATTATATATTTTATTACACAAAACATTTTTTGAAATAGTTTCTTTTTCTAGGTATATAATAATTTGTTAGTCTATTGTTATAGATTGATTATTGAAAATTGATTGGAATTTATAATTAGTATTTAGTACTGTAGATGTTTGGATAGTTAATAATTATTTATAATACATCAATGGTTCCTATCAAAATATTTATTTTATTTTATTAAAATTTTATTTATTTATAATTATTATTTTTTTTAACAGGTAAATGATCTTGTTTTTGAATATATTATATGTGAAATGCGACCACCAGTGACTGTCGAAAAACGTAGTTTTAAAAACTAATTTTGGGACTCACCCATTCAAACGACGAATCCATTATTCCAAATAGAAAACAAATATTGCAACTATTGAAAAATAGTTACAATTCATATGTTTCTATGTTATCAGATTTGATTCAAAAATCAAAATTAATTTGTACGACAGCAGACATATGGAGTGGCAGTAATAAAAGTTATCTAGGTATGATTTAAATTATTGTTTAATAAAATTAAAATTTATTTATTATTTATTTTTTTTTTAGGTATCCTTCATTTTTTTTTTAAAATTTAAGTATTAAACTATTTATAAATATAGTAATAAGTAGCTTATGAATTTAAAAATAGTTAGTTTAGTAACAATAATTTTTGTGTTTGAAATATTATTTAAATAGTAATATTGCATAATTTTTCAGGAATGACTTGTCATTTAATTGATCCTATAACTTATGAAAGAAAATCATTTGTTTTGGGCTGTAAGCGAATAATCAGAAGTCACACTTACTTGAATATCACTGAAACAATGACATGTATGACACAAGAATATAATATTCATTACTCAAAAATAAGCCATACGGTTACAGATAATGCAAGTAATTTTGCAAAAGCTTTTAGAACTTTTTCAACAAGTGTAAAATCAACTCAGTCAACTACATTAAGTGTAGGCAGGTGATTTAAACGAAGATGGATCACTCTTTGAGGATTCAGATGTGGAAACTGAAAATATAACTATGGTAGATATTGGTCAAATATTTACCAATTCTGAGGATCAAAATATAGACGAGTCATTTTGTTTACCCCCACGTATGAGGTGTTGTGCACACACTCTAAATTTAATATCAACAACTGATATAAAGAAAATTAAAAATGCAAGTTACATTAATATATCTGAATCAACATTCAAAAAATTGTTTAGCTTTTGGACTCTCATTAGTAGAAGCACAGTTGCTTTAGATAAAATTTTAGAAAAGTGTGGCTGTAAATTTCTTATTCCTGTAGTAACTCGTTGGAACTCTTTGTATGACTCTAGCTTAAAAGTTTTAAAGTATAAACAACAGTTTACTAAAGCATTTTATGATTTGCATTTAATAAAATTAAAATTAAGCAAATGGACTTTTTTGGAAGAATATTGTCAAGTCATGGAACCATTAGCTATATCACTAGATAAGTTACAAGGTGAAAACAATAGTTTTTTGGGGTATGTAGCTCCAACTATTTTAGTTCTAAGGCGTCTGTTAATATATTTTACAGATTTGAAATACTGTAAACCATTAAGCTTTGCTATTATTCAAGCTATTGAAACTCGTTTTAATTATATATTGGATTTAAGTCGTCCAGAAAGTAAAGACTTTATTATAGCCTCTATAAGTCATCCCAAATTCAAGCTAAGTTGGGAACCACTTAGGTATATGAATTTATGTAAGAACCTATTTATAACTGAATGTTGCATAAGAATAAATACCGAAACCAAATCAACAAATTTGACTATTACACAGTCTGATAAGGATGACAGTGATGATGATTTTTTCGATAGTATTTGCAATGACAATGATTTTACCAGCCCATCTGAATCTGAATCAAGAAATTCTAATTTAGCAAATTTGCAAGCATTATCTTTCTTAATTTTGAAAAAAAAAGATCTTGACATTTTAAATGATTTTCCAGTAATTAAAGAAGTATTTTAAAATATAAATTATAATACTACCATTCCATCATCGGCAGCAGTAGAGCGGCTATTCAGTAATGCTGTTCAAGTGTTAACAACAAGACGCAATCGACTCTGTGATGATACATTTCAAATGCTGTTATGTTGTAGATCCAAATATGATTTATAAAAAATAATTTTTTTCAAATTGTTAGTCAAAAAATGACATAATATTAAAGTTGCCTTTATTTTAACTATTATTTGCTCTGTTTTATTATATATTATAATTTGTTATACTAATATTACTAATATTCAAATAAAAATATTACATTATTATAAATGTGTGATGAAGAAATAACAATTTTTTTTTATATGATAATAACATTAAGTTAAAAAAAATTTATCTGTTTATTATACAGATAAAATTTTATTTATTTTTATCTTTATCTAGATAAAAAAAATGAGTGGTTATATATTATCTTATCTAGATACATTTTGAATGACTTATCTGTTATCTTATCCAGATGATTATTTGGTCAGCTTTTCCCAACACTGATCAAGACAAACATTGTAATAGATATATGTTTATTAATATACTTTTATTACATTATATTGTATAATTATGCATAGTTTGAAAATTAATGCTTTTTTTAGTACTTCAGATGAATGTCCAAAAGCATTAATTGCATTTTCCTAATTAATGGATACATTAATACGTCTCTTTCACAACTTAAAAACATTAAACTTTCAAGTCGGTCTTGGTGCATAGTTAAACTTGACTTAATTATCTTCACCTAAAAAGTTATAATATATTAAGTATATAATATAAACAATTAGTTAACAAGATTCTTTTAATTAAATTTTACCTTAGATTTTAGAAAAAGACCTTTCAGCTGATGATGATGAAACTGGTAATGTTCCTAATACCTTAAATCCTATGTGGAGATTTGGAAATGCTGCCTGTAAATCATAAGGTGATAAAATATATAAGATTTTATCAATTCCAATTTCTTCTTTTACTGTTTGGTTTTGTTCAAATTAATCATCACTTGTAAGAGATTCGCTTTCAGAATTTGGTTCACTAGGAGATTCTTGATGTAACATTAATGGTATATCGTCACCACTCACCAGATATAAGTTCTTTATTACTTTTTGAAAATACTGTATAGTCGTTTTTTATTTGATCTAAATTAATACAAGCTACCCAAGAAGTCAATAAAAAAAAGGAGGTCAAATGGATGTCGCTCTGCTGTATAGTAGGTTACAAGTAGATCACTGTATAATGGATGGTATTAAATTTGAATTCAATGATATAATATTGGTATCATTGTATACGAAAAACGATTCTGAGTGGAGACGGTATGTCAGTCTAGGATATTTGAAATTATATTGATATTGTTATTTTACGGTAGCTGCTAAGTTAAATTAATATTATTCATATTATTTAATTAATAACCTAAAATTATCAGTGATGCTAGAAAAATATTATAATATATACTTTTACTCGTTAAAAATGATTTTAATATGTAATTTCGTCCAAATTTGAACTTAAAATGTTTGTAAAAATAACTGTGTTTATATATTTTTTAGATTTTTTGATTACAATATGTACCTACTATTTATTAGAATCTTTGTTTTAAACTTTCAATCCTTAGTTATAAAAACTGACCTTTTATAATTGTTTAATTACAATGATTGATAATTTTCTAGATTTTGATGAACTTTGTCAAAATCTTAACTTTAAATGCTTATAAAAAAAATGTGTGCCTATGTATTTTTAATATTTTTCAATTGTTATTGTAACAATATATCAGGAACTTTGTATTAAATTTTCATTATTTTTGGCCCAACAAATAAAAATGTATTGGTATTTATATAAAAAAAAACTAAAAAAATTGAAAATTGAAATGGTCCGTAAAAAGCTCAAAAACAGTCAAAATATATTCAAAATTAGATGGTGTATAGAAAATGCGAATATACACATTCACTGAAATTTTCATGCAGTTACAGTTATTCGTTTTTGAATTGCAACAAAAAAAAAAATTCACTACATGAGTCATCGAGTGGATATCTAATCTTGTAAAAATTTGAACTTAAAATGCTCATAAAAATTTATTTTGACTTGCTTATAAACATTTTTTTATATAAAAATTAGGCAAACTTATGAGGAATCTTGTATTACATTTTCAAACCTTGGATATAAATATAAAATTTTTTTATGAATCTCTAACTCAAATTAAATTGCAAATATTCGTAATTTTTACGTATTTTGTCAAAATTTGAACTTTAAATGCTTATAAAAAAAATTTGTGACTACGGATTTTTAATATTTTTCATCCGCCTTTGAAACTATATATTAGAAGCCTACTATTAAATTTTTCAAGATTTTTTACCCAACAAATAAAATTGTATTGAAATTTATAAGAAAAAAAACTAAAAAAATTGGAAACTGAAAATGTCCGTTAACAGCTCAAAATAAGTCAGAATATTTTTAAAATGCTATGGTGTGTAGAAAATGCTTATATAAACATTCAGTCAAAATTGCATGTATCTACCGTCATTTATTTTAGAGTTATACTAAAAACCAAAATTGATTTTTTCGAAAATTTGTTTTCCGTAAAAATTCCGGTTTTTTCCTTAATTTTTCATTTCTTTTTCACGGCGCTTTTGAAAACTACTGTGAAATTTTATTTTTTGATTCCCCAAAGTACCAACTAGATTCACTTTCTTATCAGAAAAGGTACTATTGAAGAAAATCGAAGCATTTTTACTGTCCTAAAAGGTGATGACAGACACAAAAATAAAAAAATAAAGAAAACACACATCATTGTAAAATCAATACATTCATCGCTCCGCTCAGAATCTAATATATATATGTTACCGGCAAAGACGTAAATTAAGGAATTAATGTTAATGACTAGTCAATAACGATATTTCCGATCAAATTAGGCAGTACACGATATTGACTAGTAAATATCGTTAATGTCTATTATAATCAGTCAATGATGCAATTAGAAATATCTCCTAGGTAATGACAATAACTCCGGGATTTTTCAGGCACAATTGACAAAAATATAAAATATTCTTGCGTTGTAAAATCGATTTATCTAGATATAATCAGTACGTACGATAAAGCTGATAAATCTCTAATATGTCGACGGCCGTACTTTAGGTACCTATTAAGTATTATCTTAAGATAGCGATAACATGTATCTAGTATCCATCTTTAGAAATTACCTTCAAAGTCGACCGATTTGTAGGTGCGCAGTTTGAGTTCACTTCACATCCAGTACAACATAACCGTTAACTTTTTGTTCTGACATCGATTTCAGTGAGTTCATACATTTTTGTTTAATTTTACTCTTTTCATTTTTGCTATGGAGATCGAAGAAATGAAAATAAAATTCAAAAATGCAATTTTCTCGGTAATTGATGAGAAAAAACGGGACGATAACACAGCATACATCAATACCGTGCAGTATGACGAAAAAATATCGGCCGTTAAAAGTGCGAAATTAAAAAAAAAAAGACCACAAGATTACAGATTTATTCGTAAGTACGATGTTATGACTATTGCTGGGAAAGAAAAATTAATTAAACCCATATCAGATGGAACAGTTCTTTATTATTTGAAAGTTGATGAAATGTTTGACGTCCTATATACTACTCATATTGCAATTGGACATGGGGGAAGAGATAGAATAGTGGCTGAATTAAGACATAAAAATTGTAACGTTACCAAAGAATCAATTATGGTTTTTTTAAGCTTCTGTTCATATTGTCAAAAAAAACAACCTAATCCGAAAAAGGGTTTGGTTTCGAAGCCTATTGCGCACACAGCTTTTAACTCTCAGGCACAAATTGATCTAATCGACTGCCGGAGTAAAAGAAATTACGGTTCGTGAGGCTGCTGGATATGGAATCGCGGGATCACAAGGCTATACAAGATGTATTTGCAAAACCAAATGCAAAACTATACTATTTTTCAAATGAGAACGCACCGGGCGGCAGACGAAAACCGGTCGAAACGCGCGCACGTCCTCCCCACTCCCAACAATTTCAGCTGTCGATAGTAGTACCACCTTGTATACACAGTGAGTTGTATTAACACAACACTTGTCTTGACGGCCGCTCGTACGTGTAAAACGATATATTCTGTTTTTTTTTATGCGCGCTCAGTCAATTTATTGCATTTTGGTTTCGATTTATGCGTTTAAATTATTTTTTTTGTCGAGCACCGCTTATTCAGCGAAACTATGGATGACCAGATAATTGTTACACCAACAAAGAAAAATCCAAAGGGAAAGGTTAGTATTATTGTGATTAATTATATTATAGAATAGTATATAATATATAACATGATATGTTTCTTGCAATGTAAATAATACTATTATTATCATACATTTATTTATTCCAGTTTGTTTCATCAAGTCAAAAACTTATGATTATCAACGCATACAAGATGGAGTTGAAAAACAATCCGAAAATTTCGATCAGGGAATGTCGGATAACTCTTTCCAAACAACTTGGCATTGGGCAACGAACAATTTCGAGGACTATAAGTGAGTATAATACCTCAAAAACTGTAACGTCTCCAAACAGAAAACGCTGTAAGAAATCGTTTAAAGACGCGTTCGACGATTTACATCGAAACACTGTGCGTCGTCATGTACATTCCTTTTGGTACAACAAAACGATTCCTACATTGGCCAAAATATACAGAGTTGTGAAAGACGACGATAGCTTACCTGATATTTCAGAAACAAATTTATATCGTCTTTTAAAAAACATGGATTTCGAATATACCAAACGAAGCCGAAATAGTGCCCTTGTTGAAAAAGACGAAATAGTTGTATGGCGTCAACGGTACCTGGAGGATATACAGAAATATCGTGAAGAAGGGAGACATCTGTACTATTTGGACGAGACTTGGGTCAATGCCGGAGAATGTACCAACAAGATATGGGTAGACAAGACCGTTAAATCGTCCCATGATGCTTTTGTTCGGGGCCTTACAACGGGAGCGAAAAATCCAACCGGGAAAGGCAAACGACTTATTATTTTGCACATAGGATCGGAAGACGGATTTGTACCAGGTGGACTCCTACGTTTTGAATAAAAAAAAAAACACAAATGATTACCATGATGAGATGAATGGTGACACATTTTCAGAATGGATGCAAAATATATTACCGCGACTAAAAGAAAACTGTGTCATCATTATGGATAACGCATCATATCATTCTGTGAAGACGGATAAAATACCTTGCACCTCAACCAGAAAGGCGGACATATTTAAATGGTTGGAAGAAAAAGGTCAAGTAATCGAGAAGCCAATGGTAATTCCTCGACTACTTGAAATGGTAAAGAAGATCAGACCAATGCACGAAAAATACGTTATAGACGAAATGGCCAAAGAACACAACCGCACCATCTTAAGACTCCCGCCATATCACTTGAGCTAAATCCGATAGAGCTGGCTTGGTCATCAGTCAAACACCTCGTCAAAATAAATAATACCAGCTACAAATTAGGTGATGTAAAAAACTTGTTGTTGGAAGGTATCGAACGTGTAGATGCCAATACGTGGAAAAATTGCATTAGTCATACCGAGAAAATTGAAAAAAAAATTTTACGATATGGATTTCATTGTTGACGAAATGCTGTCCGCAGAAGTAGAACCTGTCATCATTAATATTGGTAATTCCTCTACCGAGTTCGAGTCTGATTAATTATATTTTTATGTTTTTTTTTTAAAATTTTTATTTTTTTATTTGTAATACCAAAAAAAATATTAAACAAATGGTTTTTTGTACTTGTTAAAATTATGTGTAATAATAAAACAAATATTAAATAAATGATTTTCTGTACTTTTTAAAATAGGTAGATTTATAAGAAATATACCGATAAATCATGAATAATAATAATCCGTAAGTGTTTACGTAAATGCGTATAAAAAATATAATATTCTGTGGCGTACGACGGTATGATGCGATAGAAAATAATTAATACTTCAATTCTCTGTATGCACGGCGGCGTCGATAGGAGCCGACCGATGGCGACTAATTAGAAAAGAATTACTATAATTTTTGTGGGAGTGGTGTGTGGTCCTGCCTCTGATAACGATGCGCGACGCGGTGCGTTCTCATTTGAAAAATAGTATAATAGATGCGCATGTAAAAAAAATAATGTTTTATGCAATTCAAAGTGTCACGGCACAATAGATTGTGAAAATAAATAATTATTAATTATGTATAATTTATCTTGTATTTATACATTTCTGACCTAATTAAAATATTTCGTTAAACATAATTATCAACATTGCCTATCAGTATTAGACATTAAAGTAAGTTCCTAGTCATAGTTCTAAATGTGTTAACAAAATATTTAAATTTTACAACCTTGCCTATGTTGTCAGTTAATGCCTAGGCATTGACAATATCGACTACTAATGTTAGGAATTTATAATATTGGCTAGGCATTTACGTTATTAACTAATTTACATCATTGACGGTAACATATATATATATATTTTACAGTCCTGAATCCTGATATATTATCCACGATTTCTCACTCATCTCATCATAATCCAGAGTCTTCACAATATTCGCTTTTCCATACCTAACCTGCAGTCACGCCTAGTCTACATCCTCAATATTTTGTTCCGGAAGATTAAGAAGATGCAAAAAATAATTATGCTCATCTAAATGATCTCTTTTCATATAGGTTAATACCTAGTATACTTGCACAATAACAATTTAGATAAATTTTCAAAGCTCAAAAGGGGTGAAACTGGAAAGTAAGTAATGACCATAATATGTACATGCAATTGTTGTACAATTTTTTAGTCTATTAAGGTACTAATTGTAGGAAAAAATAAGATAGATACTATTTTACTATAGCTTATAATATGTATTGTAAAGGTCATTGAGAAAATACCTTCCCTATTCAGTCAGTAATATTTATAGTTACTATTATCCGGGAAATTGAATAACCTAACCTAAGCTAAGCTTAGTAAGCTTTATTAATATAGATAATATATATATATTTTTGTTGTTAAGCATTTTGAAACTATTGACATTTTTTTTTGATAAGTCCATCAGTAGTCTTAAATTAGGTATTAATGTGGTAAAAAATTTATCAGAATACTGAATTTGTAAAATAGGTATATAATATTGTGTAGTAATAGTAATGTAAATGTTGCATACTCTACTATTTTACATTAATTTAATTTTTAAATTACTGACAGTTTCGATGTAATTACTTTTTTATATACATGTTTATTATTTAATATAAAATGTACCTAATGTAAACCTATGTTTTCTTATATTTAATTAAGTTTTTTCAGATTAATTCCACTATCACAGATCGCACCTTTCGGAGATATACCTTTATTGACACTTGAATTGCTAAAGACCATGATTTAACCAGTTACAATTTGGTTTTTAAGCAATCTAACAGTGTCATAATGCAAAATATGTTTTAGTTTCCGGTATAAAAACCATTTATTCACGATAATAAGAATAATACGATTATGAACTACGGTTTATGAGTCTACGATTACGATTTTACGAATCAGTTTCAACATCACAGTCAAGTGTGTTTGATCGAATCCGAATATCTGCGTTTAATTTGTGTGTCAGTGTAACCGTGCATTGATATTTATTTTAGATTTATTAATTATTATCATCATGGAAGAATTTGAAGATAATCCAAGAAAAATCAAAAAGTATGAAACTAAGTTTAAAGAGTCATGGTTAACTAACGAAAATTATAAGAAATGGTTAGTTTAAATAGATGAGAAAAAAGCGAAATGTTCATTTTGTAACGTTAATTTTACTGTAAAATAGGACGGTGAAAAGGCTCTGATTACTCATTTAAACAGCGAAAACCAAAAAAAAAACTACATAGAATTTAAAAAGTAATTCATTAATGACCACATTTATGACTAAACGAAATAGCTCGGATGAACTTAAGGTAGCAATCATTGAAATAGCATCAATTTACCATGCAATCAATCACCATCATAGCTATTTAAGAATGGACTGTGGAATAAAATTGAATACTTCCCTATACGGATATCCTGTTATGGCAAAAAAAGTTCACTGTGGACGTACTAAAGCAGAAGCAATAGTAAAAAACATTCTCAGTCCTAATTCAATAGAACTAGCCATTCAAGATTTGAAAATGGTTACGGCTTTTCAAAATGGTAGTTATTTTTCTATTGCTATTGATGCGTCTAATAAGGGTTCCCAAAAAATGTACCCTATTGTTGTTCAGTATTTTCACATTCAAAAAGGTATCCAAAATAAACTAATGGATTTTTATGAAGATCCAGATGAGACATCATTAAAATTTTTCGAAAATATTGAAAATTTTATGCAGCAATCATATTTAGACGCTGAATTATTATCTGGATTCTCTGCCGACAATGCATCAGTAAATTACGGCATTCGTAATTCGGTCTATCAAAAACTTCTCGAAAAACATCCAGAAACTAAAATAATAAAAGCAAATTGTAATTGCCACGTTATTTACAATGCTGCTAGAAACTCTATGAAACAATTAACATAATATGATGTAGAAAAGTTAGTGTTGAAAGTGTATGCCGAAATTTCAAATAGTGCTAAGCGCGTAAAAGAACTTCAAATGTTTTTTGAAGAATTCGAAATTGAATACAGAAAAGTTCTTCGACATGGACCAACAAGATGGTTAAGTTTGTTTAAAGCTGTCGATAGACTGATAATGTCTTGGCCTGCTGTTTCATCTTATTTTAAATACCAAGGAGAAGAAAAATGTCATCAAGTCATATGGAAGTTTGTCAAAAATATTGACACGACAGAAATGATCGATTTGTCACGCAAAGTAACATTACCAGAATACTTTTTGTACTTTATTCACCACTATATGAATATACTAAATGCGACAATATTAATACTCGAAACAAATTCCGTAACATCTGTTGACTTACACAATGTAATGCAAGGTCTAAAAGATAAAATTGAAAATCGATTGAATGATTCATTTTATGGTGCAAAAGTTACGAAAAGTATTTCATCACTTCAAGAAAATGAGCTAGTAATGTTTAAAAGAGAAGCTAATGAAGTGTATAAAAAAGACTATTGATTATTTAAAAAAAAAATACGACATCAACGATTCTATTTTTAAGCTGTTTTCAAACTTTATTTAAAAAACAAAACAGTTGAGTATAATGATGCAATAAAGTCTATGAATTTGTTAGGATTAAAAAATATTGAAGAAGACCGACTTTACGACGAAGTAAAAAATGTGCAAGGACTCTGGGCAGAGCTTTCAAAAATGAACTTATCTTCAGACTTAATGTGGGTAGAGTTGTTAAAAAAAAAACGATTTCACTGAACTTCCAAAAATTATTGGAAAAATATTTTCAATTCCCATTAGTAATGCTTTTGTTGAACGAGAATTTTCATTGATGGGGAATTTATGGTCCGATGATAGAAATGGTCTGTCAGTGAAAATGGTTAAATCAGAACTCTGCGTCAAATTAAATTACAATATGAACTGTCAAGAATTTTTGTACTTTTTAAAAAATCCCGAACAAGAAAAATTATTGAAATGTGTAACAAATAATATTAAGTATGATTTTAAATTTAAATAATAAAATATGTGATTATATTAATATTTTTTTTCTTCAACTAAGCTATAGATTATACTTATACACTATACAGTAGGTACTATATACTGGTGTATACTAGCGTCTAGCTGATGACCTTTTTTTTTTTTGCTTATGTGCCTGTCTCCGGGGCTGCTTTCTTTCAAAGGTGGCAACCCTAGTCGTGTACGATTTTTATAAATGCAAATAAATTAAGTAGTGTGTGCGCGCATTTGGACGAGACCACGAGGTTTGTACTTATACGTACAAAAATATTGAAAGTAGACGTAAATTATGCATTAAGTATCGTTTCAGTGTTTTAAATTAATACTAAAATATTATAAATATTATTACGGTCCTATATAATAACTATGTAAATCGTATAGTAGTCCCATTTGTTGAAGACAGCCAAACTTATTATTATAACGGTGATTTTCATCGTAGAAAAACGGGAACGAGAACTCTTTTACAAATTATTCAGAATTATATAAAACTAGAACGACAGTTTATAATACCAATAGCGTACTCAACATTAAAGTACCTACCAGTAAACATACCTACTTTTTTCAGATTAGACGCAAAGTCATTTTTAGACAAAAAGGATATTGTCATCCAGAAAAAGGAACATTTACCAGGTGATGACTGGGCTAGGAGTGTTCTAAGAAGACACCAGATATTAGGTAAACGAATAGCGACGAATATATCAAAGAGCTGTGCAGAAGTGTCAACTCATATTTTGATAATTTGGTGCCTGTTCTGAAAGATATACCCGCTGAAAACATTTTTAATTACAATGAATCGAACTTACAGGTCACCCAGGTACAAATTTCTCATCAAAAATACCAACAAAAAAGACAAATAAGTTTTAAAATATAGAGATGTCTTTAATTTTTAAAAGTCTTACTGAAATAGTTTCAGCAAAGACTTCTTAAAACATGCATGTTTTGGAAAAAGTCAGTAAGAAATGCTTTACAAGTTGTTAAGGAACCTTTGACAACAGTGAGACACAGTGTTGAATCTCCAAGTTGTAGCACTTCTACATCTTTGTCTTTAAATTGAAATTGAAGGGGCTCTTTTACACAGTCTCTTTTAGAAGAACAATTAAATAATACAAGCTCAAGTGAAGAAATGGACGATACAGACAAAGACCCTGAAGTATGTTTTTCACCCATTGTTCCAATTTCTAATACTAGTTCAGATGATGATGATGATGCCACAAAAAAATCAACAGATAGACAATTCAAATAATATCAAATGGTCAAATACCAACTCATTTTTAAAAATTTAAATATAATGAAAAATTTGGCTTAAATGTTGAAGTATATAACTTAATTATGTAAATTTATTTTGCATTATTTGTCCATACAACTTTTTAAATTTGGTAGTAAGTAAATCTAATTTATATGTTGCACAATCAAACACTGAATTAAATTCAAGTGTTCTTGAATAATTAACAAGCAAGGAATGCTTATTATAATGGGTTTTAATATTTTACCAAGTATGAGATTGTATTGGTCTGATGACAAAAACTTTCATAATAAAAGAATTTCTGAGATTATGTCAATAAAAAGATTTTTAAATATAATATGATTTTTGCATTTGAATGACACCTAATACAAAATTCCATCTTGAAGTTTCTTAGAATTTGATAAGCTGTATAAAATAAGAACTATAATAAAATATCTAAATGCTGTTTTCCCAGAAATGTTTTCACCTTCACGTTTCATGTCAGTTGATGAAAGCATGATTGCTTTTATTGGTAAAACTACTATGAAGCGATTCCCCTCAAACCAATCAAACGGGTATTAAAGTTTGGGTTTTTAAAGCTTGTTCTGTTACAGGGTACCTATATGCATTAATTTGATATCTATACTGTCAAATCTTCAAGAGGTGAAACAACTTTAGGCCTAGAAGAGAAAGTTCTACTATTACTAACTCGTGCATTAGGCCTAGGTTATTATATTTTTTTTTGATAATTTTTTTAGTAGTATATCTCTAATGCTAATAATGTTAGGAAAAAAAATAATAAGGATGCGGCACATTGCGAAAAAAAAAAGTTATATCCATTTGATATTTTACATTCTGACAGTTCAGTGAGAAAATGTGATTTATATTTTGCTCAAAGTGGTGAAAATACAGTCACAAAATGGAGGATGGAAGTAAAAATTCTGTAGTTGTAGCAATTAACATGCATGATGGATCTGAAAAAACTAATGTATAGCCTACAAATTCCATTGGTAGTCGTAAATCAGTGCCTTGTACAAAATCAATATTAGATTACAATAATTATGTGGGAGAGGTGGATAAATTTGATCAGTTATCGGCTGTATATGATATTTGTTGGCAGTCAATGCGTTGGTGGTTGAAAATCTTTTATTATATATTAGATTGTTCCATAGTAAATAGTTTTATATGTTATATTCATCCACTATTTTCTCTTCTTTTCTCGAACAATTTCAATCACCATTATACTATTTATAAATCTCCTCACAACTCTAATAAATAAAATTGTAACCAAAAATGACAACTAACTCAAACGTAAATCATCCATTATCAATTTTCTCTTGGAATGCCAATGGTCTCAGACAACACATAATTGAACTCCAGCAAATCCTACTAAAAACAAACACTGACATTGCTCTATTTCCGAAACCCACTTTAACCGAACACCTGCGTGAAAATCCACGGCTTTGTAACAAGACATAACGTACTCATAATTCAATATTCGGTAAATCTCTATGTACGCGATCAACAGCACGCATAGCAATCAAATCGCAACAAAACTCTGTCGGCCGCCGCGCACCGACGCGCAGCCGTCCGACAACAAAATAACTATTTCAAGCTCCGCACGTATGTAAGTGCTTGATAAACACGACAGATGGCGCACATCCACTACTACATATCGCCCGTCACACATTTGTATTAATTAAGCATAATTAACCTCATTAATATGCAAAACAAATAATGTACAACACAAATACTACCATCAGAGGTATTACCTGTCACACACATACCACATCAGCGCTCCGTGAAACCGGTAAATATCAGTCCTAAGTCAAGATCAAAACCATCGTGGTTATTCACGGCGACCACTGAGACAGTCGGTAAATAGGCTGTGTATATATAAATTAATTTTGATCGTAAAATCACTTTCAGTGATATAAGTTAAATAAATAAAAGAAAATACTGTCATCTTATCAATATAATATATGCATATGTGTTTTCAATAAAAAGATAATAGTTATATGAACCTAAATACAGCATTGCGTTCATCATTTCTATTACAGCTTTAATTCCTACTTTTCTTGTTATCCTGATGGCACGGTTTATGCTGGCGCTACAGTTTTCATCAAATCGAACATAACCAATCACTCACTACCCTCCTAAACTACACCTCAAATTCAGGCAGCAAGTGTCTCACTAGTTGTACCTAATAATATGCCTGTCATCGTTTCTGCAGTTTACTGCCCTACTGGCCTAACCACCACCTCCGTCCTCTTTTCTAACTATTTCTCTACATTGGGTCGATATTTCAATGCAAAAAACCCAGCATGGGGCAACCGTTCTCCAAATATCAGAGACAGAGCATTACAGCGATGCATAATCATCAAACATTTCTCATCAATGGCCCAACCTACTTGCCCTCACATTTTAGACATTTTTGTCAAAAAATCTATCCAGTAACATACATAGGGATCTCACCAACCTCTACGACCTTTCTTCTCACCACACCCCAGCAATGCTAGAACTTGGATTAAACGTCCTCCCTCAACAAAGCGAATCTCTATGTCAACTAAATTGGTCTACCTTCAAAAAAGTAATAAACGAAGATGTCAAACTCACGATCTCACTAAAAACGTCGGTCGACATCAGCGATGCTATCAATCTCCTCACAACCTCTAACTAAAAAGCTGCACTCGAATCTAAAACCCATAACTGTACAAACTAAAATAAAACAAACCCCCTACCACATTAAAGTATTACTTGCCGAGAAGCGTAGAATGAGGAATCAGTGGCAAACATTCAGGTACCCCAATGACAAGGTAAACCTTAACAAATTGAACTATAAGATGAAAAAGCTATCTAAGACGATAGAAATCAATCCTACGATAATTGTGTTGAAACATTAACCACAAAAAGTTCATCTCTTTGGAAAGCAACCAAATCTTTACCTCCGTCTTAATCAACCTACCCCTCCTCTAAGAAATGAATACAACTTATGGGTCATTACCGACACTGACAAAGCAAATATTCTAGCACAACACCTAGCAAAATCTTATTCTCCTCATGACATCCAACCCAGCCATAACCTACTAAAAATAGTTGAAAACTACCTAGAAGCTCCTCTACCTATGTCCACGCCTGCCAAACCTATATCTCCCGATGAAATTAACACCATGATTAAAAAATTCCTGCCAAAAAATCACCAGGTGGGTGCATGACCTAATTACGAATTATATTGTAAAAAACCTACCACGCAAAGCCATAGTTTACCTATTCCATATTTACAATGCATTACTCAGATTATCGTTCTTCCCAAGCACCTGGAAGCACTGCATCGTAATACTCATTGTCAAGTCAAAACAAACCCTCTAAAAATCCTGGAGAAGAAAGAATTCTGCCCCACTGTGTTTCTGGACGTCTCGCAGGCTTATAATCGAGTCTGGCATGAAGGGTTACTCTTCAAACTAAAAAAGTTTCTCCCAGCACCATATTTCTTATTAATAAAATCATATCTATTCTACCGTTCCTTTAAGGTTCGTCTTAAAAATAATTATTCAACTAGCTATCGCATTTTAGCAGGTGTCCCACAAGGTAGCGACGTCGCTCTCTCTCTTTATTCTGTGTTCACCCACGACATCCCCAAAATATTTTTCACTTTCCTTTATGCATATTCCGATGACAATCTAATTTCAGCGTTAAATCAGGATTCCCCAACTGCTTATCGGATGATCCAAAGTCACCCAAATATGATTAAATTATGGACAAAACAGTGAAAAATAAAAAATAATGAAAACAAGTCTACTCATGTAACTTTTACAATACACAGTTTTGATTGCCCACGTGTCTCGTTTGATAATAAAATAATTCCTCCATCAGACAAAGTAAAGTACCCAAGGTTAATATTTGACAAACGCCTTAACTGGAGCTCGCATCTAAAACAAAAACGAAAATCTGTTAACTCTAGACAGCATCTTCCGAGACCTCTAGCTAACAAACTTACGATACACAAATTGATAATTCATCCAGCTTGGCTTTACGGCATCCAACTATGGGGGCCAGCAAAGCCATCAAACATGAAAACCTTTCAAGCATTCCAATGCACATGCCTACATTTAATAACCTCTGTCCCTTGATATGTAACAAAAATAACTCCACAAAGACCTTAATATTCAAACCCTCAACGATTTAACCAAATCCCATTCAAAGCTTCACGTGCAATCAAATCTTTTAATTAAAAATTTGTCCACTACCTCACTCATTACCAGAAGGCTAAAAAGGCAATGGCCAATCTTTATGTCATCACAATTACTTATTATGCCCACCTGTATAGATTGTAAATGAACTATTTTAAATAAAAAAAAGTTATAAATTTCAAAAAGAAAAAAAAGAAATGTTATAAATATGATTAAAAAAAAAAAAACACAAAAATGTATGTCACAATTCAAGTTTAGATCGAAGTTAGCTAATGAATTGATAGGTGATTTTGTTGTCAGAACGGTGAGCTCCGGTCGGTCCACGAAAACGGACAGGCACGAGACTCCCAGGGTGACAGACTCCGGTCGGCCCGAGAAGACGTCAACAACTTTAAAAAAAAAAAAAGAAAAAAAAAAAGGAAGCACAGGGTGTATAAAGTAAATGTATAAAATGTCATGTATGAACGGGGGGTTAAGTCAGGGATTTGTCCCGTCTAACCCCCATGTATGTATAAAATATTTGTTGATATCAAATAAACGATGGCGGCGTCGCGGAAGAATGTGAGAGCAGTTCCCGCGGCGCCGTCGGTGCAAACAGGAAAAAAAAGGTGATTTTGTTGTCGGAAGGATGTAAAATTATACTTATTCTGTCGAGCTTGGAAAAAAAATCAAAAAAAAAAAAATAGCACATTTTAAGATATAGGTAAACATGTTCCAATTCAAGGAAATTATCGTAGTTGTGGTTCTTTTAGTATAAAAACAAAACAAAAAAAGATCTAATTTAATTTGTAAGGAATGTGATAAAGGTTTATGCAAAAGATGTTTTGGGCATCAATGAACAATTAGTTTAAAAATACTTTGTTTTTTAGTTTATTTTTAGTCATAAGTCTGACTTATTATTTAAATGTGATTACAAAAGACTGACTAGTAGGTATAGTCATTATTATTATTTGTTGTTTTTTTGTTTTTATAAATATTTTGTTGATATAGATACAACATATTACGTAAAAATGTTTTAACATTAACATATTAAATTATTCATATTTTAATTAATTTTTTTTATATATGGCAATGTAAAATATATAATGAAACATCAAGGACGCAAGCGATTAACAGGAGATTAACAGGAGATGTACAAAAGAATGTTCATTGAAATGTCGTGGAACAATGTATATGGACTTGGAGGAATGTAATCCTAAAATTGGAAAGGTTCATAGTCATACAGTTGATACACACGAAATAAATATAAAGTCATAATTATGTTATTATACAATATTCATTGTGTTTTTTCAAAAAGTCATTATATAATTGTTCATAATCCATATTTAAGGGTGATTTATCGGGAAATAGAACTGAGTCCGCAATCATTGTAGAAGAAATTTCAAATGACGATGACAGAGAAACTGCTGAAGTAGAAAATAATGCTGGATAAAATTAATTTATCATGGACGTATAAAAATATATAAACATTCAAAATAATTATAAATTATGGTCTTTTTAATTATGGTAATTAATTGTTATAATTGTATAAATTATACTATGATATATAATATATACATATGCTACCATATTTATTAGGTACCTATACAATTTTTTTATTTATTTGAATACCTACTTTAAGTATTTGATGAAAATATTTTACAACTACAAATCTAATTTGATAAATAAAATATGTTAAATATAATTACAGTTTTAGTGTTACTTAATCTAAAAATCAAATTATTATTTAACTAAATTGTTTGAATTATACACATAAAATAAATACAATATTAAAAAGTTAAGCCCAGGATCTTACATAAAAGACTGTTCTAAAATCTAAATTAAATAAGCTAATAATAAATACTATGTATGTATATACTATTTTTATAATTAAATAAAATATCTACTTTTTAATATTTACATTTTGTTATAACTGTTATAATTCATAATTTACTTGCTTCATTAATTTAGCTTAATTATCTTATATGTATTGATCGCTGAAGTAGAAGTTACAATTATGAATGATCCGGTGGTAAAAGTTAAGTTAGGACTGCATCAGGTTTCAGCATACGAACTTTAGTAGGTAGTGTATTATCCTAAGCATTTTTTAAAAAATAAATTATTATCAAACATATTTTTTGACTACCAATAAAAATTACAAAAAATAGTTACGTAAAAGTTCTGCTTTCATATCTCGGACAAAAGAATCTGGGGTAAAATGTTTAGAACAAACCACTGATGTCTTAGGATTTCAATGTCTCCAATTATCTGTTCGCCTACATTTATGTACCTATATACGTATTATAGATCTCAAGATTCTTTATTAGAAACCTATACATGATCCATAATTTTTAAATTTATATTAAAAACATTATTAAAGATCCTTAAATCATTTCATTAAGTAAAAACATTTTATACTTACGTACTCTACAATTAATGTTAAACATAAATAATTAATTTCAAGATTTATTTTTACATGTAAATTATTTAATATGGTTCACGAATTAAGATATACAGGATACGAAACGAACTTGTGATAAGTGAAACCCGCACCTTCTCACATTGCGGCAAATACTATAGATTAGAATACGGGAAGCTCTGTAGAAACCGCCTGGCGTCATAGCGCTACAAAATGTATGTGATTGCCTATTCAACCCCTTTTACCTTATCACTTAAATGTACTCGATAACTAATACAAATAATTTGGCGCCATAAAACAATAATATAAATTAGACATTAGAATATAGATTACTATTATATTATAAATACATATTATGTTATTATATGCAAAATACCAGAACAATAATTACTTATTATTAAACAACAAAATATGATATCAATGATATCAGTATTTCGATAATACTCTAATAATTATTGATGTAACAGACAACAGTTGTTGTGTATTTTTAAATTGTTCTTTTTTGTAATTTACATATTAAAAATATTTGTTTACCATGGGTAAAAAACTCTGTGCTGTGCTTTCTTGCAATAATACAGGAAAAGAAAATCTTGGAATTTCATTTCATAGATTTCCAAATGATAAAAACATGTAATTTTTAAAGATTTTAACTTATTCTTAAATTGTAATTAAATTACAATCCTAATTTCTATAAAATTATAATTATAGATGTAGTCAATGAGTGAAACTAACCCAGAATAATACAATTATTAAAAGTTTCGAAGAAAATGGGGTGGACTCAGTAAAATATAAGGTGATATGTTCAACACATTTTACAAATGAGGACTATTCAATTTGGAACGATGTTGGAAATAGAATGTCTGTATATTATACCTAGTTATTTTAAGATAATTGTATTTTATGCCCTTGTTAGACAATTATTAACAAGATTCAAATCAATAATTATGAATTATTTAATTATGCAGGTTATTGTATAAAGGTGCGATTCCATCATTAAGTCTCCCTACTTGTGTGTTGTAACAAGACCGTGTTGGATAAGCAGGATACATCAATTTGGAGTCCAAATGTTTTGAGTCCGTTATTAAAGAAAATGCTGAATAACACAAATCGTAATAAACAAGAGTTCTTTAATGTCCTTAAAAATATATTATTACCAAATCATCAAAATAATTTTCTTTTCAGTTGATGGTAGGCCGTTCAGTAAACAACCTAAAGTAATCAGTCCAAAAGTTAATAAAATGTTATGCAACATTTATGAAAATTTTGGTGATTACCTACTTTAAAATTAAATATAATTGTTTAAAACATTTTAAATTAACAACTGATAATAATTATTTTTTAATCTTTTAACTTCAGATAAAAGTTTACAGCAACCTGCAGAAGATACTTCCTATAGTTTCATATTCAAATCTTCAATTAGTTCAATTGACTCTGAAAATAATATAATCAATGATGAAGATCTTGGCGGTAAATTTAATTAACTCTACTATATGTTTAAAAAAAAATTACAATTTTAACTAATTTGTTATTTTATATTTTAGTGTCCAATTTGGTTGATGAGAACACACCATATAATGAATTAGTTCAACCTTCAAATGTTAAGGACGAAACAAGTAAAACATCTACTATTAAATACTTTTAAGTTTTATTATTTGAAGCTTTGTGCTTTTATTAGAATGATAACTTCTATGTCTAGCTTAATACTCGCTTTCTGCTGTAATCCTTAACTACTATTTTGCCTAGTTTGCCCAGTTACCTATTAATTTTTATATTTAATTAATTTTTTACATATTCTATTTAATTCTCGTTTCATATAACACTGACAAAATGCCTACATCGTCTCTAAAGTACTACTTGTACACATTGATATTCATTCAATTAGTAATTAAGGTAAGTAACAACGATTCCATATCAATTAAAAATAATTAACTTATTTTATTTTATCTTGTATGTGTTTGAAAATTGTACATCAAAATCATTTATATAATCCTTTGAACGGAAATAGCCAATATGTACAAGGCATAGTAAATGTCCTCAATTTATATTATTTAACATACAATATTATATTTACTGAATACACTATAAGGTATAATTTAAATACAACAGAATTATTATACAAAAAGTGTAATATGATGTTAAAGCTGGCGCGGTTAACCTTTTTTTCCATACATAATTTTATCCTCGTATTTATATTGTTAGTATTAATAAATTATGAAGATACTAGTATGGACTTTTCTTTATTGAATTTATACAATGTTATGTTTATTGATTTCTTATTTTCTAATTTTCCATGTCAGTTGACGTTAGATTAAGAAATAAAATAATATTATAGCTAAGAAAGTACATTTTAAGAATCTGTAGGTGGATAGATTCTCATTATTTTAGGAGCGTCAATTCTTTTAAATACAAAATATTTCTGTCTTTTCAATAATGCCTAGCATACTAACAGAATATTTTATTTGACAATGTTTAGATTATCGCTTACGTGTCCATCATAATCCTCAATTATGTGACCAAGAAAATAAGAGATTAAGATTAAAAATTAGAACAATGCAAAAGTTAATAAATAAAAAGAACGCTAGGATACAGTTGTTAAAAAAAAAGGATCTTAACAAATTACAAATGAATAAGAATTTATTTCAAACTACATTGCACAATAATTTTATTTTAAAAAACCAGTTAAAACTAGCTAATATAAACAAATATGGTCGCAGATATAAGGAAAATCAAAAATCATTTGCACTTGCATTATATTATAATTCCCCTAAGGCATACAATTTCATGCGCAGGTATTTATGTCTTCCAACAGTGAGATCACTTAGAAATTGGCTACAATCGATAGATGTTTCTTGTGGGGTAAACTCAAATGTTCTTGATGTTTTAAAAATAAAGTTTAAGGATGTTCCACCAAGTGAAAAGCTGATATCAATTATAATGGATGAGATGTCACTAAAAAAATTGATTTCTTATAACTCTCAAAATGATCAATTTAGTGGTTATGAAGACTTTGGTATAGATCATGAGTTTGTTGATACGAAAATGAATCGCATCTGTGACCAAGCATTAGTTGTTATGATTAAAGGTATAGTTAAACCTTGGAAACAAATAGTAGGATATTTTTTTTCTAAAGGACCAGTATCTGGCTTTAGACTTAAAAACATTATTACTGATGTTATCAATAAAGTTAGAGATGCTGGTTTTATTCCAAAAGTTATTATATGTGACCAAGGTACCAATAATATTGGTATGAGAAATTTATTTGGAGCCACACAAACTCAACCATTCATCAACTTTAATAATGAAAACATTTATTTCTTTCATGATAGTCCTCATTTAATTAAATCAGTAAGAAATAATTTAAAGAAATATAATTTCAGTTATGACAATGATATTTGTAGTTGGTCAGATTTAGCAGATTTTTATAATTTGGACAAAAACAAAAAGCCAAGGTTAGCTCCTCGATTAAATAAAATTCACATGGATCTACCACCATTCTCACCGATGCGTGTTTGTTTGGCAACCCAAACATTAAGCCATTCTGTTAGTTCTGGTATGATGACTTTAATTTCAATGAATGAAATGAAAAGTTCAGCTATACATACAGCAAGATTTATAGAATTCTTTGATAATTTATTTGATGTTTTTAACAGTATAACACACAGTGAAGCAAAAACATTAAGAAAGCCACTAACTAAAACTTCTGATCATTGGAATTTTTTGAATGAAGCAGAGCAGGTATTAGGAAAACTTAAGGTTCACAATAGAACTGGTAAATTACCACCGTGTATAGTAGGTTGGAAAGAAAATATTATTGCTTTGAAATTGTTATTTACAGAATTAAATGAAAAGTATAAAATAGATTTTTTACTAACAAGAAGACTAACATAAGACTGTGTAGAAAATGTGTTCTCAGTAGTAAGGTCAAAAGGAGGTAATAATGTCACACCTGACGCTACAAAATTTCATTCAGCAATCCGTATGTGTATGTGCAATACTTTATTGGAACCGTCACAAAGTGGAAATTGTGAATCTGAATGTGATGCAGTTCAGTTCTTGACCAAATGCAGTGAGCTAAAAAAAATTAAAATACAGTTAAAAGTAATAAGTGATCCAAATGATGATGAATATTCTGATAAAAATGATTGTCTTAATTTACATTTATCTTCAATGAATATTGAAAATATACCAATGGAAAATCATGAGGATTGTGCGATAGGCTATGTAACTGGATGGGTGTGTAGCAAACTGATTCATCAAGAATGTGTAGATAAGCTAGCTGCCAAAAGTCAGGATAATCCTCAAGTCAACTTGGAAAATACACACATAGAAATGAAATCGTATCAAAATGCCAATTTATTATATCCATTTAAAAACACACTGGAATTTGCAAAAAAAGTTACGTGTTTATTTAATTTAAATATAGAGTCACTTTTGTTAAAAAATAAAACCGGTGTTCGAACAGAAATTATAAAAATTGTTGATCTTGTTTGTAAACCATTGTGATGCTTGTAAAACCGAATTCTTAAAAAAATTTTTAAATGTATTAATAAATAGTTTCATAAAAAATAGCAATAACAACATTGATGTCTTCAAAATGCATTCAAAAAATAAAAAATTAAAAAAAATTGTCCATTTGTAAATCAATATGTATATTTATGTATATTAATCAAAATGTATAATTTATATTCTTTAATTTTACCTATATTGTATTATATTATACACCTAATTATTCATTTATCATAATTTATTATAAAAATATTTTTAACAAATATTTTATAATGTTCTTATACCTACCTAAGTTTTATTTCTTTAATTATTTTGTATTTGTACATTGTACATAATATTATGACTTGTAATGATGGTAAGTTTAGTAAGTACCTACATTTTTTTTTATTGTTTTAATAATATTTTGTATTAATCTTTATGTCAAATATTTGTGCAGATATTTTTTAGTTAGTATAATCAATATTTTGTGACACCTAATTATATAATTATTTGCCCACAACTATCGATATTGTTAAATGTTTAAAACTTAAGGCCTGTATGGCTGTGTAAACGTAGAACTGTATAAAATTATTGTAAAAACAATAAACCATCAAGTATTACTCTAAGAAACAAACCTTGTTTTAGTAATCCAGTGTCCATAATCCATAAAGTCATACAGTCCGATACAGGTATGTTTTGCACGTTTATAATAAACTATTTGTATATTTATATATTTTAACACTAATAACACTATACTATTAAGTATCTATAGGCTAATGGACTTAATTTAAAAATTAGAAAAAACTTAAGTAATAAGTAGTTGAACTTTTGTTGAACCAAAGAAAAACAAATTGAATTAACTTAAGTTCACTATCTATAGTATTTGTTATCAGTGTCTAGAAAAGAAAAATTAAGGGGCCTATATAGGCAACCTCTTATAATATGGAGCGCTACAGTGTCCCCTAGAAAATCTACGAGCTTCCCGTATTCTAATCTATAGTATTTGCTTATATTACAAGGTTTGCTTATATAATTTATATTGGCCAGATGGTGACACCTAGGTCACCATCTAAATAGATCCCCATGATCTAAATGACAATACGGGATCTAAATGACAGGGGATCTAAATAACCATAGGGAACTAGTTGACAACATCCTAGCCGGGGATCTAAATTACCCCTTTTGCGTAAAATCTCACTTGGTCTACTAGATACCCCCTCTGTAGCGGTAATTTAAAATAACATTATAAATTATATTAAACTTATTTTATACTAAACGTATTGTTTTTTCTCTAACAAATGATTAATTTAATTTGAATATGTATCATAAATCATATTTCCAGTGATTTCGTTCAATTTTCAGTAACTTAACATGAACGTAGGTAGTTACTTTTTCGTGTGAAGGAACATATCGGATTTTCGCTCATTTTTTAGTGAAACATGAACGATTACCTATATTTATTTTTTTTCGTTACTTTATTCTTAAGTATAGGGAATTTTAATAATTTTTATAGCAAAAGTTTTTATAATTTTTTTTTTTAGAAATTCAATCAATATCATGATTAATAAGATATTATATTAAATCTATATACGACAATATACGATAATATTGACAATGTTTACACAATTTCAAGTCAGTGACTGTGGTCCTATCGGTGTTAATTTGTATGAAATAAACTAATTAAACATTTTAAAAACAAAATAACTAGGTACATAATTAAACAATTTATTACTACCTACAAATTATATTAAAACTATTTTAAAACTATTGACGAACGAAAATATTCTTTATTTAGGAACGATAAATAGAACTAGTTCCTTTATTTTGAGTTAGAAATTTCTAAAAATGTTCCTTTTAAATCTAAGATTTTAAAATGTAATACAAGATTCCTTATAAAGTTATCTACCTTAATCAAAAAAAAAAAGGTCTATAAGAAAGTCAAATTAAATTTTTATGAGCGTTTGAAGTTTAAATTTTTACAACATTAGATATTATTAGATATTCACTCGATTTCTCAAGTAGGTATCGATTTTCTTATTTTGTTGTAATTCAAAAACGAATAACCGTTACTTGAAATTTATATCATATGTTTATATTCTAATGTATGTATTGTATAATATATACTTCTTTACCTATTTATGTGCATATTATTGTATTTTTAGTAGATTTTAGTATTATTATCTACTTGTTATATTATCTGTAATCTGTTTATTAATTATTATAATGATTGTAAAATATTTTTTATTGTAACAGGACCTTGCCCGTTTAATGCCAAGTAAATAAATAAATAAATATAAATTCGTTGCCTACTAATAAGTAATAACATTAAACTGTTACCTATTTAACCTTTTCAATATAATTTACAAAAATGTAATAGATTTATAATATGCAGTTAAACAATGTTATAAGTGCCTACTAAGCTGGTAGGTAAGCAAATTATATATTTATCATATTATTGTATAAACTATAAGGAACACCAGTACACCACTGAGGCATACCTAACAATAGTTACCTAAAACTTGAAATTTTCAAAATACATTGCAATATGGTAAAAATAATCGGAATAAAATTGATTGTTTTATAAATAAAAACCTTAGGTACCTACAGGTTATTATATCTATATAATATGTCCATTATACATTTATACTGAATACCTAAATATGTTTTGAGTATTAATAATCTTATGTAAGAATGGTATAGGCATATTATATTATATAGGTAACTAAAGTTTAAATAATATTTTTCGTAAAGAAATTACTTTTAAACTGCATTATTAATTACTTGTCTATTTTGGTTTTAGCAGATATTAAATTAATTCTAATTAAGGTAATTTAATGACTTTTAATCATTTCTGTTTGGAATACTTTTTACCTAACCTACCTATACTCTATCTATATAATATGATGATACAGTCATCCTCCAGTAATTAGGTAGGTACACTAAATTTCCGTTTATGGGCTAATATGAGAGCTTTAAGTACAGTCTAAAAACGTTCCAAAATATATTTGATACAAAATAATATACAGTTATCAATTTTATGAAAGTTTTTTTATGTATTTAGATCATTAACATATTATGATATTGTTCATGGTTTTTCTTTCTGTTTATTATTTATATATTAAATTCAATATTCGTACAATATGAAAAAAACAAACACGCACGTGTTCCAAACCTTCAGTACCCTCCCCCACAGTTCCACAGGCTAATGACTTCAGTTGTCGAAGCATCAACCCCCCCAAAAAAAAAAATAAATAAATAAACCTTGTTTATTTTATTATAATTCAACTTATATTGTACAATTACCTTTTAATAACTGTAAAATGAATAGAAAAACAATTAATTTATTATGGTACAAAATATCTATGTACACTTGTTGTAACTACAAAAAGAAGAACCATGTAGGCTAACACATTTTAAAAATTAGGTAGCCTATTAATGGCTACTACTAGTACTCCCGCAAAATCCCGTGGTGCATTCATATTGATGCTCCTAGAATGGCCCAGGTATTGGTGATGGGACTGTACCTACACTTCTACAGAATCCAAATAATCATCTTCATATCTTTCACTGACAACATACAACAAACCCTCTAATACAACAACTCCTGTATTAAAATTTCAATTTTACTTCAGTGCATTTAAAAATGTCAATAAAATAATTTTAACTATTCTTCAAGTAATTTACCTGACCTTTCTCGAGGTGAATGCATGTCTGCAATACTAGCCCTATTTCCTGTACTTGGTCTGTATGACTGTATATGCTTCAACCTTCAAGTTTCAACGCTGTTTAGAGTACCTTTAATATTATTATATTTTCAACACACAATGACATATATTAAATGTATTATTTTTGCCAAAAATGAATTTAACCTGCTGTTGTAGCCTGTAGGTACTAGGTACCTACTAATCCCTAATGGACAATGGAAAAATAAATTAAGTACTTAAACCACAATAAAATCATCAAATACACCTACCTACTTAATAATATCATAGGCTGACAGACAGTGGCGCCATTTGAGTTTTTTAATAGGGGTGCCAAAATTTAAGCGGGCCAATTTTTCTTTATATTAGTGAATACGTCATATACCTACTATATGTTTTGCGAGACACCGATTCGTAGCTAAAAACTATTTTTTATTATACCTACCAACGAAAAAAAGTCATCGTGCATACCAATAATACGCATCTACAAATAATAATATGCTTTACCTAATTTACCTCCATACACAATAATAATTTATTATATATTTATATTTTATATGTATTAAAGTATTCATAACAAATAATATATTTTAATTTTTAGGCATAGGCCATCACCTATAGGCGTAATTTTAAATTTTAAACCAGGCCAATTAGAGACAGAAAACAAATAGGGGTGCCAAGGTACACCCAGCACCCCCCCCAAATGGCGCCCCTGCTGACAGATTAATTTTTCGCTCAGAATCGTTTTTCGTATTTAATGGTTTTATATATTTGAATTCAAATTGAACACCATCCATTACAGTGAGAGCAGAGCGACACCCACTTGCCCACCTTTTTAATAGTACACCTATTGACCTATTATACAATATAACATTATTAACTATTGTAAAGTTTTGATATAATTTATTATAATTATTATAAGAACAATTTTAATATTAACAATTTTTAAAAATTTCAAGTGGTTTATTAATTTTTGAATAACAACTAAATATCAAAAATGTAGGTGGGTAGACTAAAACATTTGCTCCTCGTGTTAAAATAGCTCGCCAAGTCACTGGTTTCAGTCATGTCCCGTATGTTTTCAGCTGCCTGTCTGTAAAATAATTTGATTATAGATCATTGCAACTTTCTATCCATGTTTTATACTATAATATTATAGTATTGTTGCATTAGTCTATAATTTCAAAAATTCAAATTTTAAACAATAAACAAATTATAATGGTACTTATTGAGGTAAAAAAAAAACCCAATAAGTTATTGAATAATAATTATTAATATTACCTACTACAATTTCTTAGTATAATATAAGTCTTAAATTAATTTTATTTACTAAATGTATTATTGTATTTTTATGTATATATTTTATGAATAATTAGACATAACTCATACGTTTTATTTTTTGGTTTTGAGATCATATACAACTTTAACAGAAAATTTGGCACTGCAGGTCACTACTAATCATCGACAAATTGTATAAATTGGAGATGTCTTGTCTTGTCTTGTCTCCATTTGTTATGTACACTACCATACACTGCCTGTATAGAATGTTATTCACTTTTATTACCATATAGTGTAGGTGTACTGTAAATTGTACAAACTGCAAGTACATATTTCAAACCTACTTAATTGAATTGAATACTAAAATACTGTCAAATATAAATTCAAACTTCCTATATTTGTAATATAATATGTAAACCGAAGTAATTTAAGATTTTTCAAGTGTATGAGCGCCCAGCTCACCACAGACTTTATCCTTCTATCTGTTATGTAACTCGGATGAATAGATATTATTATAATGGTATTTGATTAAAGAATATTTTTGATTTCATCAACAAAAAAATGCCATTTTACATAATTGTAGGTATATAAATTATTATTATTAATTTTAGTTTAATTAAAGTATAATTAATGGTCAATGGATATTGGATAATAAATAAATAAATTATAATATATTATAATGTAATTAATTTTAATCATGCTATTTATATCATTAACTGTTCCTATGTTGGTCAATTAGATCACTCATTTTGAGATCAACTAGATCTTTAGGGGAAAATATAAATTTGGTGATCTTAAAGACGTATATATGGATCTAGATGGCCTAAGGGGATTTAGTTGACAGGGGAACTAATTGACCCTCGAGGATCTAGTTGACCACTGGGGATCTAGTTGACCACAGGGGATCTAGATAACCATGGGGATCTAGTAGGACGGGGATCTAGGTGATACGTCACCTTCGTGCACACATCATACGACTTCGATGACTTTTAAGATACTAAATAAAATGAATATATTTTAAATTGAATAAGTTTTTAATTTATTTATTGTTACAACAAACAAAGAGACTATTCTGTTACTTTTCGTCCTTATTTCCCGTTGGATGGAATATGTTATATACCTAGAACGTAGGCGTGCGCGATTTATGACGATGTTAATATTTATAATATATATTGTACTAATCACAGATAATTTCTGAATGAGTAGCAAAACAAGAGCAACGATGTTATGAATCAGATTCTTAAACAGTTGTTCCAACAGCTATACTGTAACAACGTTTTTCTTTATATTAATAATATATATGCTTGACATTTTTTTTACTAACAATTAGTTTTAATTTAATTACTATGTAATGTACACCTGAGAGCCACTATTGTTCTAAACATTGTTAAACCCAAATCTATAGAAACTAATTTAAGGCATGTCAATTTTATGACAAAAATATTGTAAACATATCTAATTTTTGGCAACGTTTTTCATTGGATAGGTATAATATAAAAGTTTATAAAACAAATATATAATTCTTATAATGTATAATTTAAATATGTGTGTAATGTGTATTATACATTTATACATTATACATATAATTTAATAATTTTTATCGAAAAATAATAATATAAAAACGATACGACCATTTATAAGTAACTTAAATCTAAATAATTAAAATATGACCGTGCAATATCCTGTGAAAACAAAAGAGGGATGTTCCAACAAGGCTATTTTATTCACCGAGAAGAACGAAATAGATATTCATTGTCGAAAAAAGGTAAGGTGTAACACGTGTTTACTAATATACCTTTGATTACAGTTTTTATTTTTATTTTTTGTTTTCAAGTAAATCTGAGGGCAGCTTTTAAATGGCGAAGGAGGTAACTGTAACGATTTACAGAATACTGATGCGTCATTTATGTCGCACTCTGCGAATTTGCTTAGGTAAACAGAACACAGAAACGTAGAGTACGATAATATAAATCATTGGCATAGCCATACCAGTCGAGTTCGAATCGCGATGTAGATACATCAGTCATCTCTACATTTTTAAGTAACATTATTAATTTGATTTACTATAGGTATAATAACCTACCTTATAGATAAATCATAGTAATTAAATTGTTTCAACTTGTACTCCACTACTTCTGTGATCTTCAATATACTATTACTCTTAAGAACAGGGTTACTGTGTGATAGTGTACTGTATAATATTATTACTATTCAAACATTTAATAAACCTTGTAGACGTTGCTATATTGTGTTCAATTGTGAACGCAGGTCATAAGTTTCTAGGACCTTTTAAAATATAACTTAGAAAACTTTATTTGTATCAATTCAACAACCCGGTTCTCAAGATCGGTTCATGTAATGGTAATAGCTAACCAACTACTATTAAATTCTAATTAATAATGAATTGAAAAAGTATTTTTGTAACTTATCCAAGCTCTCGACAAGAGAAACCCCAAGATAATGTGTTTAAAATAATTTTAGTATAATATGTTTATATCAAAATGTTTAGATTCTAATATTGGAGGCATTTGTATTATTTTATGTAATTATTTCTTGAAGTACTTATTAATGTTACTGAATAAAATCAAATCAAAAACAATATTATTTAAGAAATAAACATATGAAATATGATTTTACAAAATACAAAATTGTATGCTTATCAAATATACTTTTTCCTATTGCACATTATATTATTATACTCTACTCAAATTTTAAATATTAATAAATTACACTCAATAATACTAAATTTAATTTCTAGTTATAATAAAAAAAAATTATAAATATTTTTGTAAATTATTATTTAAGTTCTCAACAAGATAAATGCTTAAATAATATGTTCAAATTATTTTAGGATAATGTTATGTATTACATGTATACTTAATTAAATAAAATCAAAATCAATGTTATTTAAGAAATAAACAATACTAAACATAGGTACTAAATATAACTTACAAAATATGAACATTTATACTTATTAAATATACTATTGTCTATTACACATTATAATATAATATTCTACACAAAGTTGAAATATTAATAAACTGAAATATTATTATATTATAATACTAAATTTAATTTTATTATTATTATTTTAAAAACATGTATACATATTTTAAAAAATTTTTATTAAAAGTCATATTATTTGTTCAAAAAATTATTGACAACACTTATTAGTGTTTGGAAATTTCCTTTCACCCTGAGATAGATTAACCTAACTAACCTAAGGAATTATAATCAGAGTACAAGATAACAACAAATTGGTAATTTCCTTACCAAAATGTTTAGATTCTAATATTGGAGGCATTTGTATTATTTTATGTAATTTTTTCTTGAAGTATATATAAACATATATATAGGTTATATATACCATACATAACCTAACCATTTAAGATTTAAATAACTACCGAATTCAAGATTCTGAACAATGATAAGTATATCAAGTACCTTTATTACCTATGTATTTTAATATTTTTATTAGGTATAGAGAGAAAATATAAATATTAAAATAATTAAGACTATGTCCATATTAATCTATATAAAAACAAAATAAACACAGTTGATTAATCAAGATGTCTAATACACAAACGCATATTATTATAAATAGGTATGTTTATTTCTTATATTTGTAACATGCATCAATAGTATGGAAATCAAATTTCCAAATATATTTTATTGCTTTAATACAACATTCCCTCTTAGCTTCCTTTTTTGATGGTCCTATAAAATAAAAATAATAGCAATAAACTAACTGTAAAAACAATTTTATAATATAAATACTTAATAAATCAACCAATATTAACTGATGTGTAGATTTATATTGTGTGAATTAACTTTATTTGTCAAAATTAAAGATATCTAGTAGTTATTGGGCATTTTTTATTTTATTTATTAGTTATTAAGATAACCTCAGCAGCTTAGACATCAAATCTTTTGGTCCAAAAGACTGATGGATACTTTTGTCGAAGTATTAATTTTATTTTAATAAATAAATCAATAACAGCTAATAAATCAATTCGGTAAGGTGGTGAGATTTAAAGTATCATGAACAATTTTAAGTGTGCAATAGGTATGAAAATCAAGTTAGAGGTGTAAAAGAGCAAAATGCAATGTTTCAATTTTTTTTTTTTTTTGAAATCATGAAAAGTTTCTGAATAGTTTCATGTGGCTAGTAAAAACATGACGTTTTACATCTTTGATCATAATACCATTAATTTAAAAATACTCAGATAAGCCATATAGCATAGGAGTTTTTTCTGATTAAAAATATGCTGTCAGCCACTATGTTCGCTGTATCCTTTTGCATTATTATATTTGTACAATGTAAACGGATGCAGTGAACCTAACAGCTGACAGCATAACATTTTTCGTCACCTAAAATGTCTATGGCTTATCTGTGTATTTTGAAATAAATGATAATACCTAATTGAGTTAATATTAAAAATTTCAAACAAAATTTTTAAAACTTAAAACTTTTAAACTTGCCTTTTAAACTTGCAAATATTTAAAAATAAACTCGGTAAGTAAAACGGTAATAATATTATATTTAAAAAAAATATTACGTATCTCAAAGATAGGAACTCCATCTATTACAATTTGCACCTTGCTTAGTGCTTGAGACTTATTACTAATTGAACAAAGTGTATGTATATATATTCTACTTCTGGCCTTATTAGATAAATTAACTCTGTTGGATTGTAGTTTCTTAGGTCTTTGGAAACCTTTTTTGTTTCAGTCTAAAATAAGAGCGCCTACGTTATAAAATTATAACACAGTTTTTTTTTTTTTTTTTTTCTTAGGCTTATAGCGGTCCATTGAGGACCATCATAACACAGTGTATTGTATTATTATTTAAATGCTTTGTAAATTATATCATACCAATAAGTACAAACATTTATTTTGTAATATAAGGTATTATATAATAGAACTGTTTTAGAGAATATCTATACAGCATATCCCATTTAATATTCATATTATATATAAGCTTATTCCTTGGTAAAAATAATGGTGTTAGAATAGTGTATACACTTGCATACCTACTTGTTAAGTGTAAAAGTGAAATATAGTTTTTTGATTTGTGCCTATAAGATAAACAGTTAACATTTATGATAATTTGGGATTTTGGCAACAATCATTTGTGTCAAAGTTATATACATTACCTTATAAGTTATAAGTAGAGCGCGGATTTCTATGCAATTGCATATTTTTTTCCTTTTAATATTTTTGGATTGTTGTCAGTTATCTCCACGAATCATCATAATTTGAAGCTAATGGTGAAATTTGTTTTTGCATATTTCTGCATATTTAAAGGTTATTGCATATTTTTGCATATTTTGGCAAAATTCAAAATTTATTGCATATTGAAGCGAAAATTTAAAAAAATTTACAAAATAATATTTTGTCAAGTAGAAAAATTAAAACTAAATTTCATAGTCACCAAATAATAATTTATATATATATTATTATTTAAACTTTTATAAGATAAATAATCGATTACGACGTAAACTTAATTGCTGTGTCAGTCGGTTATCGACATAAAAAAAAAGGTGTGTCTACCTATAGAACTGATAAACGACACAGCTTCACAGAAGAAAAACTTGAAATGCATATGATTATTCATTTTAATAATAAATAAAATTTTAAAAATAAATTAAGTTTTTCAGAAAATTTCCTAAATTTTTTTTTATTAATTATTTAAGTAATTAATTATTATAAGTTTTATTGTAAATTTTAAACAAATATAAAATTTTTGCATATTTTTTACATTATTTCATGATTTTGACTGCATATTTTGTTGCATATTTTCATGATTTTTACTGTGTATTATATGGCATATTTCGATACTTTTAAGTGCATAAAAATCCGCGCTCTAGTTATAAGGCTGAATAATACGTCACATGCCTCGGTCACGGACTACACAGGGTAGCTGAAGAAGTGCGAGAGCATTTTCCTAAAGCAGGGGCGGACTGGCTTCTTTAAAGCGGCCCGGGAATTTTTTTTAAAGTGGCCCAAAAACTATTTTCTAACCTAATTAGAACATTTATGTTTAAGATACGACACATTTTTTCCATTGCATATTCAAAATATAAATAATAACAGCAGATATATCATACGTTTTAGGTAATATATTTAATTTATTGGCTTAAGGAATTAATAATTTATGAAATGTTTTGCTTTTTTAGACTAAACGGTCTATAACCGTTTGGTGCTGTATGTAATTTAAAATATTTTTTTCTGTAGCCATTAAGACAAAAGCTTCTAGATTTTTCCGTGTCATGCTGTTCCTATAAACGGTTTTCACCCGAAAAGACAATTTCATTCATTTTTATAGTATAAAAAACAATTAAAAATTCAATAAATTAATTCATGTTTATTTTATTATTTAAATATGTTGTTGTTGCATACATATTAATATATTATTAATTATAATTTAGTAAAATAGTTCACGACTCACATTGTATTGCCATTTGCCGCGCAAACCAAATTTTACAAAATTGTCTAAAATAGTTTTATCTACTATATTTATCTTACCTTTTAAAAGGCGATATCGGGATCGTAAATATTCAAAAGGTACGTGCTTCTTTCCAGTAGTCAATGTAAAATATAAATTAACTATTATTAGTTATTACAATATTACAGACGACAGACTCGTGAACGAAATACGAAAACAGTATATATTATTTTTAAATAATATTATATTGAATTATCGTATACAAACAAATAGTGATACAAATCCAAATGGTTGCCGGATGCGTTATTGGCTATTATTTCTATTTATATAAACTAAAATTATTTTTATAACTGCGTGTCTTGGAACAACAAAATATAATTTTTGGTATGATTATTATCGTATTATTTATGTTATATTTTATAGATTTTAAATACACCAAACACTGAATACTATATTATTATAATTTAAAAATCATAATGAGTTAGTTATTTGTACAATCAAAGTGCCCCGCCCGAGACAGCCTATAATCCCATTATTCGACCGGCCCATCGGGAAATTTCCCGATCTCCCGATCTGCCAGTCCGCTCCTGTCCTAAAGTGGATGCATTGATATCAAATGTAAAGAAAATTTTTTTAAAAGCACCTTCTAGAGTTCTACAGTTTAAATGTATGGGCCCCATGGGCGCCCATTGGGGGGGCAAGACAGGGCACTTGCCCCCCCCTGGAAAAAAATTTTATGAACTTGTACCTCAATAAATATTACCACAATATTATATTATATATATTATACCTTATTACCGAGGAAAATTATTTGTTGAAATCACTTTTAAGATATGAAATAAGTATAAAAATATACTCATTGTTATCGTATATTAACATCATAGATGATAGATAGGTCGTAGTCTGTAGTTCGTATAGGTAGGTATACCTATACGTAAAATTATTTATCGCAGATAATTTGTGGTAAATCCATAAAGATCACAATATAGCCAATATAGGTACTACAAATATTTTATCAGACAACATTAACTGCATTTTAGTCGTCCAATTTCTGTGTGACATTATATTTAGTGCTGACTGCTGAGTGTCATTAGTGATTGTTATTTTTTAAATTCAATTTTTACTATGGATATTCGATCGTTTTTAATTAAAAAAAAATCTGATGAAGATAATGCATCTGCTGTCGTGCTTGAGCCACACACATCGACAAGTGTTTCTGCTCAAGTAAATTCAAACCCGGAATGTTCTACGTCAATAAATACGGTACCTACATCAACAATTAATTATACGCCAAATGATTGTGAGTCATATCCAGATTTAGGACTTTATATTAATAAATCAAATTTATCAGATGAACTTAAATATAAATTACTAACAAAACCATATGTTCCTTCTGATAATTATGATTTTAAGAATGACAGTATTGCACAAAAAAGGAATTTTAAAATAGAATGGCTTAAACAATATCGATGGTTAGTTTATTCTAGACATTTAAAAGGCGGCTTATGCAAACATTGTGTTGTTTTTCGTCCTGTCGTTAAAAGAGGATTATTAGGAGCGTTCATTGTAAGTGAATTTACCAAGTATAAAGATTTTCATTTTCACGCAAAAAAACATATGCAATCTGAATGGCATAGGGATTCGGTTTCTCAATCAACAGATTTTTTAAAAATTATGTCCAACAAAGAAAAAAGTGTTATAGATCAATTAAATACTGCTCAACACTCTCAAATTGAACAAAATAGAAAAGCTAGTCCCTATTTTGTCATCAATAATATTTTGTGCGACACATGATCTAGCAATTAGAGGCAAATTGAGCTGTAGTGGAAATTTTCATGATCTTTTAAAGTTTCGTGTTGAATCTGGAGATAGTGTTCTGTCTGAGCATTTATCAACATGTCATAGTAAAGCTAAATATACCTCACACCGCATTCAAAATGAATTAATTTTATTAAGTGGAAATGTATTATGTGATCAAATTGTTCGAGAAGTAAATAGTAGCCTAAGTTTTTCACTGTTAGCCGACGAAACTTATGATACCGAATAATATACTGAATTATATTTTTTAATTTATATTTTTTATAATCTTATATAACGTACATGTATACATTTATATGTAAAAAATAACATTAAATCTTTATTATCTTACATTCGAAAATTTTTTTATTTTGACCCCCCTAAAATGTTACCTATGGGAGCCCATGATGGGCCCAACTATTCCATTACCACCTCAACCAATACTGACACGTTGGGGTACTTGGTTAGAAGCGTCGGTATACTACTGTGAATATTTTTAATTTATTAAAACAGTTATTGATGGATTTGAAGAAAAAAAGCCATAGCTATCAAAAAAGCGCAACATTTAATGGCAGATAAAGAAATTGAAGCTAACTTGATATTCATAAAAGCCAACTATGGAAATATACCAAGCTGTAATAAATATATTAAAGTATTTGGTGATAGTGATTAGTGAATCGTAATAAAACGCATGAATTGATATTATAATTTATATTACCTATATATTATATAATATTATGTACGAAAAATTCGAATGTACTTTTTAAAACAATTATATCTCTTTATCTAGAAGTCGTATATTACTGGAAACACATGTATTCGATCGAGAACAATTTGATCTTAAAAAAAACGTTCTATAGTAATTTTTCATAAGTCTCGCCATTTAGATTATAATAATAAAAATCCAATACATTTCATATTATGCTGTACATTACCTACTACGGTCCGACGCGCATTCTGACGGAATACGATAATTCCGGACGATGTTTTTTCACTTCGCCCGGCCGTGTTCGGCGTCCTTTCTCTAATGTTCGTGCACACATCATACGACTTCGATGACTTTTAAGATACTAAATAAAATGAATATATTTTAAAATTGAATAAGTTTTTAATTTATTTATTGTTACAACAAACAAAGAGACTATTCTGTTACTTTTCGTCCTTATTTCCCGTTGGATGGAATATGTTATATACCTAGAACGTAGGCGTGCGCGATTTATGACGATGTTAATATTTATAATATATATTGTACTAATCACAGATAATTTCTGAATGAGTAGCAAAACAAGAGCAACGATGTTATGAATCAGATTCTTAAACAGTTGTTCCAACAGCTATACTGTAACAACGTTTTTCTTTATATTAATAATATATATGCTTGACATTTTTTTTACTAACAATTAGTTTTAATTTAATTACTATGTAATGTACACCTGAGAGCCACTATTGTTCTAAGCATTGTTAAACCCAAATCTATAGAAACTAATTTAAGGCATGTCAATTTTATGACAAAAATATTGTAAACATATCTAATTTTTGGCAACGTTTTTCATTGGATAGGTATAATATAAAAGTTTATAAAACAAATATATAATTCTTATAATGTATAATTTAAATATGTGTGTAATGTGTATTATACATTTATACATTATACATATAATTTAATAATTTTTATCGAAAAATAATAATATAAAAACGATACGACCACTTATAAGTAACTTAAATCTAAATAATTAAAATATGACCGTGCAATATCCTGTGAAAACAAAAGAGGGATGTTCCAACAAGGCTATTTTATTCACCAAGAAGCTTCTAATATATAGTTTCAAAGGCAGATGAAAAATATTAAAAATCCGTAGTCACAATTTTTATTTATAGGTAATCAAAGTTCAAATTTTTACAAAATACGTAAAAATGACGAAAATGTGCAATTTATTTTGAGTTAGAAATTCATAAAATTTTTTCTTTTTATATCTAAAGTTTGAAAATGTGATACAAGAATCCTTATAAGTTTGCCTAATTTTATCAATAAAAAAAAGTTTATAAGCAAAAAATTTCGCGGCACCCTGGTTGTGAATCTCTGCAGTCCTAGACTGACATACCGATACCGTCCCCGCTCAGAATCGTTTTTCGTATACAATGATATATCATTGAATTCAAATTTAATACCATCCATTATACAGTGATCTACTTGAAACCTACTGTACAGCAGAGCGACATCCACTTGACCCCCTTTTTATTATTATAGGTAATCTAAATGGTGAGACTTATGAAAAATTACTATAGAACGTTTTTTTTAAGATCAAATTGTTCTCGATCGAATACATGTGTTTCCAGTAATATACGACTTCTAGATAAAGAGATATAATTGTTTTAAAAAGTACAATCGAATTTTTTGTACATAATATTATATAATATATAGGTAATATAAATTATAATATCAATTCATGCGTTTTATTACGATTCACTAATCACTATCACCAAATACTTTAATATATTTATTTTATTTGTTCATTGCTGTCACTGTCTACTAATTACGATTTTATGTCTGGCGACTGCATAATAAGCTAAAGCCTCAAAAGAAGTAGTGGAATACAAGTTGAAACAATTTAATTACTATGATTTATCTATAAGATAGTTTATTATACCTATAGTAAATCAAATTAATAATGTTACTTAAAAATGTAGAGATGACTGATGTATCTACATCGCGATTCGAACTCGACTGGTTAGCTATGTCAATGATTTATATTATCGTACTCTACGTTTCTGTGTTCTGTTTACCTAAGCAAATTCGCAGAGTGCGACATAAATGACGCATCAGTATTCTGTAAATCGTTACAGTTACCTCCTTCGCCATTTAAAAGCTGCCCTCAGATTTACTTGAAAAGTAAATCTTAAAAATAAAATTAAATTTAGTATTATAATATAATAATATTTCAGTTTATTAATATTTCAACTTTGTGTAGAATATTATATTATAATGTGTAATAGACAATAGTATATTTAATAAGTATAAATGTTCATATTTTGTAAGTTATATTTAGTACCTATGTTTAGTATTGTTTATTTCTTAAATAACATTGATTTTGATTTTATTTAATTAAGTATACATGTAATACATAACATTATCCTAAAATAATTTGAACATATTATTTAAGCATTTATCTTGTTGAGAACTTAAATAATAATTTACAAAAATATTTATAATTTTTTTTTATTATAACTAGAAATTAAATTTAGTATTATTGAGTGTAATTTATTAATATTTAAAATTTGAGTAGAGTATAATAATATAATGTGCAATAGGAAAAAGTATATTTGATAAGCATACAATTTTGTATTTTGTAAAATCATATTTCATATGTTTATTTCTTAAATAATATTGTTTTTGATTTGATTTTATTCAGTAACATTAATAAGTACTTCAAGAAATAATTACATAAAATAATACAAATGCCTCCAATATTAGAATCTAAACATTTTGATATAAACATATTACACTAAAATTATTTTAAACACATTATCTTGGGGTTTCTCTTGTCGAGAGCTTGGATAAGTTACAAAAATACTTTTTCATTCATTATTAATTAGAATTTAATAGTAGTTGGTTAGCTATTACCATTACATGAACCGATCTTGAGAACCGGGTTGTTGAATTGATACAAATAAAGTTTTCTAAGTTATATTTTAAAAGGTCCTAGAAACTTATGACCTGCGTTCACAATTGAACACAATATAGCAACGTCTACAAGGTTTATTAAATGTTTGAATAGTAATAATATTATACAGTACACTATCACACAGTAACCCTGTTCTTAAGAGTAATAGTATATTGAAGATCACAGAAGTAGTGGAGTACAAGTTGAAACAATTTAATTACTATGATTTATCTATAAGGTAGGTTATTATACCTATAGTAAATCAAATTAATAATGTTACTTAAAAATGTAGAGATGACTGATGTATCTACATCGCGATTCGAACTCGACTGGTATGGCTATGCCAATGATTTATATTATCGTACTCTACGTTTCTGTGTTCTGTTTACCTAAGCAAATTCGCAGAGTGCGACATAAATGACGCATCAGTATTCTGTAAATCGTTACAGTTACCTCCTTCGCCATTTAAAAGCTGCCCTCAGATTTACTTGAAAACAAAAAATAAAAATAAAAACTGTAATCAAAGGTAGGTATATTAGTAAACACGTGTTACACCTTACCTTTTTTCGACAATGAACATCTATTCCGTTCTTCTTGGTGAATAAAATAGCCTTGTTGGAACATAATATACATGTACATAATATTTTACATTTATTCTTATGAGTCGTGATAAGACACAATCATTGATATTATATTGCGATCCTATTGCGATATTATATAGATATTATATTATGTATAACAAATTCGAATGTACTTTTTAAAACAATTATATCTCTTTATCTAGAAGTCGTATATTACTGGAAACACATGTATTCGATCGAGAACAATTTGATCTTAAAAAAACGTTCTATAGTAATTATTCATAAGTCTCACCATTTAGATTATAATAATAAAAATCCAATACATTTCCTATGCTGTACAATATTTAAAAACGACATCACTATTCACTACGGTCCGACGCGCATTCTGGCGGAATGCGATAATTCCGGACCATGTTTTTTTCACTTCGGCCGGCCGTGTTCGGCGTCCTTTCTCTAATGTTCATGGTTGTATAATGTATACAAGGTGTATTTATCAAAAATATATTTTAAAATAACGTAAAGTTGTAGTCGGCTATCTAGTTGTGACACTTGTGTCTATGGTTACAACCACGGTTTAAGGGATAGCTCAAAGTATATCTTAAACCGTGATTACAACTATGTTGTGTGTGATAGCGCGTATCACGTCGGACCGCTCGACGCCGGCATAACAATCGTGTTATTACTTATTGGAGATAGGTAGACATCGCGACAAAATTTGTCACGACGTAAGAAAGCACTTTAATAATATCGCGTTCAATTGTAATTACGAATGACTGAAGGAGTTTTGCTCGTCGAACGGAAATCGATGGAGGACATGACAGTTTTGAGTGAATGAGACGGTGGACCGAACAGTGTCGGCGAAATCGGTGCCAGGTCGTTTGGTGACGTGCAAAAACGGACGAATCGGTTTGCCGTGTCGAGCGGTGTTCGAGTAGGATTCGACCAGGCACAGGACTAACGGAACGAGTCGCGTGCGGTCTCGAGGAGAGTGGCCGTCACGGGAGAGATCGAGCCGGACGCAGGTCGATGTCAGCCGGTCTTAGCCCGGACTAACCTCGAGTTTGATCTGCATTTGTAGTTGATAATATGATCCGAGAGATTGTAGTATCCCTGGCATTTCACATTCGGAACATTATTTTAGCAGTAGTAGAAACCCCATTGGACTCGTACGATTTAAGATGGTCGTAGTGTCATCTATTATAGCCGTGGTCAATACCGCTCAGTACTCACTACTCGGTTGTAGTGATGGTGATTTTGCTCATTTTAATTCCTTTTCATTTTTCTCAAACACTGTGGATATCAACATTGTATATATTTATTTTTGTGGAATCGTTCCTACTTCCTCTTGGCACAGAGTACCACGGACTATAATTACAATAGAGTCACGAGTCGTAAATACTCATTAGTATTTACATAGGTACTTTATTTTTAGTCCATTTGAAAATTACAGAAAATTGTTCGCTTTTAACCCCAAACTCTATACATTTTTTATTGCCTTGCGACACAAAAACTAAACTTTTTTCAATAATTCACTATACAACATTTTATACAAAGTTCATCTTAAGTTGTTATAATTGCAGTTCAAAAATATTAAAGATTCATAGCTGCAATTTTGGTCTAAAGTTATTTTAAGTTTAAATTTTGACAAATTTAAGAATAATTATAAATTATAACTTTTTTTTT